>JAUDYJ010000003.1:30561824-30876824 GCA_030761175.1 Masticophis lateralis
TCTCATTCATAAGCTTTGGCAACCCTTGCTCTTGGAGATCCCTCAACATAAACATAAGATGGAATATATTTTTGTCAGCTGTTGACTTACAAATCAACAGTCTGTTGTAGTATCACCTGTTGAACAATATGTATATTGGAAAGGATGCCAATGGTTCCACAATTAAATATTTCCAAGATGTGTACAAAGGAACTGTTGTTCTTTAGTTCAAAGTATATAAACCCAGTTCAACAAAACAATGAATCCTATTGAAGTGTGTAATGCATCCCTGCCTCTCCAGACAAAAAAGACAGTTATTTACACTGCTACTTGGAAAAGAAATGGCCTAGAATTTGTAATAGCCAGAGGGCTGAACCTTTCAAGACAAGAATGCAAACTTCATGCATTCACATTAGTGTCAATGCATCTTAAAAGCAAATATTTCCTTGCAATCAGTTCTAGTTTACTAAACTGAACCAGAAAAAGTTAGGGAGGTTCATTCTTCTTGGAGAATGTGACATAAGCTAGAAAGCTATTTGATTGTAGCATCACAATCTCAGTTTAGGACCATACACTTGCTTGACCTATTTAGTTGCTCTTTGGTTACTTAGCTCTTTACCTTAGCTAGGTATAATTTCTGAAATCCCAATTACCATGTTTTTCAGAGTATAAGATGCATCTTCTCCCCCCCACCCCTTAAAAGAGGCTGAAAATTTGGGTCCGTCTTATACTCCGAACGTAGTTTTTTTGAGGCTTTGTTTCAGCCATAACAAGGCGCTAAGGAGGCACTAGTGGGCAATCTTTCCAGCTTTGCCTGCTCCCTCTCCGCTGTGACTTTGTTCTGACTCTCAGTTTTTCTTTAGAAGCTTTTTTTCAGCCCTAACTAGGTGCTAGCCGAGTGAAGCAATCTCACACACACACCCCGTGCTTTGCCTGCTTTTCTCATTGCTGCTTCCTCTCTGCTGTGCCTTAGAAGCTGTTTTTTTATCCCCAAGCAGGGGATAAAAAACCAGCAAACTAATGTGCTGAAGCTGACCAGACTAAGGATCCTAGCTAGATGAACATCTGGTAGGCAGATTTCCCCCCCTCCTATTTTCCTCCCCAAAAACTAAGCTGCATCTTATACTCCGTTGTGTCTTATACGCCAAAAAATATGCTAACCAGAAAGACAACTTTTTGTTTACCGTAATTGATGCTAGTTCCCTCCCTTTACCTCTGTGGAGCAAACAAATAATATTTCCATGGTGACCTAATCAAGGGTCAAAGGAGAGCTAACCCATCCTCAAACAGCTAATAATCAAAGCTTGGTAGTGATAACTACCAAGCAATACTGGTATGATGATTCTGCTGCTGTTACCATTGTCCTTTGTTTGTTCCTGTTTTCCTCATTTCATGCTGGTGATATATGGAGTTTTCCCACCACACAAACATGGGAGAGCCTAACCTCTTTCAGTTTTGGCTAAAACAACTTACAAAGAGCTGCTGAGAATTGTCACTCAGAAATATCTGGAGGGCTACATGTTTCTTAACACTATACAACAGAAAGTCATTCCACAGAAGTGGGTTTAAGCTGGCTGCAAAAAAAAAAAAAAAAAAAAAATGTGGACAACTGCTAAAAGGCAGGAAAGAATTTGTCTCTCTCATTGCTAATCCTTAATAATTGTCCAGACACAATAGCCCCCAAAGCTATATGGAAGTAGCAGCCATCTTAAATCTTGCTTTGGTTCCTTCTCAAGAGGCAAATGTTTTAAGCTAATGTTACTTGAACGGAGATATTTTGTAAATCATCTACTCTGTGGGAGAAGTGTCAGTACCTATTTCTGTCTCACTAACATGATGGAATCTGATTTCAAAGAACAATCTGCAAGGCACTCTTTATAGCCGAGGCTGCTCATTGTATTCAGCACTTGCTCTCCTCTGTATCACATGTCTGCATGACAGGAGTAGCAGGTTTTTTTGGGCACATGCAAGGTACATGTGAAGTTCAACACACTCAGCTGGCTTCCTTCTATAACCTTTTCAAGCAGGAACATAAAAAGCATCACTGGTAGATTAGAGTTTAAGGGAAAAAAAAACATCTCCCAAGGCTGAAATGATTTTCAAATTACTTCCGATGTTACTCTTTGCCTTGCTTCTAGCTCAGACTAACAACACATCCATCTTGCTGAAATTTAATCAGAGAGTTTGGAATCACAATTTAGATATGGCAATAGGGCTGCGGTTATATAGTATTTATAGAAACCTTGACTGGAAAAATAAGAGGCAGGATCCAACAGTACAGTAATGTATAGGAAATCCTTGACTTACAACCATTTCTTTACCGACCATTAAAAGATACAACAACACTGTAAAAAGCGAGTTATAACTGTTCCACAGACTTATGATTGTTGCTGCCTTCCTATAGTCATGTGATCCAAATTTGGTGCTTGGTAATTGGCATGTATTTACAACAGTTGCAGCATTCCAGGGTCACGTAATTGCCATTTGTGATCTTCCTTGCCAGTTTCTGACAAGCAAAGCGGATGTGGAAGGCGGCATTCGCTTAACAAACATTTGATTCACTTAACAACTGAAGTGATTTGCTTAACAAAAGATTAAAAAAAGATTGTAAAATCAGGTGTGAGTCACTTAACTGATTACCTGTACAGAATGTGCCCCACTGCCTAATTTCTTGCCCTCGGCCAGGTAGCTAAATCTACTTGTTCCTGAAATTTGGCATGTTGCAGCAATTTTTGTCGCCATTCTCACAAATGTGCAAAAAAATAAAATAAGAATAAAACCCTTCAAAATCTGCAACTCTAGGCAGACATTACTTCAAAGCATCATTTGAAAATGGGGCTCATTTCTGCATAACAGACTTTGTGATCTCGATGACTACAATTGTATACTTCCAGCAAGAAGTCAAGAGTGATCTTTCTTAAGCAGTTTTTCACACTTTGCTGTATGGCTAAGTGACCTTATTTTGGCTTCAAAACACTTACTAATAAAATAACTTTGAAATGTAAATTAGTAAATAACCTGCATGATATTGTTCCCAGATCAGAAGAGAAGACAATATTTCTTTAGATAAACTGATGATAATTTCAGATGGAATCAGATTAAAGATCAAATTGCATCTTTACCTTGAAGTTAGTCCATTAAGGCTAATTTTATCTAGTTGGGCAGTCTTTCAATCATTTAGCTTATTTTATAGTTATTTTCTTCTTGCCCTGCTGCTACATTCCAAATGAAGCTTTCATCTCGCAATAACCAACCCATTAAAGTAAAAAAATAGAATGTTGATAAATATATTACTAGTGGCAATCACCAGGTTAATGTAGCTTTAAACCACATTAGAGCAGGAAATAAACTGATTGGTGCCATAATGTTTCACAAGACTTATCTTGTTAAGGAATAAGGAAGTGCATACTTCAAAAATATTTCTATATAATTATTCCTGATCATTTGCAAGTGCAGCGCTTCTATGCTGATCTGCAAATCAGGGAAAAAAATCATTTTCAGGAGCTGATTAATTAAACTTAAGGCCAAATGTGGGCTGTACATTGCCACACTTTAAGAAACAGGCTGCACTGATCTGTCATACTAGAGTTTCTGCCTTGCAGTAACTACTCAGAGTTAAGTGGGTTACAGTTGTATTTACTGTTGGTTAATGATGTCATTAGAGAGCCAGACTGGTTAAGGCAGGGGTGTCAAACTCACATTGTCACGGTGGCATCATGTGATGTATCAGGACTTTATTCCCCTTCACTAAACTGGCCGTGGGCATGGCCAGCATGTGACGCATCCGGCCTGTGGACTGGGAGTTTGACACCCCTGGGTTAAGGCCTGGGTGTCAAACTTACTGGGTCATGTTGCCTTCATGTGACGTTTCGTGATATTTTTCCTATTTACAGAGCTGGGATGGGAATAGGTAGGTAAAATGAGGACCCGGATTGTGGGGGCAATAAGCTGACTTTGTATAAAAAAGAACACTGCTTGGGGGCGCCGAAAGCCCTACTAAGCAGATATATACAAAAGTATGAAGGCTATTGCTTAATGCATTGTAAGCCGCCCTGAGTCTCCGGAGAAGGGCTGCATATAAATTGAACCAATAAATAAATAAATAAATAAATAAATAAATAAATAAATAAATAAATAAATAAATAAATAAATAAATAAATAAATAAATAAATAAATAAATAAATATATCTGGAGCTTTCTAGTAGGCTGCTGTCAGTCAGGAAGGGAGAAAACTTAGCTAATCTGAGCATGCTTCTGGAAGAGAGTGCAATAAGGATTGCTACTAGTTATTGAATCTTTCCACGATCACTAAAAGACTTGGAGCCTTTTAAACCTCTTTCTGGACTTGTATTACCCAGGAAACTAGAAGAAAACTGAGCAGGTGATAACAGACACGATAGCTGCATCTGTTGATGAGCTGATGTGTAAACTACATGTCCTCAGACTCAGCCATCAAAGGAAAACAAATTGTGTTTTCTTTCACCAGAACAGATGAAAGTAAAGAAACAAAGGAATCCAACAATAGGGACTCTGACCAAAGCCATCTGGACAGAATATTGGAGCATCGTCCTAGACAAATTAGAAGAAAGAGTTCAAATACAGAAAAAGGAATTTTGAAGTCAGCTTCCAAATGATTTGCACCTGGAAGACCAGTAATTTATGGTTGCGGTGTGGAAAAAGCCCTGTGACAGAACCAGAGAGTCTGACAGCTTCAGTAGAGAGCTATGATGAAGGAGAGCTCCTCCATGTTCAGCAATAGATGGAAGCAATTGAAAAGAATGGCTGGAAAGGTACAAATGGTTTGGAAAAGTGTGTATGTGTGTCTTCCTTTTCCAAAACATGTGGAGTGGAGTGTGGTGAGAAAGAACCCACTCTTCAGTCCCTTGCTTCTACTTTAACATTATTATAACAACTTCTATTGCTTGCATTTTATTCCTATCTGACATTTCTTCTTCTCTCTACAGCTGTATGTGTGTAAGTATCTGACAATTTGAGATAAAATGAGATTTGGTGCATGGAAGCTTATGTTTTAATAAAAGAGTTTTTAAGATGACACAATATTCTTTGTTGTTTTCTACAGATAAGGGAACCCTGGCTTACAGTCTTCAGGGAATGCTTAAAGAAAGATCTTAAGAGGAAGTATGGAGTAGCTCATTTAAATGCTAGACGATGTTCAGAGGACAGCACCACTTACACATACTAATAAGGATCAATTTGTATGCATTAGCTAAAGACTTGCTGGAAGTAATTTAATATTTTGTAAAACAAAGGCCTTTATCATATTTGAGTCACAGCATGACACTGAACAAGGTCACCAAATAAATTTATTTATGTGTATCTGGTGTAGGCTTAAGATAAGAGCACTATATTTACCAAAGATAAGGATCAGGGTTCTTAATAGCTTTTTTTTTTGGTTTTTGATAAGCAAATATCTTTTTGTACTTAAGGATTTGTTAAAAGGTCTTAAGATATTCAACAGTGACTGTTTTCCAGAATCTTTTGCAATGGATGCAGAGAACCTTCATTCTCCCTTGTGTCCTTTTTGCAATATCCCAGCTTTTGAAGAATATGTACCGTATTTTTCGGAGTATAAGACACGCCGGAGTATAAAACGCATCTTAGTTTTTGGGGAGGAAAATAAGAAAAAAGCTGATTGGCAGGTGGATCGGCCTCCCGGAATACCCCCAATCAGCTGTTCCCAGAAGTGAATTTTAGCAGCAGGTTCCTTGGTGGTGAGCTATGTGCCTTGCTTTTTTTGGCTTTTTTTTTTCTGCCCCTGAAACTTCTGAAACTCAGAAAAAACTTTCTTTTCTGCCTCTGAAAGCCTCTAAAACAGAGCTTCGGAAAAAAAGCCTCGGAAGCTCTGTTTGGGGGCTTCTTTTCTGAAGCTTCATTTCTGACCCTTTTTTCAGCCTCTGAAACCTCCTTTTGAGAAGCTGGGAGGGGCTACATTCAGAGTCTAAGATGCACCCAGATATTCACCCTGGGGAAAAAGGTGCACCTTATACTCCAAAAAATATGGTACTTATTTTTAATAATGTGAACTTTATTAACTCTATAAAGGTATAGCCTGACTGTAGATGTTAGATATTTCTACACCATGTTGACCTCCCATCTCTGAAATGTCCCTTTCTCAAAACTGAATGTTTTATGGAAAAACTGCATGAATGTTGCTATTATTCTGGTCAACAACTTTACTTTCAAGATATTAATGTTTTCCTCCTACCATTAACTATTTTAATTTCAGAACTTTTAGAAATGTTCTTTGATGGGTTCCATGATTTAAATAGTGTCCCACTGGTCTGAAAATTAAACCATTCCATCTGAAAATGGAATCGCCATGTGCACTATGTCAGCTAAGACCCAACTGTTTTGTTATTTACAGATCCTGGCATCGGCTAATCCCACAGAAGCATATTATGACCAGGAAAACTCATGTTGGAGAAAACCGCTGCTTGAATTCTTGCACAACTAACCTGGATTGAATTCTACCATTCTGCTCTCTTCATCAGACTCCATCCCTCTGTTGACAATATACAGCAGCATGTAGGCATAGCTAAATAGGGATTGAAATTCTATTTCTTACTACTTCCTTTTTGTTGAATATTGAATGGCAGATTCAAACAAGCCAATCAATGTAAGAGACTGGGAGTGAGAAAATTAAGCAAGCATCAGTGGCTGAAGCCGTGGACAGCTCTGAGCTATAAAAGGGGCTGCCACGGCTGGGATTGCCATTGCAGTTTACGGAGCTTAAATAGAGCGCTTGTACTGACGTGAGTGTCCAGTCCTTCTTTGTGCCCAATATTTAGCACTTTCCATATTACAAACACAGGTTGGATAGATCCCAGTTAGTGGCAGACGTAGCTATTAGAAATCTAACAGTAGTATATCAATCTGAAAATAAATATTTTTACATATTCCAGAGACTAAGAATCTAAGAACTTGTGCTAGTCGAAGGACTGGAAATCTGCCAAGCAGTTTCTTAGAGCACTTTGGGACCTTACTATTGTCCACCCCTTTTTACCATGGCTGCCATTTTAGAAATGGTAGTTTCAGGAAAGAGCAATCTTTCTCATTATCCAGTCTTTTTTCTTCAACCCCATCCTCTCAGTGGCCGTCGTATAGTTGAGTATTTTCCATTCTGTTCTCTGCTGAAACATTTAAAACATTTGCTTGTTTAAATCCATTCTGTGGCATAAATTGCTTCAACTGACAGGACTCTACCCCTTTCCTAGGGCAGATTTACACTTTCTTCCTGACTCATCAACAGTCCAGACCATCCACCTCTCTGTGGGTACAGAAATGGATATCCTTTTGGCTTCAAGTTTGCATTTTCCAGCTTTGATGCAAAACTGATTCAAAGCTGTCTTAAGCTCTTCAGAGAGTATGTTTTTCACCAATTTCTTCTGACAGAAGAGCATCTTAGATCCAGTTGAGTGGCGCGCCTACCAACCCCACTCCCCTCCATCAGCTGAGGAGTGGCCTATAAGCTATTTTGTCCTGGATGTGGATGTTTTCATTTTTTTCCCCAAAAAAACCTTGCAGTTGATCCAACAATGGCCTAATAAGTTCGTGAAATATCCTCACTCTTAGGAACTCATCCTTCATGTAACCCTTTCATCTTCAAACAGGCAACCCTTTCAATTTATAGGTGAAGCAGATTTCCCTTGCTTCTGCACATCCTGTCCACAATACTGCAAGTACTTTTTTCCCCCTTTCCCTTCTTACTACTTTGTTTCTATAAGGCTAAAGCATAACTTATTCTTTGCTACAAGATTTTCATGGACCTACAGAGGAACATGGGAATAAAAGACCGACTGATACCCTTTTGTGTTGATTCAGAGCAATGGTGATACCATAAAGAGATTTTTTTTAAAAAAAATCTGGTTATAGGAGAGAATGAGAGACGAGGGCTGAAAGCATCCGAACATTTGCAAAAGCAAAGAAAAGACACTGGTAGACTTAGTCATATAGGAGCATGTCACCATGACTTGTTTCCCTGCCTGATGGGAAGGGCATGATGCAAAGGATTGACCAATGAGTTTTGTAATGCAGCAGCCCCCAAGCTTTTGGGCACTAGGGACCATTTCTGTGGAGGGTGGTTTTTCTGTGACTTGTGTGGCATGCTTTTGCATGCTGTCTGGATCCCATGCATGTGGGGATGGGGCTTCGTTCACTTGTGCGACCTGGTTCTTGGTGGGTTATGGATCAGTGGTTGGGGAACCCCTGTTGTAATGTCCATAATCCACATTGAGCAACTGCTTAGACCATTTGCCAATCTACTACAGTTTGGACTGGAATTTTTGAAGTTGGCTTAAGAAATAGATGGGAGCAACTTAGGGTGCAAGGCAGACTTGGCCTATTGTAAGGTAGTAAAATGACAGGAAGTAGGGATGAGATACGTATCTATGGTCATTGCACAGGAAGAAGCACCTAGCAAAATTCAAGCTTTCATTGGAGGAATGAAGTTTGGCATTTGAATCTGGTTCTGTCAACTTTGTCAATTTTTCTCTTAGGAGAAAAATATTTAGCATATTGTCAGAGTTCATGCATGCATTTCTTTATTTTTTTCTTAAGGTAGGTGGGGAATTTATTACTGCAACTTGGCATCTTGTAATATTGATCCTTACAGTCCAGCAACATATGAAATCTTATAAACTTTCCATTCATATTTAAATTTTAATTGGAGGAATAGAGCCATGTAATTCAATTTAATTGTACCTACTCAGTCCTGATTCTAAGCTAAGTTTGATTAGAATTCCAGCCTTTGGATCTTGATACTATAATAACTTATAGCTGTACCCAAAAAGATTCTACTACCATAAAATCTTGGGTAAATAATTGTTGTATTAAACGTGATGTCTGAAGAAAAACAGATTCCATAATTGGAAATGATTAGGAGATAAGGACATGCTTCTGGGAAATCCCCAGAACTTTTTTTTTTGAACTTTTTAAAAATTAAAGCCTTAAACCCCAGCACTTAAAGCCAAATAGAAAATAAAATAGTGGTTTGGCGTGGATGGATGTGTGTGAATATTCATATTTAGAGTATAGGAATAAGGATTCTGTGAGCAGCTATTTGGTCTAGGAATGGCTTTCACCATGAAAAGTCAACATCCTTTCCAATAAAAAGCAGCTCCTGCTTTTCTTTACTTTAACAATCTAATTTAGAAGGGGAAAAAAAGAACATTATTATTATTATTGTTAAATAATTGAGAGTCAGAAAGTCCTGCCAACCTTTTTATAAATCATCCAGAGATATGCCAAGAATCTGTTTCATGCCAATTAAATTTTGTTTGACTTGGATTGCTATTGTATTTTAAGCATTATTCCTATGCACTTTTGAATTGGTAACCTATAAAAGGGTGGTGGATGAACTGAAAGAGGCATCACACTGCCTTTTATTAATTGTTTTAGCAAAGTTCATCCATAGATCGATGAACTAAGGGTGGCAATTTTTATTCATATTTTAGACATTAAAGCTTTCTTTTAAAGTAAGAGTTTTTGCAGGATGATTCTCAGTAAAATATACTTCCCACTCCTTTTTTGACATTTATGGCATGGCTCTGTCCTCACTGTGATAAACCAGAAAATCTTTATCTGCACTTTTCCCATTGTGTTCTTCACACCACTAAAGAATTCTGGATTTTGAAGTTTTCTTCCTTGAATTTATGACCTAATCCATAACCCATTACCTAATTCAATCTCAGAAAATTAAAATATCCTCCACTCCCATTTGTAGCTAAAAGTAGATAAATTCTTCTCATTAATTAAGACCAGACCTGGACATTTTATGGCCCATGGGTCACATCCAACCCTTTGGTTGTCCTTGTCTGCCCTGTGGTGTCAGCAGCGCTTGGCTGGGTGGCAATGGCAGTGGGGTGGCGAGTGGTGGAGTGGCATGTTGGCAGAGATGGTAGTGATGGGACCATGGCAGGGGCAGGGGCAGGGAGCAGGGCATGGCGGCCCTCCACCACAGTCCAGTTTTTCATGTGGCCCCTTGAGAGAATTAACTGCCACCTCTGATTAAAACAGTTTTGCTATATCCACCAACTCTATCATTTTTACCATCCATTCGTCCATTGTATGTCTTTCCACCTCTGTTCAGCCTTGACTGTCTAGCTACAGTTAGCAAAAATTGTTGACTTCTGTAGACAGCTTGGCCTCAGGTTACTAATATGTGTGTGTGTGTGTGTGTGTGTGTGTGTGTGTGTGTGTGAAGTCTGCAAGAAGGTGACTGTATGGCATCACGATTCAAGCCTCTTTTGCACATGCATCAACACAGTACACATCTACAAAGGAACAGAGCTTCAATTGTGTACCCATTATCTTTCAGATTGTACCCCCTTGCAGATGCCTGAATCTAAATTGCCTTTATTTAGAGAGGCACATTGCTAAACAAAACATTGGGCTGTAGCCACTCATCATTTTGCTCTTGTTTGTGTTTTAAAGAATGAATCAAAAAAAAACTGCCATTCTTTTACAGCTCTGCCAATTCTCTTCATCTGAAGTACATAAGATTGGCTGAGGTGAACCCTACTCCACACTGCCTATCTTTGTTCTGCGTAAGAGTGGGTAGCTGCCCATCTTGTTATTCGTTTTGCTTTGGTTAAAAATAATAACTTCTTTCTCTACACTCTGTTTTCTGAATTATTGTAAGATCTCTCTTGCTGTTTTGCAATAAAGCCTAATGCAATATGAATATTTTTTTTTAAAGGCTAATAATAAATAGAGTAGGATTCCAAGCAGGATTCAAAATGCAATGTATTTAACAGATGTTTCTGAGCAGGGGTGGGTTCTATTTACCTTTACTACCGGTTCACAACGGGGCCGCACACGTGCTCTTCTGCACAAGTGCAGAAGCATTTTGATGATGTCAGGCTCGGTGGGCAGACCCCCTGCCAGTTTTACTACCAGTTCTATAGAACCGGTGCGAACCAGAGGCAACCCACCACTGTTTCTGAGGCTTGAGACTGCTATTTCCAAAAACTGATGTATTAGGTTGCTAGATGCCCACTAACCTGAAGGAAAAAAAAACAGTATTCATTTTATTTGTGTTTCATTGTAGAGAATATCAGCATGTGGTAAATAGGATGCTGCAGAGGCCATTGGTTGCCTACCGTGTTTCTCTGAAAATAAGAACCTGTCTTATATTTTTTTTTGAACCCTCAAAAGCCCGATTAGGCTTATTATCAGGGGATGTCTTATTTTGGGGGAAACAGTATATTTTGGAGGGAGAATCCTGTCAATTAGATTAGGAAAAATAGGTGTATTAGTGGTTAGTGGAGAAGCTACTCTACCTACCGGACAGTGCAGAAAAACTAGCTTGGTGGATAGCAGGTATTCCACTGACTTCATTTTTTATTCTTGGTATCAATATTTCTACTCTGTGGCAACATCAAGGAGGAAATCAAAGAAGTTTCTAATATCTACAGCAAGAGCTTTTTTCTCCAAACTTTGGACAGATTATAATACATAGCTGTTAAACTTCACTCCATTTGGGAGAGTTCAGACTAGTATTTCTCAAACTCTATGACCCATAAATAAACTTGCTGGAGAAATATGGCCAGCTCCATGTTTCCCAGAATTAATGAAACCGTGCAGAGCTGAAGTCCACAATGACAACCTTTGCTACAGATTTGGGAATCTCTATTTAAAGCACAACACTGCAAACGCTATCCATTAATAGATAAGCAAACAAGCAAATATTAGGGTAAACTGCTACATTATGAGTATAGAGACAAAAGTTCAAGTCTATTTGCATCCATGAAAGGATGACTTTGGGCCAACCTTTTCCTCTCAACTCAATCAACCTCACAAGGTTGTTGTTGGAGATCTCATGAAGGAAGAGATCCATATACAGATAATCCTCAATTGGTACCAAAATTTCCATTTCTAAGCAAGATTAAATGTGTTGCACCTGGCCTCCACATTATGACTACATATTATGACTAAAGATACTTTAGTGTGATCCTTAGAGAAGTACACACACACTGGAAAGCACCCTATCAACAAAAATCTGTGTATTCAATTGTTACTCAGTCTTCTAACTTTTGTAACATAAATCAGTTGAAATTCAGAAACTCAGAAAGCTATCATAGAGATTTGGACCATATTTGTCACTTACACAACTGCCTACTATTTATGATGATTTTTGTGGGCAAGCACTTAAAGTAGAATTTACCTTACTTTTCATATTAGGATTTTTTCTGCCTGTGAAAATCAGGAGCACTGATCATTACAAATGTTACATTCATTATCATACATTGAAAAGAAAACTTTGAACTGATATATTTAATATTTATGCGACAACACTGAATCCATAATTAACTATTTTTTAAAAGTAATTTATTTTGATGAGAAGAAAAAAAATGTTTGCAGTAAGATTAAATAGAACTTCTCTATTTCTCTACTTCTGACAATCCTAAACCTTACACTGGATTTGGGTCGCTAGTAGCACATTATTCAACTATAATTAAATTATAGATACTGGAGTAGAGTGATGGGTAACCTTTTTGCCATCGTGTGACATCGCGCATGTGCATGCCCACACCATACTTCAATTCCCCCTGCCCCCCCATGCATGCATGCATGACTCCCCCCACTCCTCCCACTTTTGGCATGTGATGGCACGGTGGTCCCAGTAGACCCATTTTTCACCCTCCCCAGGCTCCCCAGGCTTTCTAGGAGCCTGGGGAAGGTGAAAACGGCCTTTCCCATCCCCGTGGAGGCTTCCGGAGGCTGGAAATGGCCTGTTCATGTGCCCACAGATATGGCTCCATGTGCCATCTGTGGCACATGTGCCATAGGTTCGCCATCATGGCTATAGTGCTGTGTATTCAATTGTTACTCAGTCTTCCAACTTTTGTAACATAAATCAGTTGAAATTCAGAAACTCAGAAAGCTATCATAGAGATTTGGACCGTATTTGTCGCTTACACAACTGCCTACTATTTATGATGATTCCCAGTCTTCCCCAGTAGACTGACTTTTGTTATCTAATGAGAGATAGAAAACATTCAAACCGTGTGATTTGTCATAACTCCCCAGAAGATCTTGATTATGATTAGCAGGCACACTTCATTGCCAAAATAATCCCTTTTGATTTAGGTAGCTGTTACAAGCAGAGCGTCTGCTCTATTTTATTGGCACATAATTTATTCTTTACAATGGTGTGCACATAAACAAAAAGTAGACATAAACCGAGACTATCAAAATCAAAGGCTATCCCCATTGCAGCAGGGGTCCCCAACCCCCAATCCATGGACCTGCATTGGGCCGCATCATGCCAGAAACTAGGCCATGCAAACAAACAAAGCCCCATCAGTGGGATGCAGGCAGAATGTAAAACCCCACCCCCTTGGGTCCACGGAAAAAAACTCTCTCCACAGAACTGGTCCCTGGTGTCCAAAGGGCTGGGAGCCTCTGCATTAGAGGCTAGTTTAACCTCAAAGATTACCTGGAGGCATTACCTTTCACCATTTACCCTAGAAACAAACCCTCAGTTGTTAAAGTGAGATGAAGTACAATACTAAGGAGTTTATTAATATCCCATTTTATTGTAGAAAGACATAGCTAACATGGACGATGCATGATAACATCACTTCTCAAATCTCCAGAATAGTTGTCTAATTTTATTTTAGTTTGTCTGAGTATTATTTCATTGGTACCCATGAGCTTTAAATAATCCCTTTCCTCTATGCAAATAATCATACGTTTGATTCTAAATAATTCCCTCTGAAAAGAGAAAAGAGAGCAAAAAACTATGTCATTCAGAATGCTTGAAACTGGTCTGCTGGCAAGAATCTTTTTTTCCTGGACAAGGGAAGTAATGAGTCAGGATCAAATCACAATTGCCTAAACTGACCATCAACAATTCTCTATTATCTCAGGAAGAGCCCCGCTCTTCTTCTACACTCCTGCAGACAGAATGTGAGTTCTTCCATACACATACTGAGTTACAGTCCCTCCTCACAAAGATATATTGCAAAAGGGGGGGGGGTAGTTCCTCTAATATTTTTGCATAATACTGCAGCATTTGACAATTAATTTCATATTATTTTGTAGTGCACAGATCTCAGAACCATATGATTATTATTATTGTTGTTTGCTGTTATTCTAAAAATAGAAAAAAGAAAATTCCACTTCAATATGTGTGTGTATACATGCACATCAGAGGTGGGTTTCAGCAGGTTCTGACCAGTTCTGGAGAACCGGTAGCGGAAATTTTGAGTAGTTTGGAGAACTGGTAGTAAAAATTCTGACTGGCCACGCCCCCATCTATTCTCTGCCTCCCAAGTTCCAGCTGATCAGGAGGAAATGGGGATTTTGCAGGAACCTTTTCCTGGAGTGGGGTGGAAATGGAGATTTTACAGTATCCTTCCCCTGTCATGCCCACCAAGCCACACCCAGTAGTAAATTTTTTTGAAACCCACCACTGATGCACATGAATGCATACTCAAGTACACCAGAGTAGAATTCTTTCTCTTTTTCTAATATATTTTAATATATCATATATTTTCAATTCACATGCACATACATAAGTACACTGGAATGAAATTCTCTCTCCTTCTACTTTAATATATATATATTATACACACACACACATACACACCATCTCTCTTTCCATTTTTATCACCAAATAATATGGGTGTCTTCTCAGCAAACTTCAACCCTTTTATATAATTCCGATGGTCATATCTACGTGGAGGTATAAAGGATTCTCAGTAAAACCGAGAGAAAATGTGAAACATTTACAAAGACTAGCTCCTTGCTAGTCTGGGAATGCTACTTGCTGTCTAGCTATATCCACTTTTTCATCTGAGGTGCATGGTATGATTTAACACATGACATAAGGCAAAGGCTGTGTGTGCTATCTCTGTGTGTCTTTGGAACACGGTGCACTGTATCAGTGTTAAACAAGGACTAAAAGGGTAGTATTCATTAGCGTCTATCAAATAGTATATAAGTTCTAAAATGATATAGTAGCTACCTAAGCGCGCAGGAGGGCAGGCTTCCCAGATGTTCTGTTTTAGGTTAGAAAATTGAAGTTCCAGCCTCAGTTGGAAAATGTTTTGTGATACCCTCCTGCAGTTTATAGCTACCATTTGCTATTTAGTCACAGGCATTGAAATGAAGGCAACCCTCCCAATTTCCAATATACATCTGTGGATGGCTTTGTGCACAGAAGGGGAGACTGCTTGATACAGAAGGATGCATATTTCAGCCAGCAGGCATGGACCAAGATTTCCAGGATAAATTCTATTTATTAGCTTTTAATCTTTTTCTCTGAAATCATAAGAAAACATGAAAACGAAGATGATGTGCAGGAAAGGCAAAACTCAATTTCAGTACACAGTCATAACTGTTTAAGATTACGGCAGAGTTTTTTCATGCATGTGACCTGCTCAAATATTTTTACATTTTACATATTTATATTTTACATACAGCTTTTTTGGGGGGCCTTAGTAATTCAATTGAACTAGGGGGAAATACTATAGTTTCCCTATATTTAAAAACTAGAGTTGCATTCCTTTTCTATATGTAATACTATAGATTTAAGACGTATGAAAGAATGCTATTGTTTTTCAAGAAATTCAGACATATTGTGTATGTAAGCCTTATGAGTTTCAATAAACCCAATAAATTTATATCAACTTTTTTACCAGATACATTGAAGCTATTAAGAAGGGGTAAAACAGTCTTTTCTTTTCTTCAGAAGAAAACTGTTTTTTCCCCCCAAAGCAATCCTCATAGTCATTTTCAACATCAGATATGCTGAGGGATATGATGCATTCTCAACTACTCCATTAGCTGTCCACAAGCTCAGACCAGCCTTGCCCCCCAATGGAAGTTAACTCTTACCACTAATACTAGCACTTAGACTTATATACCACTTTACAGTGCTTAGCCCTCTCTAAGTGGTTTACAGAGTCAGGATATTGCCCACAACAATGTGGATCCTTGTGTAATACACTAAATGCATTATTAAAAATTCTAAAGCATTTCCTTTGTTACTAAGAATAAATCAATTGTATTTTAAATTTTAAATTTAAGAGAGTGAAAGAATTCCTTTCCAACAAATTTAATACATTTCAGAAAACATTTCCTGGTTCCTGGATCAAAGTTTATAATTTAGTCGTTCTTAGATCTTTCTCAGGTCCGCTGTAGCATATCAGCACTATCATCCATGTTTCATGTTTCTAGACATAGATCTATCATTCATAACTCTAGTGAGAGAGTCCTTCACAGAAAATCTGGAATTTACAGATTGAGTTGTCAACTTTTTGGAGTGGATCTTTTCATCTTTTTAAAAATTCTTGGTCACCTAAATAGCCTTTCTTGGTACTGACCTACTTTTCATAAACTTCGTCTTCTCTGAGCACCATGCCATCATAACTTGAAGCAATTGCAATAAGGAATTCCTCCAAAATTACACACTTATACTCTTCACAGGCTCCCTGCAGGAAGGATAAAAAAACAACTGTATTCAAGATGACTGAATACGATCCAAAACTAGAGGGCACCACAACACAAGTAGTTGAGTTGCTACAATATGGTGGCAAAAGACTTGAGAATGATTAATTCCCAGCTCCCAGATATTGTAGACATCACCTGTAGAATTTTTCAGTGTGTAGGATTTATGTGACTTATAATCAATGTTTGATTAATTTGCAAAAGTGCTCTTTATATACTGCTGACTGCTCTGTATTTCAGATTAAGAACTGAAAAAGGAAGATTCCAAGATAAAGAGATTTTAATGATCCAGCAATCTACCCTAACCTTTCTACTTATAAGATTGTATCTTCCACAGCATTCCTGGATGATTGAAATAGAATTAAACATGCTGGCTTCAGCTGTTTCAGGCACATGCTTTAGAACCAATAAACAGATTTGTCATTTCACTCACAAAATTGCTATCATGGAGTTGTGCTTGCCTGGTATAAAGTGGCTGCAGTATTAGTCATAGTGGTCCCATAGCACTCATTTACTACTAAGACAATTGGGGTGATTTGTTTCTAACCAATAGTGAAATGTAAAATTTGTTACTACCGGTTCTGTGGGCGTGGCTTGGGGGGGTTAATGTGACTGGGTGGGCATGGCCAAACTTTTTTTTTTAACTTTTAAAAGTATTTTTTCTACAACCATAAGAAGTTGCAGAAAAAAATGCCTTTAAAAGCCTCTGACGATCCCAGCTGAGTTGCCTGATCATCAGAGGCTTTTAGAGGCATTTTTTTTCCTAAAACCTCTTCAGCCGAAGAGGTTGTAGAAAAAATGCTTTTAAAAGTAAAAAAAAAAGCCTCTGATGATCACGTGGCTCAGCTGGGCATGGGGGGGTGGACGGGCAGGGATTTTTGCTATCGGTTCTCTGAACTACCCGCCGCCATCGCTACCGGATTGGCCGATCTGGTCTGAACCGGGAGCATTTCACCCCTGTTTCTAACCCTTCTGGCTCTGGGGTGAGTTTCAAAATCCATTGCTACCGGTTTGCTCATGGGCGCAAGTGCATTCACGCGTGTGCATGATGCTTCTGTGCATGCACAGAAGCGTCCGGGTGGGTGGCGGAGCCTCCCACCACCGCCGCTACCGGTTCGCCTGATCCAGGGCAAACCAGTAGCAACGCACCAATGTTCTGGCTCCACTTTCCCTCCCATTTTATGCTTGTTTTTTGTGGACAGAAAGTGAGCTGCAGCAAGATAGCACCTTTGTTTCTTAAAAATGGATGTGGGGTCCATATGGGACCAGGGGTCCTATTTGGCAACAAAGAAAATGCTCAATGTTTGTTGGTGCCAAGCTTATATTTTTTTGAAAGTTCATAGTACCATGTTTCCCCAAATTGTGGTTTGTAACAAGTTAACTTTCCATTTTTAATTAATTACGTTTAAGTTAAACAAAATAGTAAAACTAGAGGATGGTTCTTTTAGGCAGTGTATATCACACAGCTGAATGAGCTGATAAGGTTCAGCATATTTCCTTGGAGGAAGACCAGCTGCATGAAAAAAAAAAGGGAGGGAAGGAAATAGCATTTGCATTTCTTGCTCTCGCCAGCATGCAGTTAACATGGTTTAGGAACTAGTAGCTGTTCCACCATTAAAACATCTTCCCTGGGATTTGATAGAGGGCTCTTCCTATTGCCTTCCAGTTTTAGAGAAACTTTGTTTTTAAATTATTCAAATACCTGCACTTGTTCTACAATATATTTATATTTAAGAAATGAATGTAATTATATTATTAGGAATGCCCATGAAATTATTATTAGTTGAGTGTTTGGAGTAGATTAATTAAAAATAGGATTCAAGTAAAGCAGCTTTTGAGTTCAGTTTGATTCTGGAAGTCCTTGTACTTTTGTTGGGAATAAAAGTTTACTGGTATGCATTCTTCTAGGACAGTGATGGTGAACCTCTCAGACACCAAGTGCCCAAACTGGGCATGCGTACGCCCAAACTGAAAGGTGAGCGTGCATGCATGGGCATACATGCACGCATGTGCGAACATACACGGACATACACATGCACAGACATGCATGTGCAGACATGCGTGTGTGCACAGCACAGACCCAAATACCAGCTGGCTGGTGGAAGGTGGGGCATCCAACACCAGCAACACAGGAAGAGGTAAGATCTTTTTCTTTCATGGGCTTCTGTTTCGTCATTTGTAGGGAAACAGAAGCTCACGAAAGAAATGCCACGGAGCTCTGACCTGGGGCGATGGCATGCATGCTAGCAGAGATGGCTCTGCGTGCCACCTCTGGCAGCCGTGCCATAGGTTCGCCATCACGGTTCTAGGACTTTTGTTTTAACTTCCCCGACCTAGTAGTTTCAATTGCAACAACTCACCAGGCCTGGCACTATTTAGCTTTGTTATGATCATCTACTATATAAATATTCAAAATGTTCATATTTTATATAAAGTTATCATGCCCAGAGATGAGCATACATTTCAGTGGTTCATGAAATGATTTTTTCCCAAAAAAATTGCTAAACCAGTTACAAGTCCTTTGTGTGGAGAATATAAATTGATTGGAGAAGCAAATCAATATATTTTGCCTTGATATTTATTCCATTAAGGATGTACAAAAGGAAATCAGCATTTTTATGATAGCTACATGAAAATCCACTGATGATCTTATAGATGAATTAAAAGTTTGCAATGCCAATTAATTGGATTTTGCATCTGAGGTAACAATGCACACACAGAAATATTTACAAGCTTTTCAAGATTTTTTATTGCATTAGGCCATAGAGGTAATAATGTTCACATTACTTCACAATACATTTCAATGGATTTGTAATTGGTTGAGTTCAAAAACTGCTTTTTCGCTAGGGGTAAGCCTAAGAGGTTCCTCTGTCATGACTTTTGTCAGACTTTGGTACACAAATACATAATGCCATCCTGGTGGAATTTGCATAATGATGCCCTTAAGCCCATACCTTCATTTTGATCTCATTACTGTGTGGATGTTTTCTAGCAAGAAACTGAGTGTGGCAAATAAGCAAATAAAACAAGAGAATTTTTTTGGTCTTTTATAAAAGCACGCAGTTTAAAAGTGAAGGCTTGATGTAATCACTTGTCTTTGGTTTGGGTATGCTCACACAAGTCATCATTTACTGAGAGGGATTGCTGAACTTCCACAAATAGAGGCAGTAAGTCTTAGAATAGCAGATAATGATACAAATGATGACGAAAAAGATGCTTATAGATCAGGTATGTCAAATTCGTGTTTTCACATTCTCATGACTTTCCCCCCATCACTAAAAGGGGGGGGGGATGCGCATGACACATCTGGCCCATTGGCCATGAGTTTGACACCCCTGTTATAGATACTTGCTTTTCAATCTAATGTGCCTTCCAAAGCTTGGATTCTTTGAGATATTTTATTCTTTCCTCAGTTCTACTCAATAAGGTTAAAAGACAAGGATGGTGAGAAGCATTGTTTGTGAAGGGACTGTATTAAAAATGGACCCGATACCAGTTCTGAAAATACATTGTTTTAGATACTCACCAGCAAGTTATTAGAAAGAGATAATAAATAATCTATAGTTAGAGTTATGGCAAAGGAAGAACACAGAATTAAAGGTAGCTAACAAATTTATAGGGAGCAGAGGTGTAAAAGCAGACCAAGAGACAGGGATGGAAATAGAAAATGAGAACATTAATTAAAATGTAGGAAGAGTAGAGTAGATAATGTACAATGTAACAATGTACAATGCGTGTATATTTCTCCCAGATACATTTGCCTGTTTCCACTGGCTGAATAGAGAAAGATCCCTCTGAAATGTATTATTGGAATATAGTATTGTCCACAGCTTGCTCCGTAACAGTACAGACGTGCCTGAAATTATATAGAATTCAGTGATGAGACTTAATGAGATGCTTTATGGATGAGATTCAATGTTAACTTTGCATTTCTGGTTATGTTGATTTTGTCACACCTTAGCACTCTTTTGGCTGCAGAACCATTAAGTTATACTCTCCCTCCTGTGCTGCATTCTAAACAAGATTTATTATGCTACAGTGAGATAAATCTTGCTTTTAGATTTGAGTAATAGCGTGATTTATTTGCACAGCAGTCGAAGGGTCAAAAAAGAGCTAGATCTGAATGAAAAATAATACTTGTTAATACAAATATGCATTATTTTTACAGCTACTGAAGAAAAACCACCTTCAGGAACCAAGAATGAATAAATCAGGTTTCTAGTTCTGAACTGTCCTTTTTTTTAAAAAAATGCAGTCAAGGTAGAAAACTCCTTCCAAAAAGTTTTTTAATAGTGAGAGCTGTTAGTAGATATCTACTGGAATTCCATTGTTCTACAACCCTGATGAATAGCAATTATATAGAATGTTTCTCACTGGATCAGCAGTGGGCATTGAAAGAGAGGGAGAGGGAGAGGGAGAGAGAGAGAGAGAATATTAGAGATGTTCCAAGCTCCAGTTCACACTAACATTTATTGGAACTATTTTGTATTAAATAAATCTCTCCCCAATCACATAGTTGACTGTATTTCTGCAGCAGTTAATAACACTCATGTCCCAGTTTTGTGTGACAACAACAATGTCAATAAAGCAGAAATAAAATATGTTAAAGAAAATTTGGCCACCGCCTCTTCTTCTATACTGCCCTAAGTATAGAACAATTGAACTAATCCTTCTTTATTCCAAAATACTGAGCTATCCTCAAGAACAGTTCAAACAAACTCAAAAAGAATTTTCACTGAACATTTACCCAAGCTTGTAAGCAGATCTTTATTTTCTTCAAGTTTATGATTTAGTTCTTTAACCAAGCAAATGTGCATATAAAGAAGTGTGTACTCCAGAAATGACCTGTGAGGGGAAAAAATAATAAAACAAACTCATATTGTGATGCTTGGCCAGAAGTGCCAGGGACTAAGAATAAATCAGGGTTCCTCCAGAAAGCTAAACTGAAGGGATAAACTTCTTTCACTGCAGGAAACTGTCTCTGAGTATACTGTTCTTGCCATTTTGCCCCCTGCTGCTTAGCTCACTCTACTCTTTACGTGCTCAGGAACAAATTGCTACCTAATTTATCATAGATGTTATCCCTGACACTTGGAAGAAAGCAGATTGCATATTCACAAAATGGGCAGGAAAATGCATTCGGATGAAAAAATAGTGCAGATTGATGTGAAAAATGACAAAACATAATTCAGACCAAAGAGAAAAAAAGAACCTGGATCAAGAAATACATGGGGAATCTTCTCAGGAGAAAAGCAGGATACAAATAGATAAAGATAATGTAAAAATGATTATGGCAATTGTGCACACACATAAATGCACATGCACGCATGTGCACATTCTATTGGGCACTTGTAATTCATTTTAAGCTGTTTGTTGGTATTCAATATTTTCAATGTCTTGAAGGGTTATAGGTCAGAAAAGGGAAAAAGAAAAGGTTCTTATTTGTTGCCAGATTGTTTTCTCTCAACGTTTGCTTTCTAACAAGTAGGAACTTTTTCCCAAGATACTTGCTTCATTTATATCCTGTTTCCCCCAAAATAAGACATCCCCTGATAATAAGCTCAATCGGGCTTTTGAGCGCATGGCAATAAGGCCAAGCGCTTATTTCAGGGTTCGAAAAAATGTAAGACAGGGTCTTATTTTCGGAGAAACATGGTATTACTGTTGTTCTACATCCTACACACCACACTGCAGTAAGTATGATAAGCACTAGGAAAGACAGCTGATTTCCCCATGTTTGTCACAGCAGTCATGATTTTAATGTTTGTTTTTTTTTAGTTCATTCTGCCATCCAGACTTTGGTTGCTGTCTTAAAAGGATAGCAAATTCTATTTTGCCTCCAAAACCGTGCAATATGATGCTGACATTCTTCACTGAATATTATCTATATATTAAGCTTAAGCTGATCTTAAGATGTTTAAACAGTTTTAAATTATCTGCTCCACTTTATACCCCCACTGCTATCACTAGGACCATTCCAATAATTTAATAACTGTGAATAATGACTTGCCCTGACTTTGCTTCGTATTAATCCAAGCATGTAGAATAGGCATATATTGTAAATAAATAAATCTAATTGCCAGTAAGCAAACTTAAAATTAGTTTTTTTTAATAAACATGGGACATCCTGATTCATTAGTTTGATACTAATTAATGTAGGGCAATACAAACAGCTCCATGCATGAGCATTAACCAAGGATATAGAGTTGTAATGCACATTGTTGGTAATATCTCCCATGATAGAGAGTAAAAGCTGATTATAAACACTTTCCTGTGTAGACACTTATTCTTCCTGTTCTTCACCATACTGTTAATTCCATTTAAGAAAATCAGTTTTTCTTTTTTGACCTTTCTGCTCTAACAGTGCTGAGTCGTTTATCACAATTAGCACTGTACACTATCCAATTTTAATATATGGCACTGCACCATAAGAAAACCATGTAGGAACTAGTATATTATGTTGCCAGAGAACTCTGCATGGTCCCATCACATCTGACTAATCTCCTGAGCTTATTGAGTGTGTGTTTGGTCCAAAGTCCCTCTCAATCATTATTAATGCATTTAATAGAATGAAAACATTGCTTCTTTTCCTTCACTGGAATGGTAAAACAAAGCTTATGAGTAGTTTGTGTTCATATTGGGAAGCTTCTCAGCTCCTGGGTCCAAGTCAGCCTTAACTCTTTTCTCCCTGCTCCAATAGAGGTTCAGTGTGGGATCTATGTAGCTCAGAGAACTGGTGTATCAACTTTAAAATGTGTGGCTGGCTGAGGAATTCTGAGAATTGAAGTACACTCATCCTAAAGTTACAAACTTTGAAAAACTATACTCCAGTATAGTGCATAGTTATAGATATCAATGGATAAAAGGGATTACTTGCACATAATCTGCCTTAAATGGCTCTTTTACATTGTTCTGTGCACTTATTAAAGAGGAAAAAATATATTGTAAAAGAAGATTGCCACCCAGGTCAGGAAAGTATTCTAAATTACGTTGTAAACTTGCTGTTTGGGTCAGGCACACTCCATATGGGGTGCAATCTTACAGGCTGACTGATTTTTGTAAGCTCAAATCCTGCTTATTGCTTGCATGATTTACTGTCTAACGTGCAGATTTTATGATGAATAGCCTTGCTCCCAATCACCCAAGAACCAGCCATTTTCCTCTTCCAGTGATGTGATTTAGACTGATTTCCAAATTAACTTTGGAACAAAGTTCCAGAGTCCAGACACAGAGAGAGAGAGACAGATAGATAGATAGAGAGTAAGAGATAGAGATAGAGATAGAGATAGAGATAGAGATAGAGATAGAGATAGAGAGAGAGAGAGAGAGAGAGAGAGAGAGAGAGAGAGAGAGAGAGAGAGAGAGAGAGACTTGTTAAGACTTGTTGATTGTAAGCTCCTTGGGGTTGAGAAGAATTGCTACAAAACTGAGTTTCCTGAAGTGGACCACTAGACTCCTAAACAACTGAAAAAACAATCTAGTAAAAAGAAAAGTCAACCAAAAAAGCAACATGTAAACAAAAGTAAAGCAAGAGTTCTCACCCAGTCCCTAGTCCGCTAATATTATCTCCTGATGGCCATTTTCATCACATCCTTTTTATGGCTGGTTATGGCTCCACGTTTTTATTCTAAATCTGACTTATTGGCTTTAAGGAATGCCCCCCATTCCTGGATGTGGCCAACCGGCCTAGCTAAAAAATACCTCAAGGACGGATCCTGGGATCCCGAGAGGTGGCATGAAGGCGTTGGGGTTTTTAAAAGTTCACTGTATTTGTTTTTAACACGTTTTTTAAGGGGTGGGAGGGAAAATGACAGGTGTATGACTGGGATGGGTTTGGGGGGCAACCCACAGTTATTGGGGGGGGCTGAGAGGGCTAGTTCCTATACTGTGGACGGCGCTTCCATCGGCATTGTGGGTGGGAGGGGCAGATATAGCGGTGGCAGGGGGCCATATCGTGTTAAGGGAGGACGTGCTCGCTATTTGCGAGCGATCGCGTGCTCCGGCCCCCAATGCCTTTCTCGCTCCCCGGGTTGTTCAGATTCTCAGGCCCCGGGCCTTCGGCTGATGTTGTGCAATGCCAGGTCCGTGGTAAATAAAGCCCCCCTCATTTGTGATCTTGCCCAGGAGGGGGGTGCGGACCTGGTAGGTATTACGGAAACCTGGTTGGGCCTGGAGGGGGGGGTCCCCCTCGTAGAGATGTGCCCACCGGGTTTCTTTGCATTCCATCGGCCAAGGTCCCAGGGGAGGGGTGGGGGGGTGGCGGTTCTGGTAAAGGAAAGTCTTGTCCCTAGGGAGGCCACTGTACCTCAGATAGCTGGATGTGAGTCTCTCCTCGTGAAGTGGGGACATGGGAGGCAGATGGGTTTGCTGATTGCGTACCTGGCTCCCTGCCACGTGTCGGCTGCCCTGCCCGAGCTGCTAAGCGTGATTGCCGAGGTGGCGGTTGAGACCCCCAGGCTTATGGTCATGGGGGATTTCAACCTGCCATCTGTCGGCGAGGCGTCTGAGTTGGCTCGGGAGTTCATGGCTTCCATGACGGCCATGGACCTGACCCAATTAATTCATGAACCCACTCACACGGGAGGACACACTCTGGACTTGATTTTTGTCTCTGGTCAGTGGATAAATGATCTTGAATTAGGGGAGATAGTGATTGAGCCCTTGTCATGGTCAGATCATTCCCTTCTTAGGCTCGACTTTCTAACCGCCATACCCCGCTGCAGGGAGGCGGAACAGATTAGATGGTTCCGTCCCAGGCGCCTGATGGACCCGGAGAGGTTCCAGACGGAGCTTGGGCCATTTCCTGAGGATCTGACACATGGCTCGGCTGAAGGGTTGGTGGCCGCCTGGGATAGGGCGGCCGCTGATGCTTTAGACCGAGTCGTGCCTTTGCGGCCTCTGACCCGTCGCCAAGCTTACCTGGCTCCTTGGTTCTCTGAGGAGCTTAGGGAGATGAAGTGCCGGAAAAGACGCCTAGAGAGCAGTTGGAGGTCCAGCCGTTCCGAGTCCGACCGAACACTGGTAAGAGCTCATATTAAGACTTACCTAGTGGCGATAAAAGCGGCAAAATGTAACCATTTTTCCGCTCTTATTGCATCGGCAGATAACCGCCCAGCCGCCCTGTTCAGGGTGACCCGCTCCCTCCTCCATCCGGGAGCGCGGGAGGACCCCTTGCAGGGTCGTGCTGAGGATTTTGTTCAGTTTCTGCACGATAAAATCACTCAGATTCGGGATGGTCTGGTCTCCAACTGGGTAGATACAGGTGGGATGACGGAGGCCGGTCTTGAGGATGTCATCTGGGAGGAGTTTGATCCTGTTGCTCCCGAGGACATGGACAGAATACTCAGGCGGCTGAACGCGACCACATGTTTATTGGACCCGTGTCCCTCCTGGTTGGTGCTGGCCTCCCAGGAGGTTACACGAGGCTGGCTCCAGAGGATTATTAATGCTTCTTTGAGTGAGGGTGTCTTGCCAGTTGCCTTGAAAGAGGCGGTGGTGAGGCCCCTCCTCAAGAAGCCTTCTCTGGACCCAGCTATTTTGGCTAATTATCGTCCAGTCTCCAACCTTCCCTTCTTGGCGAAGGTTGTTGAGAGTGTGGTGGCGCATCAGCTTCCTGGGTATCTGGATGAAGCTGTCTATCTGGATCCGCTCCAGTCCGGCTTCAGGCCCGGGTACAGCACGGAAACGGCATTGGTCGCGTTGGTGGATGATCTCTGGAGGGCTCGGGATAGGGGTTGCTCCTCTATCCTGGTCCTGTTAGATCTCTCAGCAGCTTTTGATACCATCGACCATGGTATCATGCTGCGCCGGCTGGAGGGGTTGGGAGTGGGGGGCACCGTTTTGCGGTGGTTCTCCTCCTATCTCTCCGACCGGTCGCAGACGGTGTTGGCAGGGGGGCAGAGGTCGACCCCGAGGCGTCTCTCTTGTGGAGTGCCGCAAGGGTCGGTCCTTTCGCCCCTTCTGTTCAACATCTATGTGAAGCCGCTGGGCGAGATCATCCGTGGCTTTGGGGTGAAGTTCCATCAGTACGCTGATGACACTCAGCTGTACTTCTCCACCCCAGGCCACCCCAACGATGCCGTGGAAGTGATGTCCCGATGCCTGGAGGCCGTGCGGATCTGGATGGGGGGCAGCAGGCTCCAACTCAACCCCTCCAAGACCGAGTGGCTGTGGCTTCCGGCATCCCGATATGGCCAGTTGACTTCATCACTGACCATTGGGGGCGAGTCATTGGCCCCCACGGATAGGGCTCGCAACTTGGGCGTCCTCCTGGATGCACGGCTGTCTTTGGAGGAGCATGTGACGGCCGTGGCCAGGGGGGCTTTTTATCAGGCTCGCCTGATACGCCAGTTGCGTCCCTATCTAGATCGGGATTCCGTACGCACAGTCACTCAGGCACTCGTCATTTCCCGCCTGGACTACTGCAATGCTCTCTACATGGGGCTCCCCTTGAGGTGCACCCGGAGGCTCCAACTGGTGCAGAATGCGGCCGCGCGGGGGATTATGGGAGCAAGGGGGCGCTCCCATGTGACACCTCTCCTGCGTGAGCTGCATTGGCTTCCGGTGGTCTTCCGGGTGCGCTTCAAGGTGTTAGTGACCACCTTTAAAGCGCTCCATGGCATAGGGCCTGGGTACTTGCGGGACCGCCTTCTGCCACCGATAGCCTCCCACCGGCCAGTTCACTCCCACAGAGAGGGACTCCTCAGGGTGCCGTCGGCTAGACAATGTCGGCTGGCGACACCCAGGGGGAGAGCCTTCTCTGTGGCAGCACCAGCCCTCTGGAACGATTTGCCCCCGGAGATCCGTACGATACCCGATCTCCGGGCTTTCCGCCGTGCCCTAAAAACTTTTTTATTTTGTCAAGCTGGGCTGGCGTAACCCCCCCCCTCTTTTTTAAGCTTAAAGTTTTATGGGTTTTAAATTTTAATTGCCTATTGGGTTTTTAAATTTATTGGGCCAAAATTATTTAATTCTTTTATTAATATTTTAAATTTTGTATTGGAGTGTTTTTTATTCTTGGCTGTACACCGCCCTGAGTCCACTAGGAGAAGGGCGGTATATAAATTTAAATAAATAAATAAAAAATAAAAATAAATAAAACACCCCCAGGAGCAAAACAAATTAAAGTTTAATTTATATATATTGTTTAATGGACTGCTAAATTGGCCATGACCACTCAGTCACATGACCACCTAGCTATGCCCACCCAGCCGGCCAGCTACCCAGCCCAGCCCCAGCCAACAGTCTGAGGGATCATGAATTGGCCCCCTGTTTAAAAAATTTGAGGACCCCTGGTTTAGAAAGTTTGAAGAATGGAAAGAGGGTGGTATGAAAGTGTTGAAAATAAACATAAAAAGAACCATGAGGAAAAAAAATCTATTCCCCTTTGCATGACTACTAACATTTTTCAGCGATTTGTTGGAAAAATTATATTAGAAGTTTTTTTTAAAAAAGTTCTAAAGTAATATTGTCTACCAGTACCCTCTACCTACAGTACATGCTTGTTAAGGGCAACCATCAATATTAGATAAATGCAAGGACATTTTTTTAAAAAATGTGGTATTTCAATTATTACTATTCAGAGAAAATCACTGCAATAGGAATGTTTTGAGTTGCTAAAGTATTTTATGGTTCTAAGAAAAGGAACCAATTTAACTACTGGAAAACAGCTGTTTAAAAGAAACATTTGAAGTGTTCTCTTAGGTCTGTGGAACAAACTTAAACAATCCTTAGCAGAAGCTGCTCATCAAGACACATTCAAATTCATATAAAAAGAAAAATGAATAGAACATAACAACACAAAAGTAAATAATGTTAGAACAGATTTAAGTCTAATAACTAATTTTACTATAGTTTCATGGTTATGGTTATGGTTTCTGTTTATTATGGGAAAAATTGAAATTTCTTTTTATATATAGCTGAAAACTTTTAAATGGTTCTGGATCTAGAGGAAAGGTAACACCTGGAGAAAAAACAAAGACATATAGGAAGTATAAATCCCTCATATCTTAAATGGACAATTGTAGAAATACAACTTTTATTTCATTATCACCTGCAATACTAGGTTCATTCCCTACTTCCAAATTTTAAAGAATTATTTTCAGAACAAGATAAAGAAATTATTATGCTCGGAATATTACAAATGTTCAATACATGGGAAATAAATTGGTGTTAATCTGCTATTTTCATATAGCTCTTTGAAGCCAGAAAATAGTGACATAGTATGCCTACAAAATACTGAAATGAGTTTATTCAACCAGGTGAATGTTATCTCTACTTAATAGAAGGAGAAACAGTGATTTGGTTGCAGGTTTTATTTGAAGAGTCCTTGCATTTTGGCTTGCATAATTTTGAAAATATAAAATAGAGCTGAAAAAAGACTTTGTTAGGGCAGAAGAGGAATTTCTTTCTTTGGTGAATTCAGTTAATGGATAGCGGGAAGAAGAACAAAAAGAGAAGTAAACATACATAATTTACATTCGTTCCTCCAGGGAGAGTACCATATTGATGTTGTGATAGAGTTCAACAGTAGGAGCTCCTATTCAGGTCACTCTAGCTGGTAATATTGAAAGATGGAGATCCTCCCTACAATGAAGGGTGAGAACAGGCAGGACTCTACAGCAGGGGTCCTCAACCCTGGACTGTGGCCTGTTCAAAACCAGACCATGGGAGAAATGACCAAGTGCGCACACATGAAGCTTCACTCACACTTGCAGTGCGCAAGTACGCACATATGCATGAAATTCCACTTGCGCAAGCAGAGGGCACTTGCACGTGCATGAGTGGGCATTCCAGGGGTGGGTTCTAAATTTTTTTACTACCAGTTCTGTGGGCGTGGCATATTTTGTGGGCTTGGCTTGATGGTCATGTGACAATTCTTTAGGATTTAGCAGTGGTACTGGTCTACCAGGCTTTTAACTGCTTGCAGAGCTGTATCGATCTACCCATTTATTTTTTGCAGGCACTGATTTACTTATGTATTTTTGCAGGCACTAGTCTACCCATTTATTTTTTCAGGCACTGATCTACTCATGTATTTTTGCAGGCACCGGTCTATTCATTTGTTTTCTTTGAACACTGATCAGCTGTAGGGCAGCCTTTTGAAGCCCTGCGACAAGAGTTTAAACAGTTTTGTTCCCTCTAGCCATCAGCTGGGACTCAGGAGGCAGCAACAGATTGGGGATGGGGCCAAATAAAAGGTAAGAATAATGCGGAGGGTGGGGAGGGCGGGGAGGTGGGGGGGGCAGAACCAGTTTGGTGACGACATATCGTCACAGCTACCAGCTCGGGAGAACTGGGCCAAACCGGGAGGAACCCACCACTGGAGCATTCACATGTGAGCACAAGCACCCTCTGCTTGTGCGAATGCAGCTTTGTGCACAAACACCTTCTGCTTGTGCATGAAGTTCCATTCACATGAGTGGAGGGCATATATGTACTGCTCACATAAATGCACATGCACTTCAGGGGTGGGTTCTACTTACCTTTACTACCAGTTCACAGCGGGGCTGTGTGTATGTGCACCTGCTTCCCTCGTGCAGAAGCTTGCGCAAATGCCCGGAAGCATTTTGATGATGTCAGGATCAGTGGGTGGAGCCTCCTGCAGGTTTTACTACTGGTTCTATAGAACCGGTGCGAACTGGGGACAACCCACCACTGATGCACCTGCCACTCACACACATACACCCCCGTGCAAAAGGTTGGACTGCAAAGCTGGAAAGGTTGGGGAGAGTTGTTCTACAGATATGTGGGAAGCCATAGGAAACTCCATAGTCAAATGTGAAAAGAAGCAACTTGGTGTGAATTATTGTGAGGAAACTGTATGAGCACGTCTGTAACATTTTTAAAAGTTTGGAGGGTAAGTGATGCAGTCTCCAGGTTAGTTACTGAAGATGAATATAACATTTCCATAGATAGAAGTGTGGAGTAGGTGATGTGGCCAGAGACCAGATCTGTAAGGGAAACTGACCAAAAATGCTACTAGTATTGAAAACAAAATTCCTTGCTTTACAAGGACACATGAATTGGATCTTGTACTTGAAAAATATGAACCAAAGAAAATTCAGAAAGAAAGAGAAAAGAGGGACCAAGAAGCTGCTGTAGACGCAACAAAGGAGATAGTGGAGAAGAAAAGAAGAAAAGGGGCACTGAGAAGCTGGTCTGTATGTTACGACAGATCATAACTAGATCAGGGGAAGGCCGAGGAAGAAAAGGAGGAGTGGTATATATTTCCATCACAAGGTCCTGGTTATTGAGGATTGGAGGTAAAAAAGCTTTCAGAAATTCAGAAATGAATGCAAAGGATGGGAGCAGGTCTCTATCATCATACTTTTTAAAACTTTCTTTTAAAAAGAAGAAAGTGAATTAGGAAAAGATGAAAGGGGGGGTGGGGGGGAACACTCATAGATGGGTTTTAAATTTTAATTGCCTATTGGGTTTTTAAATTTATTGGGCCAAAATTATTTAATTCTTTTATTAATATTTTAAATTTTGTATTGGAGTGTTTTTTATTCTTGGCTGTACACCGCCCTGAGTCCACTAGGAGAAGGGCGGTATATAAATTTAAATAAATAAATAAATAAATAAATAAATAGATGACTGCCCAGCTCCTACAGTTTTAGGAGGAATATTTGTAGCCCAGGATTGAAATGAGGGGTGTTGGTAATTTCTGAGTTTGGTTGTTTTCTTGTAGATTTCATCTGCACTCCAAACTACACTCCTACTAGCACTGACAAGGTTACCTAATTAGGGTAATGAAATGTCCACAAGAACACAACTAAGTTCAGAAAGCACCAAGGACCCTTTCCTACAGATTTTCAAGTCAAGATGGAGAAACTATTTCAAAATGAAATTTTTCCCTTCTTTGGCTGGCTGGTCAAAAGTCAAGGTGTTTTTGTGTTTGTTGATGCAGATTATTCAGACACATTGCTGACTGATCTCATCAAGGGACAAGAATACAAAGGCTTGCACATCTTCTTTGACTAACAGATTTATCTGAAACTCTTTGGAATACCTGTCCTCTCACATTCTGATGGATCTGCATTGATTCAATTTGTGATCCAATGCTTTCAATTAGGGCTTGTGCTACTTTCACAAAATGAAAGTTTAACCCTAGAGACGATATAGGTATTTCATTTAAGCAAAGGCTACAAGTTAAAGGTAAAGGTAAAGATTCTCCTTGCACATATGTGCTAGTCATTCCCGACTCTATGGGGCAGTGCTCATTTCCAATTCAAAACAGAAGAGCCAGCGCTGTCCGAAGACGTCTCCATGGTCATGTGGCCGGCATGACTAAACGCCAAAGGCGCACAGAACACTGTTACCTTCCCACCAAAGGTGGTCCCTATTTTTCTACTTGCATTTTTTACATGCTTTTGAAGAAGCTGGGACAAGTAACAGGAGCTCACCCCATTACACGGCGCTAGGGATTTGAACTGTTGAACTGCTGACCTTTCGATTGACAAGCTCAGCATCTTAGCCACTGAACCACCATGTCCCTTACAAGTTACATATTTGCAAATGGGAAAGGATGGTTCCTTATAAGCATTTGCCTAGTAAACCTATGTCTCCTCCAGTGTCTGCCCTATAATGAAGTCTTTTCCCCCCATGTAAGCTGAATTGGGATGTCACGGTGAGAATCAGGAGAAGCTGAAAGGAGGTGATTTCTGATCAAATTGAAAGTTTCATTACAACTGGAATACTCAAGGCTACTGAAGAGATCAACAGAGGCAAAGGAAGATGGAAAGGCTTTTCTATTTTCAAACCTTTTACAAATGGAATTATAGAATGACAAATACCCCACTAGCAAATAAAATATAACAGGCAATAAACTAGTTGCCAAATAGGGAAGAACCACGTATAGTATAGCAAACATATTTCAAGAGTACCCTAAAATCAAAACCGAAGGTTAACGTTGAAGGCTGAAACTTTAGCAATGAGAATGGGACATATTCTTTTTATTAAAGCACAAATTGTTTATTGACAGAAGTGGTGACAGCTAAGGCTAACTTGAAAAAGGAATAGTGATGAAAGGCCTGTGTACAGACTTATGCTATACATATGATTAATGCAGCCAAAAAAATCCTGATTTGATAGAATAACATAAATTAATTGGATAAAGCAGCATCTCTTGGGTTTAGTGGGAGCAATGGGGCACTATAAAGTACTGAGGCACTATCATAAAGACAACTTTTCATGAATTATTCTTTGAATAGATACTGTTGCTTTATTATTTTGCTAAGTTTTATCTCTAAAGGGCCTTGCTTCCCAATGCTGTTTTCTATTCCTTAACATTTTTTTAAAAAAATATGTCTAAATGTTTCTCTAGTTGTGCTAACAGCTTATTTTCTCTGGGAAGGAATATTTGGGGCAGGGTAATTGTCTTATCCTTACTAACACATATTTTTAAAATACAAAACACAAACATATTGAAATATGCAAACAACAGCATTTTGTTAGATGAAAAGTAAAGAAAACATATGGCTCATTATGAGATAAAAATGAAAGTGAAAAATCCGGGTTAATGCTAAATATTTAGAAGACAAGGGTTGTGTAAACATGCATCGTTAGTGACTTTGCAGTTGATGACAAAGTAGTGTAGCAAAGCGGCAGATAGTTTTGTTCTCTTGGGCTCAGGAGTATATAGAGCTGGAATATGTTGGAGAAATAAATAGAATAAGAAATAAGAAAGCTGAAAAATGAAGCCTCTTATTGCATCATGCATTGATAGGTTCACAGTGGGAAATAAGTAATCACAGTGGATCTCTAACTAAAACAAAGTGGATCTCTAACTAAGCAGACCACATGCAAAGAAGGAGAACAATACCCTTTTTAATAATGCGATCTAATCTTTACTGCAGAACTCCTGTAGCTCAATTTTGGGGTCTTCTCAACTTCTTCCAGTTCTCTCTTTCTCTTACTCTTCTCTCTTAGTGTCATAATTTTGTCATTGGTGAGACCTTTTTAAAAAAGATAGCTTGCTGAAAAATATAAGGGTAGAGCTCTTAAACAGAAGAGTTCTACCTGTATATTTTTAGAGTGGAATGTTGTGAAATGTCCTTCTTCCAATATTTCCTATTAATATAACCATACAATTTTTTATGCTATTCTGTAACATAATTCTTTCCATGCTGTTCCAAGCAGATTCTATATCCTCTTTCCTTATATATGCAGTGCTTCCATTCATTCTGCTGGGAGATTAATTTATCTTCTAATATGATTCATACTTTCTCTTGCAGAAGCATTTTCACCTTCACTTAGTTTTTAATTTTTTTTTCAATATCCATTCCCCCCCCCAATATGCACTCTTGACATTATCATGACATTGTCTTTCTCAGATATAAAATCTCAAGCTAACCTTGCATCCTTCATCACTTCTTTAATTTTTTTCCACAAACATTTTACTTTTAGTTTTACATTTGTAACTCTGCACATCTGTGTATATCTTTATACTTAAGCTATAAACTTACATTTGAAACCAGCAGAATGGAAATTCACCATCCATACTCTTGAATCTAAACAATTCACTTTTTCTATACTCCTTCATCTTTTCATCCATCCATTTATGTAACCTAGTAGAAGATTTTATGTCCTTTAATTTAGAATGTTGTACAACTTTTTACAAAAATTTCTATCAGGTGTTCTTCCATTATCATAATTAATTAGAGCATAATGTAATCAGCATATGATCAATTCACAATAATCTTAAATGACAACAATTCAGAAAACATTCCATTCTGATGTACATTTTTATAAGCTCATTCATAACTAAGCGTTACACTTCCCTGATATATTTATGTCAGCTCCAGAAGACTGGATCACTTTCATTCATAACTATTGTATTGTTATATTTTTACAGATATACAACATTATTTGGAGATTCTTTTGTTCTTTTCTTTCATTTTTGCCCTTTATGATTTATTTCTCTTATAATCCATCTCACAATCTTCTATATGCCATAGCTGTCACCAGTGGGCTTACAGATATTGATGTCTACTGTCCAATATAGTTTTGGTCAATTGAGGCTTACACATGTTATTTTTAAGTAAGGTAGAAAAGGTTTAGACTATTTTACCAGCCTTAATTATAACACTGCCATTTGCTATCTTCTTGTAAGGAGGGTACCAGTTAGTTTGATGTATCTTGGCCATTATAAACTAAGTAGAACCAAAACTCAGTTTATTCCAAGCAAGTTCACACTATCCTGTGAACTTGCAAATTAGGATTCATAACCAAGAGATTAATGTTGTCTGTATTCCATCAACTAAAATGTGTACTGCTACAAATGTCTTTGATGTCTTTAAAAGCAGAAAGATTGCCACAGGCTACTAATTTCTTCCATCTGTGATAATAAATCAGTGACTACCATCATCTTTATGTATGCTGCATCTTGAGTAGTAAAACCATCTATTTCTAGCCAGGATTTCTGTCCTTTAGACTGTGAAAAGACAAAAGTTTTTTTATGTCCACCTTCCAGACATGCCCAAACATTTTTGGATAGTGGGTAGGGAAGAGATAAAACATGTGATGAAGTAATGTTGGAAATTCTATTCCTTATATCCGTGATGGCGAACCTATGGCATGGGTGCCACAGGTGGCACGCGGAGCTGCATCTGTGGGCATGCGAGTGTTGCCCTAGCTCAGCTCCAGCATGCATGCATGCGCCAGCCACCTGATTTTCAGCCATTCCAGGCCCACCGGAAATCAGGAAACAGGCTGTTTCCAGCCTCCAGAGGGCCTTCGGGGGGATGGGGAAGGCAGTTTTCACCCTCCCCTGGCTCCTAGAAAGCCTCTGGAGCCTGGAGAGGGCGAAAAACAGGCCTACCAGGCCCACCGTGCAAAAGCATGGGGAGCGTGTGGGGGGGTCACACATGTGTGAGGGGACAGGGCGCATTGAATTATGGGTGTGGGCACACAGATGCACAAACCCCCCACGCTCCCCCCACTTTTGGCACATGGTGGCAAAAAGCTTAGCCATCACTGCCTTATATAATTGTGTGTAAGTCTTGTTACAAGTACAAAGGCTAGAACTTGCACTACAGTAAGACAATACATATTTTGTTATTTTGAAGTGATCATGTTGAACTGTGAAAAGCTGTGTGGACATATTGAACTTAAATTCCATAATCACAGCCAGGTGTGCGATGGTTTCATACAGCTTTCTCTCTTCAAAAAAATGTCTTCACTGTGGATTTTCTAAGTCTTCTCATTCTTTTTCTTCAAGGTACTTTAATGATACATTCCATATAATCCCAAGAAACACCTGGAAAATGCAGTAAAATTGAACAGGGTAAACATTTTACTTAAAGTATGAAATTTGAACTTGATAGGTCATAGTTCTAAATAGCACAAACCGTCTTTACAGACTGACCAGACTCCTTACTCCTTATTACTACCTGTTGAAACAGGTAAAGCAATAAAAATGCCAGAAAACATCAGAATGAGCACATTTTTTGCTAACTCATTCCAATCGTTTGTCACATATTTCCAGTCACCTAGGGCAGCGGCCCCCACCTTTTGGGCCTCCCAGGGACCAGTTCTGTGGAGAGAAGTTAGTCCACAGATTGGAGGGGGTGTGGTTTTGTGGGCTGCATGCTACCATGAATGGGGCTTCACTTGTTTGCATGGCCCAATTTCTGGTATGCCGAGGACAGATGCCGGTCTCTGGACCAGAGGTTGGGGATCCCTGTCCCAGGGAATATGAACATCTAAACAGAATTGCTGTTTTTATGTTGAAAAAAGGGATTGGTCAAGATTCTCCTGTTTCTTCATATCTATCTTTTAAAAGGAACACGGTGGCTCAGTGGCTAAAATGCTGAGCTTGTCAATCGAAAGGTCAGCAGTTCAGCAGTTCAAATCCCTAGTACCATGTAACGGGGTGAGCTCCCGTTACTTGTCCCAACTTCTGCCAACCTAGCAGTTTGAAAGCACGGAAAAAATGCAAGTAGAAAAATAGGGACCACCTTTGGTGGGAAGATAACAGCATTCTGTGCGCCTTTGGCATTTAGTCATGCCGGCTACATGACCATGGACAGTGCTGGCTCTTTGGCTTTGAAACGGAGATGAACACCGCCCCCTAGAGTCAGGAACAACTAGCACATATGTCCGAGGGGACTAGCACATATGTCCGAGGGGAACCTTTACCTTATCTTTTAAAAATGTGGTATAACAATTTTGTAATTTGCAGTGATTTTATAGACTCAACCCATAGCGAGCTGCAGCACCTAGGCAAACCTGGCTAGTCCTCAAAAAGATAAGCAGTATCATGCCTGATAATACTTGGATAAAACATCACGTGGAAATTGCAGAGCATGCATATTAGTCTGGAAAGTTGAAAAAAAAAAGCCCGAAAGAATAAAAAGCAAGCTAGTTCAATATTGTTGCCCATAAAATAACACAATGTGTGCACTAACATGGAATGAGCTCAACTTGAGAGAAACTTTACTTATAACAGTCCCATCAGCCATTTTCAGTGTTTTACAACCAACCAGCCGGATCATTTGTATTAGCAAAGAAGCTTGAATGGCTAAACTCTACATGTAAAAATTTTGTTATCTTAAGGAAGACTTAATGAATTCATCTTCCTGCGGCTGTGTAGCACATTGTATTTGAAGAGAAAAAGTTACTTCAGACAGTGGGAGGTCACATACTATAGCAGCTCTTGGCAACTTCTCAAACCCAACACAATTTTTCTCAAGATTTTGTGGATCCTTTAGATAGATGGTGCATGGTAGTGGAAGGGGGTATGGTTAAAACAATGTCACAATGGCAACTGTAATGGTATCTCATCGCTGAGATAGGTAGGCCTGATCCTGGAAGCAGTATGGCAATGTCACTATAGTTTAACATTAAAAAGTCAGTTTCCTTTCTGCATTGAAAGACTCTGCAATTATTGTGTTGAACACATAGGATGACATCATCAAATGCTGTCAGTGTCTCTCATTTACTTTAGCAGAAAAAATATCATGTAACTCTTTCAGTCCAGTCCTGGGCATATGGTGATGGATTCTCTGTGGATTCAACATTTCAGCTGAATTCCAATTAGTGTAGCGTGGAAGATTCAGGTGCAGCAATCAGGCCAGAGAGAATGGATATCAAAATAGTGAACTGGAACACGGATGTGTTTATTCTGCATCAACCCAACATTGTTGATGAAGGACATGAAAAAACAAACAAGCACCACTTTTCTTTTCTGTCAATTAACTTTCTGAGGAGAAGTAAACACAATCAAAGTTACCTCAGCTTGCCAAATAAGCTGAAGTCTCGACAGACTGTTAATATGCATACTGATTCATTATTTATTTTCTCATATGCCATACAGAGGAATTATCTTCATTTGCCTGAAACTTTGTGAAAAGAAATGCAAACTAGGGAACAAAAAGAAAATGGGCAACTTTAATAAAAGCATTTTGTGTTGGAATAGAGTTTTGTTTCTAACTTTCTAGTGATGGTAGTCATCTGAAAGAAGCCTAATCGGCAGAATAAGCTTCTTTAAGAAGGCACATAATTAATTTATACATTAAATACAAAAATTGCTAATCCACATGAAGATTTAGTGGCAAATGAAATGCTTTATTTTTCAAACACTTTAGAATTACTCTTAAAAAAACTAATGAACATTAGATTATATATTCAAGGGGGACATGCTTTCTTAGCCATCTGGTCTCTGGGTGGTATGTTGGAATCAGCAAGATGAACAAGTAAACATAATTTAATCAGTTGAAGAGAGTAAATATAAACAAATTACATGTTTTAAATAATTTCTCCCCACTATTATTTTAAAAATTACATGAGGGTGATCTTCAAAGACGTTCTGTAGTTTTGAGTTTGTTGGGGATGCCATCTTAGGCTGCTGGAATACAATTTGGGACCACAGATTTTACATTTCTTGTAAGTCTTTTCAATTCCTAGGAGCAACTCAGAGTACTGTATTCATATTGCCTCATCATCAATCAAAATTATTTATTTAGGTACCTCCATTTCATACGACGTGCAGATAGCCAGTGGCAAAACACCTCAGCTATGGATTTTCTTTTTCTTCCCCCTTCCAAGACAAACATTTACACCAGAAGCATTTGACATTCCATCCCTCAAGCTCTCCAGACACACCATAGCTTACCTTGTCTTTTTATTCTCTAAAAATAGTGATAATGTCCATGTGGGGCCCAAAGGCATTCTAAAATAATAATGCTAATGCCTGGCCCTTAGACTCCAACTGTTATTAACATGAGAAGGATTCCATATGATAACTGAGAAAAAGAATCTTATAATGGGATTTGCCTCCAGATTTAGGAACCATTATGACTGCATAAATTTGGATGAGGACACATTAGCCTAAACTTATGCAACTACTTACTCATAGGCCTTCATGTGATCATTACTGCCAAATGGATTGGGAGGTGACTACATAGGCATCTGCAGCCAATCATGCGTCAAGCTTCAACTCTGCTGGCATCCAGGCCAATCAATGTGTGGGCATTCAGTTGACTGTCCAACACATATGTCATATTTCCAAAACCCTTCTTTATTTGTTAGATTTGCATCCCACTTTATTTCAAGGTGCAAAGACAGTGCTTTTAGTCATTTGTTCCCACTGCAACAAACCAGTATGAGGTCAGATTGAATTGAGAGAAAGTTACCAGTCCAAAAATATCCAGTGAGCTCTTATACCGGAAGGATGTCAACATTTCAAGGTAGACCAGACTAGGAAGCTAGAGTATTACTTTTAGAGTAATAGCATCTTGCAAATTTGAATGCACTCCCTCCCTCCCTCTTTTTACTGTATCTTCAAGAGAAGTTCAAGAGAACTCCAACAGAACTAGAAAAATGGAAATCTGACTTTGCCTTTTCCTCTTTCTTTGCATTACTTTTTGAGTTCTTCCATGATAATAGCAACAATGATACAGTATTGGAGCTAACAGTCCTTGGGAATGTGGTATGATGGTAAAGGTTTTCCTTCATTCTGCTAGCTCAGACATGAAAATGTTTTAATAATATTGAACCTTGAGCAATGGTCCTTCCAAGATTTATGAGAGCAACTCCTAAGGTACCTGAAGGTTTTCATCTGCTATAAATGGGAACATGGAATACCTTTCTGATTCCATGTACCTATCCTACAAGTAAGGATTAGTTTTGGTCAGCAAATCTACATGGCTTACAGCAGGTTTTTGCCTTTACAACAAGCTCTATAAACATTGTTATTACATTACAATGGAGAGTTATAGCTTTGCATTGATGTGCACTTTCTAGTTTTAAACCATAATTACATGCTGCCTCTCAGTATTTTTAATGTAGGAGGTATAAAGCTGTAATAGCAGGTAGGATGCTTCATTAACCATTATCTATCTTGTTGAGACAAAATGCAGGCTAAAGATGTTCTATTTCAAAATTTATTTTGCTTTCCTCAAGCATCATATGTTTAATTATATTCTCCAATGATTAATTTCCATACTTAAATAAAGTAGAAAATGATTATCTTTACTTTGGAACATGCACACATTGCAATGTTTTAACAATAAGGTAAGAGCCAAATCTCACTGCTGGCAAAAAACAACAACATGGACAACAAGAGAATCCCTAATTCCTACTCATCTCCCTCTACCAACATGTTGTCCAGGAATGTTTACAATTAGGATTAATATACAATATTAGAGTTACCCTGTGATAAGATGGATGGCCAATATACTGGATAGGTAGGTAGGTAGATAGGTAGGTAGATAGATAGATAGATAGATAGATAGATAGATAGATAGATAGATAGATAGATAGATAGATAGATAGATAATGAGTGAAACAACTCTATGTAAAAGATAACTTCATATCTCCCAAAAAATTACCAACAGGGCTTCCTATTTTAGAGGCTATTACAAGATTTGCATCTGGATTTTGCTTGTCCTGCCTGGCTAAAATCACAGGCTTGGAACTCTACAGAATTGATGAAAGTTCTGTCCAAGCGAAATCTCTAAGCTTTTGGTGCCTCCTCTAGTATCTACATCTACTCCTTCTTCTTCCTTAGTTTGATACTCCTCAAAGGAGGTTGGGAATCTGACTTAAACATTTCTCACCTATCATGATCAGTTGTAGTCAGAAGGCAGCAGTTTGAGAAGGCTGCCATACTAAATGAACTACTGTTAGCTCTTGCTTTCATTTCCTCTCCTTCCTTTATTAGCTTTTCTTTTCTTGCATTTTAGAATTGTAATCTTTTTGGAAGAGAAACCTGCCCCTCTAATATTTAGTAAAGCATCATGCATGCTGATAACACTAAAATCAATTCAGAACCATTCAGAAATGGTAAAACAGATCAATCTTAAACACACAGCCCTTATCAAATCTGGCATTGTTCTGTTCACTTTCTTGTTTGAGTTTGCTGATAAAACTAGGTATGATAATCATATGATCAGCATATACTACATGGAATAATCCTAAATGAATATATATATTTTGCAGAATAATATCAAATGCTATGTCCAAAGTATATTATATGTATATATTTCTTTATATGTCTTCATAATACTTTATATCAAGTATGAATGTTTTATATTTCTGGAAAGTTGAAGGAGAATATGCATATGAATGCATGAACTGAAATATGTGTTCACCTTAGCCAGGAATCGACAAAGCTCAATTGCAATCTTATTCTCACAGAATTTTGCATACAATACAATACAATACAATACAATACAATACAATACAATACAATACAATACAATACAATACAATACAATACAATACAATACAATACAATACACAATATATTCTTTAATGGGAAAAATGTCTGTAAGTTGTAAAATAAAAAATAGTATAAATTACCATTGTGTGATGCTTTTAAAATTCTTTGACTATTATTTTGAACTTCCTTTTGTACAGAATACAAGAAAGGCCCTCCTATCTATCATGGTCAGGTTCACTTCTGCTAAACTTTATTTTATTATTTTATTTTATTTATATACTGCCTATCATCATTGAGGGTGACTCTGAGTGGCTAAATTTAAACATTCTACCTAGATAATTTGCTTGAGGAAGAAAATTATCAGCACTATATTATTATTATTATTATTATTATTAATAATAATAATAATAATTAATTAATTAATTTCTATACTGCCCTTCTCCCGAAGGACTCAGGATGGTGCACAGCCAATAGTAAAACAAATACAAATACAAAATTTAAAAGCATTTTAAAAACATATTAAACAATTGGCCTTAATCATTAAAAATAAATCCCAATTAAAAATCATGTCTAGGCCAGTCCAGCTTGTTGGAACAATAGAGTCTTGAGGGCATGGCGAAAGGTGTATAGTATCTCCGGGGGCAGTTCACTCCAGAGGGCAGGTGCCCCCACAGAGAAGGCTCTCCCCCTGGGGTCACCAGTCAACACTGTTTGACCAACGGCACCCTGAGGAGGCCCTCTCTGTGGGAATGTATTGGCCGGTAGGAGGCTATTGGCAGCAGAAGGCAGTCTTGTAAGTACCTGGCTCCTAAGCCATGGAGCGCTTTTAAGATGTGCACCACCACCTTGAATTGTACCCGGAAGACCACCGGGAGCCAGTGCAGCTCACGCAGGAAGGCAGATGCCCCCACAGAGAAGGCTCTCCCTCTGGGTGTCACCAGTCGACACTGTTTGACCAACAGCACCCTGAAGAGGCCCTCTCTTTGGGAGTGTATTGGCCGGTGGGAGGCTATTGGCAGCAGAAGGCAGTCTTGTAAGTACCTGGCTCCTAACCCATGGAGTGCTTTTAAGATGTGCACCATCACCTTGAATTACACTCGGAAGACCACCGGGATCCAGTGCAGCTCGCGCAGGAAGGGTATTACATGGGTGCGCCGAGTCGCTCCCATAATCGCCCGCGCGGCCGCATTCTGGACCAGTTGGAGCCTCCAAGTGGACTTCAAGGGGAGCCCCATGTAGAGAGCATTACAGTAGTCCAGATGGGAAGTGACAAGGGCATGAGTGACCATGCGCAAGGAGTCCCGGTCCAGAAAGGGGCGCAACTGGTGAATCAGGCAAACCTGATAAAAAGCCCCCCTGGCAGCAGCCGTCACATGCTCTTCTAGCGACAGCCGCGCATCCAGGAGGACACCCAAGTTGTGGGCCCTCTCTGTGGGGGCCAAGGTAATGTTCCTTCCATGTGAAGAGAATTGTAAGATGCAAAGTAAATTGATGTACAAAAATAGTTTGAAACATGTTCGTTCTGTAGCTGTAATCATTTTTTTTAAAAAAATAGGAAAACTGTAGAAACATGGAGTAAATTGGGATAGGAACCCATCCCACATTTTCATGGTCCAGATTTAGCTTGCTTTTTTCTAACCTCAAGCCAATTATACTGAAAGTGATTATCATTTATTCTCCATAAGGTATTTGTTTTCCCCTTAAATCTAGGACCATCCTGTGTTGATAATCCTAGAAATGTGACAAAATGTGCCTCAAATATTTCATCTAGTCTTCTTCCTACCTGAGTTTAATTCATATATCCTGCCATTTTTTCCCCCTTACTTCTTACAAATGTTCATGATAGCTTGAAGTCCCATATGGGATTATAACATCACATCAAATTGAAGAGCCTCTCTTAATAAGAAAGTTGCTGCCACTTTCCGGAGATGTATAGTTTGGGTTTGTTGAAACTGCTGTTTCCATGGCTGCAGACAGTATGCATGTCTGAGTTTTCTGCAAGATTGAGACAAAAAGCAGCCCCATTTCAAAGATATTTAGATTTTTTTTTTACATGTAAATTTTGAATTTTGAATTATGACACAGGTGGAATCCTAAAACAATACCTAGCTTAGCTTTAAGAACATTTATTTTAAAGCAGGGCTACACATTTACTGTCAGTGTCTGCTGTTTCAGAGTATTAAATGAATCCCCCAGAAGATATCTCTAAAGTCCCAAAGTAGAAAAGGGAGCCAATGTTTTGATCTAACCACTTTAAGAGCCACAGAAGCAATGTTTCTGAGCTGCATGTCACTATAGTTTTGCTCCTGTGATTAAAAGCACTGCTTTCAAAGAAGGCTTACATCAGAATAGAATAGAATAGAATAGAATAGAATAGAATAGAATAGAATAGAATAGAATAGAATAGAATAGAATAGAATAGAATAGAATAGAATAGAATTTTTATTGGCCAAGTGTGATTGGACACACAAGGAATTTGTCTTGGTACATATGCTCTCAGTGTACATAAAAGAAAATATATGTTCATCAAGAATCATAAGGTACAACAACTTAATAAGTAAGCTCACATAAATGTCAGCCAATATGTTAGGCAAACTATTGTTGCTGTTTCTTCTTACATCTTTATATTTGCTTTATTGTATTTGGTTTTGCACTGAATATTTATAAATTCCTTCTTAATTCAGCAAACTATTAGTCTTGCTTACAAGACTAATAGATGAAGGGAAAATTTGTGGTGGAAAGTTCTTCAAATTATATATTAAAGATTTAGGGGAAATGTTGTATTCCCTCCAACATTTAAAGTTCTATAAAAAAATTTAAAAAGTTATATTTTTCAAAAAAAAAACATCTTTTGATTTTTTTTGTATCTTTCCAGCACAGTTTTAAAAAAATGGAGGGATCAGAATGTGTTCTGGAAGTTATACTGATAGGACACATAGAAAACAGAAAAATAAACGCCATTTTGGTGCTTGCCTAGGTGACACACATATTAATGGATGCGGCTTTAAATCTCATTCTAGAAATTGTATAACAGGATGCCATAAAAGAAACATGACCACTGGCAAGGCTTTGGTTCTCAACATGCTAATGTCAGTTTTATTTAAATAATATTACTTGAGGTTATGCAAATATACAGCTGAATTTCCAGTGCGCTGAATATATTGAATTTCATGAGTAATTCTTTGTGATGAACAAGTTGTTCCCTCTTGTACTTAGCAATTAGGGAGAGAAATGTAACTGAATATAAATATGTAGCAGGGATAAGTTCATTGCGAGCTAGTCAAAGGATTTCCCTCCCCCCCAAACCATTCATCTGTGTTCCCACTGCTATAGACCATTTTTGGACCACTTCTGCCTATTACTGTTCTTTCCATCTTTCAGCCTCATTCCCAAATTAGTATGAGTTATCATAATAATATGATAACTCAGGGATTGCCCTACTAAACCTCAAATAGTAGCATTCTGAGAAGTAGCTTTGATTTGTGTTGTGATGGTAATATGATCTGCTTGAATGAAGAGTTTTGAGTTACCTTGCAGCCTCTTCTGTTACTTGCTATATTAGAAGGCTGAAGAGTATCACAAAGAGTACCACAAAGTAAAGCATAGAGCTACTTCATTTTAGAAAACCTGAAACCTTTTGAGTGCTTCACCTGACCTTTAATCAAACCAAAGTGTCCCCTTGAAGTTCTGCACAATGATATCCAGAATGAGGAAGTTAGAAAAACCAAGGCTGGATGCTTTCCAGTCCTGTTGATATAAATGCTTGAAAAGCTCAATACTTCTGAATTATTGTACAGGTTGTGAAGATTAACATCTTCAAGCCCAACACAAAGATCAGGATGTGAGTAGTTTTAAGATTTTAATGTCTCCAAACTGTCAAGTCATCATGAAGGTTAAAAAAAGGATTTAAGTTAGAGTGAGGTAGGCATCTGAGGATAGAGGAGTTGGCTGGAGGAATAGTCCGCACTTCTCTAGGTCAAGAGTGTCAAACCCGCGTCATCACATTGTCATCACATGACATATTGTGACTTTTTCCCTCTTCACTAAAATGGGGGTGAGCAGCATGTGACACATCCGCCCGCGGGCCACAAGTTTAGCACCCCTGTTCAAAGGGGGAAATATCAACTACTTTTCAAAGCAGAATTTTTCTTAGTGCTAGCAATAATTCTGCTACTGAAAAAGTCCTACTGAGGGCATTCCTTCATAAAACCAAAGACTCTGGATTATTTAGGAGGAACCTGTATACTGAAAGAAAGCTAAATCTACTAAGTCACTTTCTTAGTAACAGCATTTCACCCATGAAAATATCTCCCAAATTCTCTTCTCTTTAGAAAGAGTGGCTTAAATTATGTTTCTCAAATTGAATGAAAATTGGCAGAAAAAAAATGCAATGGATTTGCATTTTTGGATTTTTCTGTCCTGCATTACTTAAAATATAAACAGAGGTTAGAATACAATATGAATGTTATAGTGGTCTTTGTGTTTCTTTCTGATATTAATGAACAGTTGCAGAAAAGCTACTGTTTGAACCTATGTCTGATGCTGTCATTTTAAATATACTGGCTTCATTAAAGTATCTGTCCCTGTTTCTGCTTCCCTTTCTCTCAGAATACAGGATTAAAACTATATTTAAGATTGTGTTATCCACAACAGTATGCTGGCAAGTTTCAGGTGTCTTTAAAAATCTGTTTCCCAGATAGGTACTGGTAATAGTACCCTGCCAATATTAGTGGATCATGAGAAGCAAAGCAGCATTGAATCTGAACCTGCCTTAGAGAAATTCCAAAATTTCCTATAATGAAAATTATAGAGGGAAGCCCAAATGATGCTGGAGAAAGGGAATGGTAATTAGAGGAGACCCTGTGGATTTTACCTGTTATTGATGACTAAAGGGTTAGGGTAAGTGTATAGACTCATCTCCATTTCAAGTCTATTGTGCCAGTACTTCCTAAATACATTTCTATGGTCCTAAATACATTTTCATGGTCATTTCCAGCATGATATCATGAAGTACTATTCATTCCTGCTGAAATGATATCTATTTATCTATTCACATTTGCATGCTTTTGAGCTGCTAAGTTGGCAGAAGCTAGGGCGGGAGCTCACCCCATTGCATGGCGCTTGGGTCTTGAACCTGGGCTGCCAGCAGTTTAGGAGTTCCAATTGCCAACAAAGTCATAAAGTTACTAGAAATTGCAATTGACTCAATGGATGGTTTACACTGAAGAAAAAAAAATGTTTATTATGATCTTTCTCAGCCATTATATTTCTCTAACACATCTTTAAAGAGGTTAGATTTTTTTTTGCTCCCTTTTATTTTTACTCTGGTTTTTACCTTGGCATTTTTTCTCCATATTTATTCTAATTTATTTCAGGATTTCATATAATTTTTACAATAAATTACCTAGAAGTATTTTTCTAAAATTAATGCATATAGTGGGATGACTTACATACGTTTTGCTTAGTACCCACTATTGAACCACTGGAGTGGATTGCTTCCCTGTTAGCAGGTAGTAGGAGCAGAGTAGAAGGGAGAACCTGGGGATCACAGAGCAAATGTGAATGACTGAACCTTCTTAGTCGCATTAAGTTACCTTGAGCACCATCTGTTTGTGGATAGACAGATGGAAGTCAAGGTAACTTAATCTTACCTGTAATCTTCTATGACTGAATGATTACATAAACATCTTAACAATTGTTGTTGTTAGTTGTGAAGTCTACCCTCCTCTGGAGTCCATTTAAGCTCATGCCTACTGCTTCAGTGACTCCATCCAGCCACCTCGTTCTCTATCTTAACAATAAGTTTGTTTTAAAAAGGGTCACAAAGGGCAGAAACAACATCCTGGACTGCAATGATGGTGAATGGAGGTGGGAATTGAGCTTGGACTCCTGTTCAGAGCTGTCAAGTTATAGAAAACCAATCTGCCTAAGTGAAATCTACTAAACCCAGAGATGGTTCCAGATTGTGCAAAAGGGATACCAGGAAAGGTCATTTTTGCCTCTAACCCCCAAAACATGGATTCTGGTTTGATATATATATTAGTCCATCCAAAGTAAGATTTATCACTTTAATAACCTTTGGAAAGTGAAGAATGATATTTATTCTATCTCCCCCTACAAATGTAATCCACTTAGAAAAAAAACAATCAATTATTACCATTCATTCCATTTCCCCCTTTTTAGCTCCCTTTCCATGGTTGCTCATTATAAATGTACTGATAATCATTTTGGTTTAAATCAATGTATTAATTGCAAACTCTGCTTCATTAGGAACCACTCAGACCATATTGCATTATGTTTTATGAAACTTTAGGGAAAATGCAAGTTGTGTTTGGCAGGAAAAACACACCGGCCATTTTTCATAATGAAGCAGGTACGGGAAGTGCTATCTGGCATGAAGATCTGTCCCAGTTGGCAGGCAACAGATTGCATTATAGCCAAAACAGTGCATGCTTTGAAAAATACTGGATAGAGCCGGAATAAAATCTTTGATTTCATTTATATTTAATTAGAATTAAATGGAATTATATGCTCGCTTTCTTGTCTTGTATTTAATCACTTTTCTATTACATTAAATCTTAAAATTTGATAAGAACTTTTGAAGGTGAATACAACCAATACTTTCAAGGTCTACATACAATCCTGCATACAGGTTATATACTCTATTATAAATAAATGAATACATAGAATAAAAAATTTGAAGGGCCTAACATCTTTTGAGTAGCTGTGTTTGAGATCAAGGTTGTCAGCTGAAGTAGCTTTTGATTGTCAAGTAGATCTACTAGAGAAAAAAGGCTTCCTAAACCCATAAACTTCAGACAACAGACAAACTTGTACATTGAAATGTTCCTGCTGATAAAGAATTTTATGAATTTTATGAATATGATTCATGAGGTTGGCCACAGAAAGCTTATTTATTTCAGAGCAGATGCCTTTTATCAGGATAGGATTACTCTTTGATTGCTACAGATGACAAATGCCTTCTCCTTCCAGAAGCATATCCAAGACTGAACATAGATTCAGTTGGTTTCCAAAGGGCTGTTGGAGAATTTTCTAAGATCTGATGGGCAGATCTGCTAAGGAACTTGGAGGTGATGCCTGGAACCATGGACAAGTTTGCAGCAGAATGGCATTCTGTACTTCCTGATTCATGGAAGTCCTATGGTTTACTGAGAAGTTTTAGGACAGGGGTGTCCAGCTTTAAGACTTGTGGACTTCAACTCCCAGAAACCCCCAGCTAGCTACAACTTGTAGAGTTGAAGTCCACAAGTCCTAGAGTTGCCAAGATTGGACATCCCTGCTCTAAGACATAAAGAACAAAGTGACAAGTGGGAAACAATTTATGGAAGAACTCAGGTCCAAGACTACACAGAGACAAAAAAAGCAATATTTTCCCATTAATGTTGAGTTTCAGTTTGCTGACCAAAATCCCTTTTATGAGTGACCTGGACCCTATTGAAGAAGACTGGGCTATTTCAGAAAGACTTTGGAGCTTGATAATATATATATATATATATATATTCCCCTCTACTGCAACATGTGGATATCATGCTATGGACAGTAATCTTCTCTAGCATGATGAAGATGATAATGGTAATAATGATTTGTTTTTTGTACTATTATAATATATTGTTTTAATCTTTTTAACTCTACAGGAGCCTACATGGTTTAGAATACTTTGCAACTAAAGGAGTCCTTAAGCCTAAATAAGTAAATGCTACAATGAAATATAAATATATCCCAGATAATTTCAGTGCTGTCCATAAGTCCAAAAAGGTTGGAAGAGAACTCAAAAGTTGAAGAAAGGACAGGCTTTACAAACATTTTAATTTTAGGAAGAAGTTTTACTTCTGTTGATAGAAACTAGTAAACTTCATCAGCACACATTAGACAAGGAAAAACCCTGTAAAACTTTTTAAAACTAGTCTACAATCTCTCTTCCTTTCAAGTGAAGGATTTTGTATTTGTACTGTTTGTTTTTTCCCCAATGGATTTTAAATGTGTCTTCACTCATCTTCCCAAAGCCAATGGCTGTATTCCTTTGGCTCTCCTTAATTAGTTTACATTTTTTCCAATATAATTCTTTAAATATTATTTTTTTCTTATTAAACTTTTCACTCTTTATACCATTCTAATTTTTTTAAAAAAACATCAATTCAGCTGGATTTCTTTCCAGGTGACTGTGAAGGATGGTTTCTATAACCCTCTACATGATGTGCTGTTGTCATTATCAGTGAGCAATAGTAACCGGCTATTATGACTTTTTAATACATTATTACACATGCACATGATTTATAAAATCATAGAATAACCAAATTACCTCTGACTGGACTATTGTTTTCATTTTCAAAAAGGGTTAAGAACCAGTCTACCTTTTTACGTAAAACATCTGCAATTTTATTTATTTATTTATTTATTAAATTTATATACCGCCCTTCTCCTAAATGCCTAGGAATAAACATTATTCAGCCCCCATTATTATTATTATTTTTTGCCTTCCTGCTATCCAAGACTGTCAAGAAAGAAAGCCCTGCCCTGCAACTCACATCAGAAATTAGGCTTTATTCCTCCATTTTCTCACTAATGCTTTCCCAAGTCAATAATACATGGATATTATTTCACCCTCACCCTTTCAGTACCTTGGCCTTGTTACAAACTTCCTTCATTTGTACACAAACATTTCCTGGTCTGCCTTCTATTTTTGCCAAGAAGGCTTCTGGCAATATCCAAGGATCATTCCTCCCCAATTTCTAACTTTTTTCTTCACTTTAATTGGCCATTGATGTTTCAGCTTAGCTTTTCCCTTTCTCAACACATCCATTGAAAAGTATCAGAGTTATTTAAATCTACCTTCAAAGTCACATTCTGTTCCTGTTGCTGCATCTTTGGGCAATTTCATATTACATCCTCAGCTGCTGAATTCCTGGATTGCTTCTGATTGTTTCTTAGGATAACTTCAGAAATTTTGGCCCAGACTGCAGTGAGTTGCAAGAGTTGGGCTGATGCACAGTCTGGGTTATGGTCACCACAAGACCTGATAGATCATTTCTCTATTGCCCTTTATTGCCCTTGCCTTTCATTCAGGAAAAACAATCTGACAGGTTGGATACTTATGCGCTGGTTTTTCCTTTTATTGATTCTTCCTCCCTCTAGTACCATGTCTTTCTTTAGCTTTCCCAGATGAATGCTTTCACCCTCTCTTCCCATATTATCTTCCTTTGACACGAAGCAGACACTTCCTCTTTCTAATTTTCTCTTTTTGTTAGCTCGGATGCTGTAGGCCACCACCTCAAGGGGGGCAGCGGGATCTTGAAAACAGCCAAATCCTGCAGATTCTGCTGAGAAATACACAATTTGATAACTAATTTTTGATCCAAGCAGTGGAGTTCAGGATATTTCATGTAGGAATAATAGCAATAGCACTTAGACTTTTATACCGCTTCATGGTGCTTTTACAACCCTCTCTAAGCAGTTTACAGAGTCAGCATATTACCCCCAACAATCTGGGTCCTCATTTTACCCACCTCAGAAGGATGGAAGGCTGAGTCAACCTTGAGCCGGTGAGATTTGAACTGCTGAACTGCAGCTAGTAGTCAGCTGAAGTAGTCTGCAGTACTGTAGTCTAACCACTGCGCCACCTCGGCTCTTAAGATTGAATTCCTTTGATAGTTCTTCTTTGAAGACCCATCTGCACCACAGGATTTATATAAGGGGTTTTTTTGAAAGAAAGGTAGGTTAATGAGTTTTAATAGTACTTAAATACTATTGTTAAACACTTGCTACAATAATCAAAGCAATGGAGAAAAGTACAAGGAAACTATCAATTATTCAGTTTCTGGTTGAAACGGAAACATTAGTATGAGTAACATTCCTATGTTACTACTCAAACATTTTTTTAAAAAAGGGGGAAAAAGCTTTGCAATGGACAGGTAGTATGAAAGCAAGGGGAAGATGCTTAGCCAGTTGGAACACAAACTAAAAAGGTGCCTGGGGAAATGTAAAGGTTGAATGAAGATTCTACGGATGGGAATATGTCATTGACTTAATGGGCCATTGTTGGATCAACTGTGAGTTTGAGATATAAATAGAATAGAATAGAATAATTTTATTTATATACCGCCCTTCTCCCGGAGAACTCGGGGCGGTGTACAGCTGATTTAAAACATAAATATACAAATATCATAGTTAAAATTAATTAAAATCATTAAATAGTTTGGCCAAATTTTAAAACCCCAAAATTTAAAACCCCAATTTAAAATCATTCAATTAGACAGCCCCACCTGTTGGAACAGTATAGTCTTAAGGGCACAGCAGAAGACCTGGAGGTCAGAAATTGTATGTATGTCCGGGGGGCAATTCATTCCAAAGGGCAGGAGCTCCGACAGAAAAGGCTCTCCTTCTGGGTGTCACCAGCCGACATAACTTGGCCGACGGCACCCTCTGTGGGAGTGAACTGATCGGCATAGTTGGTATAGTATAAAGAATATACTATGCCAACAGCTAGTGTAATTAATATACTAGACCAATAGCAAAAGATATAAAGAATATACTAGACCCATGATGATGAACCTATGGCACGCGTGTCAGATCTCCGTGGTGTTTCTTTCATGAGCTTCTGTTTCCTTGCAAACAACAAAATAGAAGCTCACAAAAGAAAAAGATCTTACTTCTTGCCATGCTGCTGGTGTTGGGATGCCCTGACTCCCACTGGCCAGCTGGTCTTTGGGTCTCTTCTGTGCATGTGCATGTGCACATATCTGCACATGTGCTTGCATGTCCGTGCATGCATGCATTCACACACCTTTCAGTTTGGACATGCGCACACATGCAGTTGGGCACTCGGTGTCTAAAAGGTTTGCCATCACTCTACTAGACCAACAGTTCAGGAGGAAATAGTTGCACCAGGGAGTGCCTAGTTGCTAGAGGGGAGAGTGTGTGTCATTTGCAATGGGTCTAAGATCGGGAGGAGATTGACGTATCCATTACAGTACTAAGGAACTGATGGATCACCATATTGGTAATGGGTCAAGCTGAAAGTCCAGATTAGTGTTCAGCATATTTCCAGGAGGAAATGATGGGTGTTTGCAACAACTGTAGCAATAGCTATAGCACTTAGACTTATATACCTCTTCATAGTGCTTTACAGCCCTCTCTAAGCGGTTTACAGAGTCAGCATATTGCCCCCAACAATCTGGGCCCTCATTTTACCTTGGAAGGATGGAAGGCTGAGTCAACCTTGAGACTGGTGAGATTCAAACTGCCAAACTTCTGGGAGCCAACAGTCAGCAGAAGTAGTCTGCAGTACTGCATTCTAACCACTGCGCAACCACAGCTCATGAAGTTATCCAGTCTATAGCAATATAATTTTTTGCACATATATTTCTCTATCGTAGATTATAAATTTGACAATTTACGTGGAAATTTTAATTTGGAATCTGCAGAACGGATGTGCTTTGGAAGGTTTAGGACTGCCTGTGATGCGGATATGCCAGGAGGGGGCTATTCAGATTTATAATGCAACCTATATTTCTTTGCAAGAATCCTTTAATGTGATTTATAAATGAGCATACAGCATTCTTCAGCCACAATAAAAGATACTGAAAATGGCAGGCTGTTCATCTGCTGAAATCAATGCACACTGAAGAAGATGACTGCCTCCCCAGAAGAATTCACTATGCTACAAGATCAGACCAAGGACATGTGAATAGAATACCAATGTGATGTGTAAATACAATCAAATATTCATTGCTAACTGCCTTCATCAGCTCCAGACAACATACAGGGTTTGCACACTAGCCAAAAACAATCAGACAGAATTAAAGTAACATGAAAATTAACATAAGAAACAGCACCTAGAATAATAATTGCAAAGAAAGCCACAGGAACTATTAATTTTATTTTATTTCTAATACAATTTTCTTTAAGGTTCCATCCCAATTGTTCATATTATCTTGCATGACTTTTAGTAGACTAGAGTCATGACAGTAATCACGGCCAACTTCCATTATTATTTTTTTATGGAGCTTCTGAGAATTCTTTGTTTCCTTTGGTTACAGTAGTTAATTAATTAATTACAATATTTATATTTCTCTCCCTTTTTAAAAAAACCACAAAGTGGTTGTACCGTATTTTTACATAATATTAATAGCCCACAAATTAAAACCTTAGCCTTTAACTTTTTAAAAAGTCATTTTTTTCAAAAAACGTTAAGGAAAATGAACAATGAGATTATTATGCGAATAAAATAGGCAAAAAACAGACTAGATTTATACTGATTAACATAAGCCAACTATTAGTTTGGATTGGCACTGATTATGCAATTCTATTAACCACTGCTAAAAGTTGGCATACAGCCACAATCTTCAATCTAATCAGCTTTTAAATATTTATATTTAAATATTTTAAATATTTATATTTAAATTTGACATAAAGAAAAAAATGCCATTTTCTGGATATGCAAACACAAAGACGCAGATGCATACTGCACTCTCTGGAAAGTGTATAGAGGTATTATTTATTTACTCACTGATTGAAATTTATCTGATTAATCATCTAATATTTGTTTAATTACCAGATAGCTCTGATTTGGGGGGACTAGATAGAAGACTAGGTGGCTCACTGAGCTTGTCGATCAGAAAGGTTGGCAGTTCAAATCCCTACCTGCGTGAGCAGGGGGTTGGACTAGATGACCTCCAAGGTCCCTTCCAACTATATGACTGTTAGTTTGGAATGCTATATTAAGAAAAAAACAACATAATATGATTACAGACCTGGAAGCAATGGCTGAGATTTAAACTTTCCCACTCTGGTGTTCTGAATTTTAAAATCCTTCAGCCAAGGGCTTTTCAGGAACTTCATGAGGTCCAATGAAAAGAGTAGGGCTTGTTCTCCCATGACAAAATGCCAAGGCTACCATTTTGTAAATCAGAGGTTCCAGGAATGTTTTTTTTAATGAACAAGATCCACGGCTTCAAATGTTTAAAATACCCTCTTCAATGTCCAAACTTCAATTTTTACCAACCATGATTATGATGCTGGAGGTGATGGAGCTGTAAGAAAATATGCAAAGTACCAATCCGGGCATATCTGATTTAGATTGTAGGCCACTAGTTGAATCTAAATCAAATATTAGATTTGAATATAGGCCAAATCTAAAAATCTCCAACGGTACTGAGAAACTTACTAATTAAACAAGAGCTCTTTTCATTCATTTGCCGTCAGCATGAAAAATTAGATGCCTTGACTATCTGTCCAAGGCCCACTATGCAAGGATATGAAGAAAGAAAATAAAAAAAAAGCCTCATTCACAAACATTAAAAGATCAAAAATAGAACAATACACTAAAATGGCAGCATATCTATGTGACTATTACAGAGAAAAAAACCCCCTACCATCAGATTAAAATTATATGTAAACAACCAATTATTACAATAGGGATTTGATTCAAAACTATGCCCAAATCATCTAATCAAATACCACTGATCATGGATGTGTGTGTATATTTCCAGGGTGATAATTTATATCAGTAGTGGGTTTCAATTTCGGCCGCTACTAGTTCACTCATGGGCACGCATGCGTGACACTTCTGTGCATGCATGGAAGCTTCTGTGCATGCACAGAGCTGTCCGTATGAGTGGGCGGAGCCTCCCGCCATTGCCGCTACCGGTTCGCCAGACCCGGGGCGAACCAGTAGCAACCCACCATTGTTTTATATGCCAAAAAAAATTAACTATGTTAAAAGTTATCCATATAATGACTACTTCCACTTCTCTCAACATGATCAGTTAAATGTACCAGGGCTAAATTCAGTGGGTATCCTTTATTACTGAATGACTGAAAGTGCCACTGTATTCTTCTGGGAGAGATCTAATGAGGAAAGTATCTGACTTATGTAGGAGGATCTTTTATATCACTTGAGGATTATTCAGGGTCATGGAAAGGGATATTGATGCTGTCCTTTTTCTTCTCTGTTGCTATTGTTTTGAGTCCTGCTGTAAGAAATCCAGATGGATATGTGAAGAGTTTTAACAACGTTACTGGAAGAATATTACAGTTATATTATTTCTTAGTTGGTTAAATATATAGTGCTGTTTAATTTACGGAGCAATAATTGTCATTGTTACTTGATTGTTTTTACATATTTACAATTAAAGTATCTTGGGCATTGTTTAAACATTTCTTTTACAGTCTGACATCTTGCTCATATGGTAGAAGAAGACAAAGGATTTCAACTGAGCTGATGCTGTGAAAAACTGTCTATTGAATTTTTAAAACATGTTAATGGCCTTTGCAAGGAAGAAAGACAAACAAACACATTCGCCTTTCTGCTGTGACTAATCTCTATCAATGATGCACCAAGTGAAACTTGAAGCTGGCTCCTGAATAAATTGGCTATGCATTTCTTATGTGACTTTCTTCAGTAAAATATTCTTATATTTCTTAAAGGCATGTGCAGTAATTGGAGAGCCAGCTTTTTTTTCCCTTGCAAACTCAAACTAGCCCCAAAATCCAAATAAATCCACTCTTTATGAATGAGGTAGCCTAAGCTGGCTGCATAAGAATTTAGAACCTGCATTGTTAGTTTGGATCATTCTTCCAGTACTGACTCGCAGCCAATATTTAGAATTAATAAAGAAATCATGGAGAACATCAAAAACAGCAACTATAGAAGTATGACATTAACTACAAGCAGATACAGACCCTTCGCATCTTGGATATAAACTGTTTCAACTCCTACCCTCAAAATGACGCTATAGAGCACTGTACACCAGAACAACTAGACACAAGAACAGTTTTTTCCCAAATGCCATCACTCTTCTAAATATATAATTCCTTCAACACTGTCAAACTGGTTACTAAGTCTGCAGTACTATTAATCTTCTCATTGTTCCTATCACCCATCTCCTCCCACTTATGACTGTATGACTGTAACCTTGTTGCTGGTTTATATTGACTGTTTCCCTATGACCGTGATGGCGAACCTATGGCACGGGTGCCACAGGTGGCACGCGGTGCCATATTGGTGGGCACGCGAGTGTTGCCCTAGCTCAGCTCCAGCACACTTGTGCGCACCAGCCAACTGGTTTTCAGGCCTCCCGGTCCCACCAGAAGTCAGGAAACTGGCTGTTTCCGGCCTCTGGAAGACCTCCGGGGTGGGATGGGGAAGACTGTTTTTGCTCTCCCCAGGCTCCTAGAATGCCTCTGGAGCCTGGGGAAGGGGAAAAACGGGCCTACTGAGCCCACTGTGCCATCGTGTGCTAAAAGCAGGGGAAAGTGTGTGGGGGGGTCACATGTGCATGCATTGAATTATGGATGTGGGCACACACACCCGTGACCCTCCGCTCCCACCGCTTTTGGCACATGGTGGCAAAAAGGTTAGCCATCACTGCCCTATGACTATCTGTTCTGTCCCCATCTCACACACGCACCCCCACAGACAGCCAAGGGTTAAACAAACCAGCCATCAAGAGTTTCTTTGATAGCAGAATTGTCAGCAACCCAATGGCTTCCTGCCAAGAGCCTTTTACTTATGAAGGGACGGTTTTTCCCTCCATCCAGAACTTCAAAACCAAAACACAGCAGATAAGAGAATAGTCAGATTCAGTCCAAAAAGTCAGTCCAAAAGTCCAGCAACACAGAGAGGTTTGTTAACTGTCAGTTTTTGCTCATCACAGAGCTTGAACGGCCACCACACTCCCTTTTATCCCCTGTGGGGTGTGGTCCAGTGACTCAGCTTAATCCCTGGCACGCCTCTTCCTCTGCTGCACGTGCTTATCTCTGCGACGCTGTCGAGGGTCCAGCCAAGACTCATCAACATCATCATCACTGTTCACCTGCGGCAGCTCGGAAGTGCTTGGCCCCTGGCCTATCTCTTGGCCTTCAGAGGACACCTGAAGCATTGCCAGAGAGGAGGGTCCTGGAGAGGGAGGCCTGGCCAACTCCTCTCCTTCACTTTCAGAGTCCTCTCCTGCTGATAATACAGGCTCGAGAGTCGGAACCACAACACTATCATTAAGTGTTGTACCTTATGATTCTTGACGAATGTATCTTTTCTTTTATGTACACCGAGAGCTTTTGCACCAACACAAATTCCTTGTATGTCCAATCACACTTGGCCAATAAAGAATTCTATTCTATTCTATTCTATTCTATTCTATTCTATTCTATTCTATTCTATTCTATTCTATTCTATTCTATTCTATTCTATATATAAACTGCAAAAAACAGGAGTTAAAAAGAAGTAGTAGTTAAACAATGGGGCATTATACAGAACTATGATTTGGGATAGGCAGAGCAAATGTTAGGTCTATCTCCAACATGTCATAATATTAGAGCTAGAGAAACCTGGTGGCATGAGAGTCCATACACTTCTAAAACAGCCAAAACTCTATGCATGATGTCTAGCAATCTACAACCTGGCCCAGTGAAGTCTAACAGTCTAAAACCTGGCCCAGAGTGAAAAACAATCCTACATTAGAGGAACGGCCACTTTCTGTCTCTTTCAAGCCATATGCAGCCATATTTTCTTCAGATAATCAAAAGAGCAGATTAGCTTTGCTGGCATTCTGTTCTAGCTATGTTCCTTGTCATGGTTAAAAATTGCCTGTGCTGGTTTCCAATTATTAATTTTTTTAAAAAAATTGATTTATATGCCGTCCTTCTCTGGAGACTCAGGGCGGCTTACAATGCGTTAAGCAATAGCCTTCATACTTTTGTATATTTTATACAAAGTCAGCTTATTGCTATCACAAACTGGGTCCTCAATTTACCTACCTTAGAAAAGATGGAAGGCTTATTTAACCTTGAACCTGGTGAGATTTGAATTTACAGTAATTGCAGACAGCTGGAGTTAATTACAATGCATTAGTCTGCTGAGCTATCCAGGCTCCTTGTTTCATTTACTGTAGAAATAAAGAAAAACTATTGTAGCCTTAAGCAGACATAGTATTCCATGTGGGGCCTGACCAAGGCATAATAGGGTGGAATATCATATTTTTTGGAGTATAGGAGTATAAGACCCACCTTCGTTTTTTGGGAGGAAAATAAGAAAAAAGCTGATTGTTGGGTGGATTTGCCTCCTGGAATACCCCCAATCAGCTGTTCCCAGACGTAAATTTTAGCAATAGGTTGGTTGGTTGTGAGCTCTATGCCTTGCTTTTTTTTTCAGCTTCTGAAACTCTGTTTCAGAAAAAAACTTTTTTTTCTGCCTTTGAAAGCCTCCAAAACAGAGCTTCAGAAAAAAGACTATTTTTGTGAACCTCTGTTTGGAGGCTTTTTTTCTGAAGCTTCTTTCAGAGGCTTTTTTTCTGAAGCTTTTTTCAGAGGCTTTTATTCTGAAGGACTATCTTCAATCTCCTTTCTTTGATATTAGTATATAAATTAACCTCTTCTGATCTGTTGGTTATTGTGTCATTCTCCAGATTTGTTAGCATAGTTTGGTTAGAACTTTTACTGATTCTTTTTTTGTTGCTTGCAATATTATTTTAGATGAAAGCCTTTCAGAAGCTTTTTTTCTGAAACTCCATTTCAGAGGCTTCTTTCAGCCTCTGAAATCTCTGTTTGCGAGGCTGGGCAGGGCTACATTCGGAGTATAAGACGCACCCAGATTTTCACCCTCTTTTTTGGGAGAAAAATGTTCGTCTTATACTCTGAAAAATATGGTAATTGCTTATATAATTATATAATAATTATAATTATATAACAACAACAACAACAACAACAACAACAACGTGGTGGTTCAATGGCTAAGATGCTGTGCTTGTTGATCAAAAGGTCAGCAGTTAAGTAGTTCGAATCCCTAGTGCCGCATAATGGGGTGAGCTCCCATTACTTGTCCCAGCTTCTGCCAACCTAGCAGTTCAAAAGCATGTAAAAAATGCAAGTAGAAAAATAGGGATCACCTTTGGTGGGAAGGGAAGGCCTTTGGTGTTTAGTCATGCTGGCCACATGACCACAGAGACGTCTTTGGACAGTGTTGGCTCTTCAGCTTTGAAACAGAGATGAGCATCTCCCCCCTAGAGTCAGAAATGACTAGCACATATGTGTGAGGAGAACCTTTACTTTTTAATTGCTTCCCAATACCTGTTCTCTGCCCTTAATATATCCCAAAATGCTATTTTGAGATATATTAAGAGATCCTTTTATCTAGGACTGATTAGCAACCTGGCTATCACATTTTCCAAGGTTTTCCAGAACCCAATGATCTAGGAATGGTAGCAGTTTGCTTTAGCCATAATTGTACAAATGTGCTTTTTACCATATATTTTCTAGTGACAACTGCAGTGTGATAGTGCTGGTCAAGGAAAACTTCCCAAATATGAACATGGTATTTCTGTATTAAATTTTATATTTGCTTTGGCAGTAAATCACTGACCTCCAGAAGTTAATGTTACTTCATCTTCTCAGTTGCTATTGGCAGAAGGTACATAAGTGCAATGTGGATAGATTAGATTATTGCAGACAAAAATGAAGATTCACTTGTGACAGCTAATTGTCTACAACAGATTTCACATATATACTTTTGAGAGTTTAAACTCTGTGGTTTTTTCTCATTTCTTCTAAAGTAACTTTTATTTAGTAAAATGCTTAGTGTCTTTGCATGATTGAAATAACCACCAATTTCCACTCTTACGTTCTGAGGAGTGCAACCTCATCCCACATTTATTTTCAATTTCCAAATCTAGTTTTTTTCCCCCTTATCATATTACTTCTATGTTTTCTGGATTTAGTTTCATCTCATTGTCACTTACATAGCCTAATATTAATGTTACACAGTGTTCAAGCTTACTTATTACTTCACTGAAGCTGGTTTACCAATAGAAAGCATTACTTGTTCACCAATCTTCCTTTCTGCAGGCTTTTGCCTTCTAGACATGTGTGAGGAATATGTTATAATTAAATATAATCTTTACCATACTGTATACTACTTTGCATAAAGATGCAATTTATAAATAACCTGAAGATGATTATCTGATCCTTAGAAAAACTTACAAAACCTATAGGGAACTCTACATGAATAGAGAACGCTACACAAATGCTACATGCAGACGGAGAAAAGGTAAAAATCACTAAACTTCTTGCTGCTCTTCTGTAGCATCACTAAAAAGAACTAGTGGGGTGCCATTCTTCCCACCTAATTTATAGTGTTAATTATTCAACAAGGTGAGAAAGCACTCAGTATCAACCAAAATCCAATTGAAATTGGTCCAGACAATCCGTTTTTATTAGCCTTCCCAGGTGAACCATATAGGCAACATGACTTGATAAGCTAAAATCTATTTTATTGTAAAGCTACAATAATTGTAAGGCTACATTAACAAAACAACACCAACTTAATAAGTAAGCCTTGGTTCATTGCATCCAGTTGATGTTCAATGCGTCCTCTTCAGAGACTTCTTTTACCACATTTTTAACTACCGTATTTTCCCAAAAATAAGACCCTGTCTTATATTTTTTTGAACCCCAAAATAAGCGCTTGGCCTTATTTTCGGGGAGGTCTTATTATTTTCGGGCACATGAAACAAGATGGGGCTCCTCTTACCATCTTACCTGATTTCCAATTCTGCATTTAAATATTTTCAGGGTGGGCTTATTTTAGCGCATGCGCTCAAAAGTCCGATTGGACTTGTTATCAGGGGATGTCTTATTTTTGGGAAAACAGGGTAGTTCCATTTTTAACTACTTGCATCCTTGGTCTCCACAACCTGGAACTATCAGTACAGCTCTGTTAAATGAAATATGGTATTTAAGAATGATTGTGATAATAGTCAAGCCATTTTTCTATTCCATACATTAACCAACATATCAATAACATTACTGACAGACAAGGTAGAAAATTTCCTATGTGTATTCAGGAAAATATCAGGCTCTATCCAACATAGCCACATCTATAGGTTCTCACCATTTTCTTCAAAATGAACAAAGTAGCACTAGGTATGTGTGAGACATGTTGCAAGCAGAGAAGGAGTGGGGCTTGCATCATATAACTCCAATGCTTCTTTCATTGGTTTGACCCTTTGTCTCCCCTGCAGATGTTGCTGACCAAACATTGAATTCACACTGTTTTAACCTGTCCTTCATACCTACAGAAGTTTATAGCTTCTTCTAGTTGAAAACTAATTAAAGAGGAAGCTCTCCACAACAATGCAATTAAGTTTGTAGTTTTTGTAGAATCCAATCTGGGTCAGTCACTGGGATCAGAGGTTTGGTCTTCTGGAGCCCATCCTCTTGGAATGTCTTTTTTACCAGAATGTGTGCTTTGAGCTATTCTATGCATAGTATATACAGTATGTGGTGCCTGGTTGTGCCTGGGACATGTATATTTGCCTCTATTTATAGTTCCTGATCACCATTCCCAACCAAAACGAGTATCAAATTCAATGAATGTGCTGCTGCATTTATATAAGGTAAAGGTAAAGGTTCCTCTCGCACATATGTGCTAGTGGTTCTAGGGGGCAGTGCTCATCTCCATTTCAAAGCTGAAGAGCCAGCGCTGTCTGAAGACATCTCCGTGGTCATGTGTCCGGCAAACACCAGAGGCGCACAGAATGCTATTACCTTCCCACCAAAGGTGGTCCCTATTTTTCTACTCGCATTTTTTACGTGCTACATTTTTGAACTGCTAGATTGACAGAAACCGGGACAAGTAACGGGAGCACACCCCGTTATGTGGCACTAGGGATTTGAACCGCTGAACTTTTGATCGACAAACTCAGCAATTGGAACACGTTCATGATGGCAGACAGTATATCAACCCAGGTATAACAATAACCATGCAAAATTGACAGACTGTCAGATGGAGCTTTTGCTTGAGATGGAATTTCAGTAGCCTGTGGCACTCAAGCCGTAAGTGCTACATCACAGAAAATCTAGCAGACAAAGCTTGGAGAGATTAACTTCCTCCTTTTTTCCTAATCTGCGGATCCTAATCCTAAAAATTGTGCAGCTTTCCACAAATTAGAGCAATAGATGCAAATTTAGAAACACATTTTATTTTGTCATCATGGAGGAGTACATGTTTTGTATACTTGCAAAAAATTTTCTAATCCAAGATTCCATGCTCTCTTTGATATTCTGGAGTTTGCAGATAACATCACAAACTGAGCTGATTACAAAAAACAAAAACAAAACAAAAAACAAAACCCCACAAAACAAAAACAAAAACCAAAACAAACAGTGACCGCAATCCAATCCTTCTATTTCACCAGAGGACCACAATATATACCAACAACACTGAAGCTATTTTCAGCTAACATTCACAATTACTTTTTGATGGTCAGTTAGGAACTTATTCTTCCTTTACCCCTCTTGAAAGCTTCAACCCAAATTCTAAGGACTTTACATCAGATAGTCCTCTGCATTTCTAAAAGAGCTTTAGGTGAGAAGTTAGGACTGTCTATGGTCAATAAAGGTCCACAGATTAAATACAGGCCTGACTCAAACTGGCAGCTTGTGGGCAAAATACGTCACATGCAAGCCACATTCCATCCCGGCTCTGCAAAGGCAAAAAATTTCACGATATGTCACGCTCCACCCCATGACGCAATCGAGTTTGACACCCATGGACTAGAATCATAACACACTGGCTGAAATCTTTCCCATAGATCTGAGCTCTTTTCTTATGGAGAATAATTATAAAGCAACATAGGTTAGGTCTATTTCACAAAAACTCCAACATCGAGGCCTCTCCAAGGAGTAGGCATCTTCCTACTGAAGACCTGTGCATTTAAATCATGTATTAAAAACCAGGAAGTCCAATGGACCCTGTCTGCTCTATCCAAGAATATTTTCTTGCATTAACTCTAGCATTTATTTATTTATTTATTTATTTATTTATTTATTTATTTATTTATTTATTTTTGATTTATATGCCGCCCTTCTCCGAAGACTCAGGGTGGTTTGCAATGCGTTAAGCAATAGCCTTCATACTTTTGTATATTTATACAAAGTCAGCTTATTGCCCCCACAAACTGGGTCCTCAATTTACCTACCTTAGAAAGGATGGAAGGCTGAGTCAACCTTGAGCCTGGGGAGATTCGAACTGGTGTAATTGCAGACAGCTGGATGTTAATTACGGTGCTTTAGTCTGCAGAGCTAAACCAGGCTCTTATATTTATTTTATTTATTGGTTCAATTTATATGCCCCCCTTCTCCTGAGACTCAGGGTGGCTTACAGTGAGTTAAGCAATAGCCTTCATACTTTTGTATATACCTGCTTAGTAGGGCTTTTGCCCCCTCCCCCCAAGTGGTGTTCTTTTTTATACAAAGTCAGCTTATTGCCCCCACAATCCGGGTCCTCATTTTACCTACCTTGGAAGGATGGAAGGCTGAGTCAACCTTGAGCCTGGTGAGATTTGAACTCACAGTAATTGCAGGCAGCTGGCAGCTAATTAACAGCACTTTAGTCCTCTGCGCCACCAAGGCTCTTGTCATTGTACTACATTGTAATACATTGTAATGCGCTTTCTACAGCAATTCTGAAGGACTGATACAAAAAAATCCTACATGAGCTGAGATTGTGTCCTGCAGACAAGTCGCAATTGAAACCATAGCTCATGTCCTGTTATGTTGTACACTCTATAAGGATGCATGGACTCATTTTATAACTCCCCATCTGGTAAAATATATCTGGGGAATTCTGTTTTATGTTTTATGTATATCTGCTATCAGATCAGTTAGATATAGTTTCCATGAACATATCTAAATTCTGTTATATTATCTGTAAAATTAGGCAGACTTTGGCCACACCATTAATGGTCTTACCACTAACTGTTCTGTCTTGTTCTGTTCTGTTACATTTTATTTTAATGTTTTAATTTTTAAATCAGGTCTGTGACCATAATAAAATATTTATCGAGCTGATTAATTTCAGGCTATTTGCTCCTCCAGAGGAACATCTGCAAATATTTTTTTAAAAAAGAAACTTTTCTTTTTGAGTTAAGAGAAGGTGGCTTCCAGTTGACCAGAATTCCTATCTTGTCACACTTCCCTGCTTTTCGGCATTCTTAGCTCATTTCTGAAATGGAGGCACCATTATACCTTACTACTGGTACCATTCCTACCAAGATTCTGCTTTATTCATCTCTGTAGAAATAAGCAAAGCAAGGATACTGGGAGGAAGTATGCATTAGAACTGGGGTCTCCAACCTTGGCAATTTTAAGACTTGTGGACTTCAACTCCCAGAGTCGAAGCTTTGCTGGCTGAGGAACTCTGGGAGTTGAAGTCCACAAGTGTTAAAGTTGCCTAGGTTGGAGACCCCTATATTAGAGCACCAGGTTTTGCATTTTCTCATTTGGGCCTCTGGAACAAGCTTTGTTCTGATGGAGTTTTCTCAGCAGGACCAGAACATTCTTGAGCAAATACCAATGTGATTGTGAGGATTTAGAATGGGAATGGGGAATGGTGGAGCAGGAAAAATGGCACTTGTGTGAAAACATGGTCTTGATTTGTGAATTATGAATGGAAACTGCCTTTTGTTCCTTCCCTTTCTTCTTCATTTTTAAATCAAGCTAGGAAACCTTCTCAGCCCTAACAATTTCAGGTGAGTTTTTGAATTGTTTACCCCATATCACAGACCCCAGAGAAAAGGGCACGAATTTATGCTTTGTTTCAAGATGCACTCCAAATCAATAATTGTTGCAAAGCAGCAAGAAGCAGTTTAATAAGGAGCACACAGCAAGTGACCTGAAATTGGGTTTCCTCTTCCTAGAGAGAAACAGAGATGGTTCAGTGAGGACACAGATGTCTCATCATGTATATTGTGCAAACCTGTTGTTAAGGGACTCTCTTAGTGCTCTAAAAATGATTTAATTGGCCTTGCCCTAAAAATGTTGACTTACTTTTACATAAAACAAATACAAATGCAAACACAAAAATCTCTGTAACAATGGAGATTTTTATGGATCACATCATAGTTACCATTTAACAATAACTACTTCCATGACTTAGGACCTGGGTATCTATGAGATCGCCTTCTGCCACTGATAGCCTCCCACCGGCCAGTACGCTCTCACAGAGAGGGACTCCTCAGGGTGACATTGGTCAAATTTTGTCGACTGGCGACCCCCAGGGGGAGAACCTTCTCTGTGAGGGCTCTCACCCTTTGGAATGAATTGCCCCCAGAGATACGCAGGATCCCCGACCTCTGTACCTTTTGCCCTGCCCTCAAGACCCTACTATTCCAACAGGTGGGGCTGACCATTTAAGTGAATTTTAATTAGGTATTTTAATTCTGGGGTTTTTAACAAAACTGGGCCAAACTATTTAATACTTTTAAACTTTTTAAAATTTATGGTGTTTTGTGTTTTTATTTTGGCTGTACACCGCCCTGAGTCCTGCGGGAGAAGGGCGGTATAAAAATATAATTAATTAATTAATTAAATAAATAAATAAATAAATATAATGGAATAAATTGTCTCTAGAGTAATGTAACTCTTACTATATTTTCTGAGTCTTTTTTATGCTTTGAAGCATTCTACTTTTTATGTTTGAATGTTTTTTAATGAATAATTTTACTGTAGCTTGGAAGCTGCCCAGGTGATGGGCAGAACATAAAATGTCCAAACAAACAAATAGGTATTTTCTTGAATGAAATATAAGTCAGAAATTAAATTCTATGTACAATATTAGATAGTAAAGATTTTGCAAGTGTAGCAATAGATCATGGATAGGCACTCTTATCTGTAAAACTGAAAGCAAAGAAAATCAATGGCATGTAGGTGCAAATTTATACTGAATCATAAAATTCACCAACTGAATGTTGAGCCAAATTCTATTTTCGGCCTTATCTGCATCAGGTGTCCTTGCATGCAAATTTATCAGAAAAAAAGGATTCCTGGATCTCAGATATAGATTTCTTTATGGTTCGCTTTAACTGTTGAATTCATGGACCAATATTACTTTTTGATTTTAAAGAAATGGGTTGCTGGCGTTTGCTGCCTTCCTGATAATATCAGTTAGAATCATCTAAATAGCTGATGAAATAGTGGCAGGTAGAAAATAATTCATGGCTTCTGAGTAACTTCATGAACAGCAAATATTCATCTGATTGTTATTTATTTATCTGTTAAATTGATTTGCCACCTATCTCACCATGGGGCTACTCTAGGAATTCTACAACAATAGAAAGGAAAAAATGAAAAGAGTGTAAACAGGACAGAAGTAAAATAACAGAACAATAAAATAAACAATGAAAAAGAACACAACACGTATAAGTGTATGTAATAACCAAAAAGTTGGAGTAGAGAGCAAATGGGGGGGGGGGGGAGAGAAGTATAGCCTGCCATCAATCCAGCAACCACCTTAATTGTGGAACTTTCCCATTTGATTCCAACAAGAAGTCAGATCTTCAGGTTTTATGCCACTTTGCCGAGAAGATTTGATTACATGATAAATTTATGAAGCTGAAACAGACTGAGGGAAGTGCTTCCTGCTTCTGCATATAATTTTCTGGTAAATAAATAAATATTTGTGCAGTCTCCAAATTGCAACATTGAATGAAAAAAAGAGATCCTTGTTGGAATTAATAGCATTGTTTTGGGCTATGTTTCAGTACATTACAAAATGCATATAGATTTCAGTGAAAATTCTTTATGAAATAAGATAAAGCAGGATAGGAATCCTTTTCCTACCGTTTAATTGATCTTTCTATTAACTGTGATTACAAGCATATCAGTTTACTACCTGAGGACTATACAAACCATCTCTTTTTAATGCCTTCCATACATTCACTAATGCAATTATTTGGACATGGTGCTTTGCATCGCAACACCATGGGGGATGTGAGTGGGAGGACAGCAATAGCAATAGCACTTAGACTTATATACCATTTCACAGTGCTTTACAGCCCTCTCTAAATGGTTTACAGAGTCAGCATATTGCCCCCAACAATCTGGATCCTCTTTTTACCGACCTCAGAAGGATGGAAGGCTGAGTCAACCTTGAGCCTGGTGAAATTTGAACTGCCAAATTGCAGGCAGCCAGCAGCATCAGAAGTAACCTGCACTACTGCCTTCTGACCACTGCACCAACGTGGCTCAGGATAGTACTTGTATGCTCATAATATCATTTTATGAATGCTTCTTTCATTGGTCTGACCCTTTGTCTCTCCTGCAGATGTTGCTGACCAAACATTGAGATCACACTGTTTTAACCTGTCCTTCATACCTACAGAAGTTTATAGCTTCTTCCGGTTGAAAACTAATTAAAGAGGAAGTTCTCCGCAACAATGCAATTAAGTTTGTAGTTTTTGTAGGATCCAGTCTGGGTCGGTCACTGGGACCAGAGGTTTGGTCTTCTGGAGCCCATCATCAGAGAATGTCTTTTTTACCAGAATGTGTGCTTTGAGCTATTCTATGCATAGTATATACAGTATGTGGTGCCTGGTTGTGCCTGGGACATGTATATTTGCCTCTATTTATAGTTCCTGATCACCATTCCCAACCAAAACGAGTATCAAATTCAGTGAATGTGCTGCTGCATTTATATAAGGTAAAGGTAAAAGTTTCTCTCGCACATATGTGCTAGTCGTTCCCAACTTTAGAGGACGGTGCTCATCTCCGTTTCAAAGCCAAAGAGCCAGCGCTATCTGAAGACGTCTCCGTGGTCATGTGGCTGGCATGACTAAATGCCAGAGGCGCACGGAATGCTATTACCTTCCCACCAAAGGTGGTCCCTATTTTTCTACTTGCATTTTTTACTGCTGCATTTTCGAACTGCTAGACTGGCAGAAGCAGGGACAAGTAATAATACAAGTATTATCATTACAAGTATTAATAATACTTGTATGCTCATAATATCATTTTATGAAGGAAAGTTAATCAGCTTCTCCTAAGTAAACCCATATTTCTTAAAAAACAATGAAACAATTTAAATAAATTAGCATATATGATCTTGAGCACAGTCTTAAAATAGTTTCAACAGATAATATAATAAATAGAACTATATTTTTTCCAACTTAGGTCCTCTGTAATTTGGTGTATGAATTCTACCAGCTCTGCCTGCCTAGCCAGTGGTCAAGAATAATGGAATTGTGTAACAGCATCTCAAGAGTCACAGGGCAAAGGTAAATTAGAACACAGCATAGCTTACTCCAATGTGTATCTTTCTGATCTTAATTTAAGGGCGGTTTTTTCTTACAGCTTGTCCACTTTTCTGCTACATGGTCAATATTGTTTATGATTTTTAATTAACATTTCTGCTCAATTTCACTTCAGTTTCTCTTTATTATGTTCTCATATGCCAAAATTTTATAGTCAGTTGCTTTATTATTTATCTTATTGCACAAAGAAAATGATGTTTTTACATTCTTTCACATGAAAAAGACTTATTGCCATTTCTATTTAAATCTGATAATTGGTTACAAAATAAATTAATGGCTTAAAATTCATTATTTTAAAGGTTATGCACCTGCACCACTATAATTTCCTATTTCTTGTGATGATTATAAAATTTTTAAAGCAATCCTTCACTAACAATTATGACAGTCCAATAACATCATTCTTAAACTCAAGAGATTGGAGTGCCATAGGTAGTAAGTGTCATAATTGGAATATAAATGGATTTGGGTTTGCTATATCTGAATATTAAAGAATACAATACTACATTGGTCTAATACTGCAGGCAATTTACGATATACTGTATTAAAATCAATTGGAACTCTGGGGAAATTGAAGTATTTTTAATTACAATTTACTACAAAAAACAAGGAAGTGTTTATACGTTTCCCAATATTCTATATGCCACCTCTGGTTTTGGAAAACAAGATGGAAGTTTCTCTAATAAAGGTCAAAACTGTATGGAAATATACCAATCTCAAGCAATTGTCATTTACATGAGAAAAAGCAAACAAGAAATCCATGATTGGTGTCATCTATAGTCTTGTTGTGTCTTGGAAGATACTCAAGACCAAAAAGAAAAGAAATATAAGATAAGTTTTAAGTGAAGTTGCATCTGGTTACTTCATATAATAGATTTGGGAAACCTAATTGTTATTGTTAACCATTCACCAATTCTGGAATCTTGTAGAAAGCACAAATTGAATTTTATCAAAATGCACATTTCCATGCCTTCTGTTTGTTGTGAAAAGGAAAGGCAAAACTTGTTTTTGTTAATAATTTCTTCCTCCATTGTTTATTTCATCTATACAGAACAACCAAAGCTCAGGTTTAATCTTATGCAAACTTTCAATGGAGTAAATCTCATTTAATGGAATGACATTTTTTTCCCTGAATAAACATGTAAAGGGTTGTGCTGTCAGAGGATTCTTTCATATTTATATGTACCTGACTGACCTCAGCATGGTTTCTGAAGATTAACTACAATGCAGTATTAAAAAAAAAACCTCTGAATGCTGTTTGATTGTAGAAGTATTTCATTGCATGGTTAAAGCAATCAGCAAAGTGGCAAAGGGATGTAAGAAGCAAAATGAAAGGAAATTGATGAAACAAGCACTTAGAGTGAAAAAGACTTTTTTCCTCTAATAATTGTTCTATTAAAAAAAACATTTTCATTAAAGAAGACTAAACCTTGTTTCACAAGCTACATCTTTTTTCTACTAATTTTTAAAAATGATTTTCTTAGTTCTTAAAAAATGTCTCTTCATTTACTAAACTTTTTAAAATGTATTTATTACAGTGAATAATCAGAGAGTTTAAATGCTCTTGTACGCTTTCCAGCTAATTGCTGGAGACTTTCTTTCAAGGTAGAGGAAATAGGAATAAACAAGGAGGACAAGAAGAAGTGAGAGCTTTCATAGCTCTTGGCTTCTACAGGATTGTGGAGGAGTAAAGAAAGAATTGTACTCCATGGGTGCTGTCAATGATATATTCTGTTGTTATAGTAGAAGATGTCACAAGCTCACCATCTTTGTTCTTTTCTGGCCATGGAAAGGATGAAGGTAACCAAAATCACTTGGTTAAATCTTTCAATAAGGGAGAGATTGTTTAGGATTTGGGTTTATTGGGTACAAGGATTGCCTTGTGCCCAACTGAAATCCACTGAGTTGTAAATGAAGTTCATGATATCTAAAGGTAAAGTTTCCCCTCGCACATATGTGCTAGTTGTTCCCGACTCTAGGAGGTGGTGCTCATCTCCTGTTACAAAGCTGAAGAGCCAGTGCTGTCCAAAGATGTCTCCGTGGTCATGTGGCATGACTAAATGCCAAAGGCACATGGAACACAGTTGCCTTCCTGCCAAAGGTGGTCCCTATTTTTCTACTTGCATTTTTTACATGCTTTCGAACTGCTAGGTTGGCAGAAGCTGGGACAAGTAACGGGAGGTCACCCCATTACATGGCACTAGGGATTCGAACCGCTGAACTGCTGACCTTTCAACTGACAAGCTCAGCATCTTAGCCACTAAGCCACCGCCTCCCAAGATATGCATCATGGTATCTAGCCTTACTCAAATCTGGGACATATTTTCCTGGGCCATAGCATTGGAATAGGTCATTGGCCCTAAAGTAGGCCATCAGCTCGGTAGAAAAATAAAAATGGATTTTATGTGCGTCACAATAGAATTAGTATGATAACTTCTCATTTATTTTAATTTTTCCCTTGTAACATAAAATTATATAAAAATATATAATTTGGTAACAGACTTGGAAAGTCTCTGGGGGAGGGGTAAACCTTGCTTTCAGAGGATTTAAGCCTCATTATTGAGAACTGAGTTTGATTTTATTCACTAAGATTCCTTGTCATATAAAACTGAGCCTCTGAAGGTACCAACATTTAGAATAGAATAAAATAGAGTAGAGATAGAATAGAACAGAACAGAACAGAACAGAACAGAACAGAACAGAACAGAATAGAATAGAATTCTTTATTGGCCAAGTGGGATTGGACACACAAGGAATTTGTCTTTGGTGCATATGATCTCGGTGTACATAAAAAGACAAGATACATTTGTCAAGAATCATAAGGTACAACCCATAATGATAGTCATAGGGTACAAATAAGCAATCAAATCATACTAAGAAACGATCAATATCAATATAAATCGTAAGGATACAAACAACAAAGTTACAGTCATGCAGTCATAAGTGGGAGGAGATAGGTGATAGGAACGATGAGAAGATTAATAATAGTGCAGCCTTAGTGAATAGTTTGACAGTGTTGAAGGAATTATTTGATTAGCAAAGTGATGGCGTTCAGGAAAAAACTGTTCTTTTGTCTAGTTGTTTTGTGTGCAGTGCTTTATAGCGTCATTTTAAGGGTAGGAGTTGAAACAATTTATGTCCAGGATGCGAGAGAAATACTTTATGTATTATTTATTTATTACTATTTATTAATGGGATATACATTTGTACCTGCTCAGTATAACTTATAGCTTCCTATTCTGCAGAAGTAGCATGTTCATTTCCTCAGTTAAAAATTAAAATTAATATATCTCATCAGGCCCCCTGTGTTGGCTCTTTTCTTCTTCATTTGTGGTCTGATATTAACCTTCAGCTTTAGTTATTACTGAATAATTATTCTGAAAATGTAGTTAGGGTGGGTCTTTTACATAATGCAAACTAAATAAATATTGAATTAAATTAAAAGTAACAAATAGTTCATAAGTTTTAAAAACAGTACACTTCTTTTTCCCATTAAAGAAGCCAGAATGTAGGGGCCAATGGAGAGAATTTAGAATTTATTCGTTGAAGAGAAGAGTTTAAAAATTCTGCGAAAAATATAAAGCTAATAGGACAATTGCAGCAGATCCAATAAAATTGAATTGAGATTTTTGAAATTTCTCTTTTTAAAGCCACAGTTTGCCACATTCAAAGGGACACTGGGTTCATCTAATCCCTCTTGTAACTTCCCTTTAGGAAGTTGCTTGTTAATGAAAATAAAAACTTCCCTTTAGGAAATTGCTTGTTAATGAGTTTCTGGAAGGCAAGCTTCATTATGTTGGAATATTCTTCTTTCAGCCTGAATGAAAGAAGCTACAGTATTTGTAAATTTAAGAATTAAAAAAAAAAAACTTTTAATTTTTGGAAAACAGCAAAAGGAGGATTAAAACATTGTTTTTGGAAAGTTAAGGGGCTCATGGACTAGAAAGTTTTTTTTAAAATACCAGCTTTCAAGAGTGATATGGAAAAGGATGCTACAATGGATTTACATTTGTTATTAACTGATGCTTAATCATTAAATAATAAATCAGATGTGATTTGTAAAGTTTTCTTAGCCTGGATTTACAAAACAGACATGTTAAACTACTATTCCTGAAAGGAGACAAAAGGGAAATGAAAAGAAATGAGCCTGGATAGCTCAACAGGCTAAAAGCAGACTAAAGCCTGTTATTAACACCAGTTCGAATCTCCCCAGGCTCAAGGTTGACTTAGCCTTCCATCCTTTCTAAGGTAGGTAAATTGAGGACCCAGTTTGTGGGGGCAATAAGCTGACTTTGTATAAAATATACAAAAGTAGAAGGCTATTGCTTAACGCATTGTAAGCCGCCCTGAGTCTTCGGAGAAGGGTGGCATATAAATCTAATTAAAAAAAAAAACTTCTGGGACATTACTTGACAGGGTTAAAGATGAAGCTTTTAAAAAGTAAGCAGAAGGAATACAAAGTGGACTTATTTGACCAGAGTTAAATTATATATGATGTATATAGTGATAAGGCAGGGTAAGAAATTCTGATGCTAGCAATATTCAAAAGATAATATTTGAGAAAGGATAGATCTTGATATGTTGCTTGGTTAGCCCTGTCAATATACAGAGATAAAATATCTGCTGACATAAAAATTAGATGACCTGTAATGAGGAAAAGATTCTAGAGTTGTGCAGGCCACATAGTCTACCCTGATACCTTAAACATGCTTCTACCTTCACAACTGATGGAAAATACCACAGAATTACCAGTTTTGAAGTTATGTTCAGCTGTTGCATGTTGTGAAGATCCACCACCTTTTCCTTTGATTTGATCTTGTGCTGTACATAATCTTGAACATGGGACTCTACAATGAATTATGCAAGATATCAACTTAAGTGCAAGGTATTGCATCTCATCCTATGTTATGGATTTCAATTGCCTTTTAGTAGAGATATTCTATTAAATTCAGAATGGGATTTCCATTTATGAAAAAAGGGATTTCTACTCACAGATGTATCTCTTTGGATCCATTTCTATTTTTACCGATCTGTGACAACAAAACCTCCTTTCTTTTGGCTGCAAACTTTTTCGATATTGTCTGTATACCTCAGGGCATGCCATCCACAGAAGCATCACATTGCTGCCTCTGCACTTCAGAAACACAGCAAAGCTGTGCTAGTAAATAAAGCCCAGTTAAATTCTGTGCAATAACAAAAATTTGCTGAGCTGAATTCTAAGTGTTCTGTCAGGTGGTACCTTCCCTTTGATGCCACCTCTTCCAATGATGTTTTCTAATGCTAACATGCAATAATTGCTTTCTGCAATTAGAGGAATAATCCACAGGGACCGAACTCACAAGCTTTTCTTGCGCAGTATCATCACTGCCTTGACATTATTTCCCTGCATGGCAATATTACAATGGTGTAGTGACAACTGTGCAAAAAACTATCCCTTGTAGATTTAAATGCAAAGCAGACAGTCTTCTTTGCTTTTTGGACTAGTTAAATCAGGTTTTCTTGGGTCTTCTTTTCTCATTTTTTTTCTGGGGCATGTTTGCAAGGAAAGACAACACACACACACACACACACACACACACACACACACACAAATGAATTTGTCTTATTTCAATCTTATTTCAAATTAGATTGTGTTTACTGCTTATTAATAGGTTATCTCACCACTACTCAAAGGGAGCGGGTTGGTCTGTTTCTAAGAACTGATAATTACTTGCCAATATATTTTATTCAAAACTGCACCGCAGTTACTTTGTGTTGAATAATTAAGACAGCTGATATCATTCTATGAAGCAATGACCTAATTTCAGTCTATTTTTCTTTTTTCTTTTTTTAGTTTTTGTTGAGCTGCAGAAAATCAACCTTTCTATTAAAACAAATAGCTAGCACTTGGGAGTTTTGATATCATTGTTAATTTTGGAATCTTTTCTCTTCTTCAATAGTCATGAAATTTACTGAGTATTTTAGTTTCTTATTGTATCTCAGCTAATAACCTTGCAGAGTTTTTATAGGTACAAAATGAAAATAGATTTCCATGTAAAAAGTACTGAACTCCTGAAGAAAAGGGGAATTATAAATATAGTTAATTAATGAAAGCACAGTCTTACTATATAAAGCACAATTCAAATCTGTAAAGTTAAAGGACAGTAAGAAACAGAGCAATAGTTCAGATTGAATACTCATACAATTTTCATATAATTATGTTCACAAGAATTCTCTTCTCTTCTCTTCTCTTCTCTTCTCTTCTCTTCTCTTCTCTTCTCTTCTCTTCTCTTCTCTTCTCTTCTCTTCTCTCCCCTCCCCTCCCCTCCCACCCCACCCCACCCCACCCCACCCCATCCCATCCCAAAAAGAGGTGTTCTCAAATTATAGTGCTTGGTGCATTAAATGTACATTACTGTGAGACATTTATTTATATACCATGGTATATTGCTTTTTTCTTTGAAAAATACTGTTACAAAATTTTAGTTTATTGTTTTTTTATATGATACATAACTAAATTTGATAATATCAAATGCTTCATTTCACAGTAGGCTGGAACTTCAAGTAGAATAGGAAATTATTGGGCCTAAAAATGAAGCATAGTCATGAGTGCAGTATTTATTAAAAAATGCCATTCGTCAAGCCTTTGTTGGCATATATAATCTATATTGGTTTCATTCAGGTCTTGGAAAGAATTTAGTAAACATTTCTCAGTAGTAGTTACTTAGTTTTGACTAAAACTCACTATTTATTAATATAAAGTATGTGTTCATATACCTATCCTTAAAAGTATTGATTCATTATGTGCTATCAAATTGATGGGGACAACCATATCAATATACATTTTTCAGGATGATCTGACCCTAACCTTGCTCTTCAGAACTTCCAATGGTGCAGCCATTGTCACTATAATTAATACCTAAATGTTTTTTTAGCACATTTCTACTCTGGCCATCTTATCTAAGTGACTCTGCATAGCTTACAAATAACATGCTAAAACAATATAAAGCATTACTAAAAGCACAATAAAAAACAAAATTAAAACAAAGTTAAAATTCACAAGTTAAAAGTGAAAATCAAAGTTAAAAATTTACAAGGCTAAAAAATTGAGTTGAGGAGGGGGTGGGGCTCAATCCACCAGCCACCCCAGGGTTGCACAACACTTTTAGAACTCCACGCTACCATTACTATAGTCACATTGGGAGCCCCAAAGCACTTTTGCATTGAAAAGATTAGGCAGTGACATCACCGTTGCCTAGGGGACACCCAGTTGGGAGGTTCCTTTCATGTCCCCAATAAGCTGCCTACTGAAGTGGTACCCCATCTATCTATTCACAGTCACCGCCTTTTGAACTGTTGCGTAGGCAGGAACTAGAGTGAGTGATGGAACCTCTCTTCATCCCGTGATAACAACTAAGTCTCGAACATGAGCCTGCCAATTGTCACCACAGCATCCTAACTATGTGAGCCAATGTGCTCCATGCTAATTGACAAAGTCTTAAGACTCTTCTGGAGTCTTCTGGAAAACCACCTCTTTTTTTTTTTTAATATTTTTATTTTTTATCAACATATTTAAATGTACAGTCTTTTATCCATCCTTACACATTGTATATTCATCTTATTCTTTAATTTCTGTTAGCTAATTAATGAATTGTTCGGGTCTGCTCTTTTACCATTTCCTTCCTTTGTTTTACTACAACCTTTCCTTTTTCTCTTTCCTTCTTTCTCTTCTTTTCTTTCTACTTTCCTTATTCTTCCTCTCCTCTCCTTTTCTACTTTCTCTCCTCTTTCCCCTCTCCTCTCTTCTTCCTCCCCTTCTTACCCTCTCTCCTACTCTTCTTTTCTCTTCCTTCTTCCTCTCCTTTTTTCATTCTTCTTTTCTTGTCTTCTCACCTCACAACTCTCCTACTTTCCCCTCTCTACTCCTCCCCTCTTTCCCATTCTCTTGTTATTTCCTTTTTTAATTCAATCTAAGATAGTATTCGAGCAGACCCAATTTCTATTTACATACATCTTCATTTCAAAATTCTTTTTTACTTTACAATTATTCCTCTTCTAATATTCCTGTACATTATTAATCAATCCATGTATCATCTGGGTATGACTTTTGTGCCATCATCTTCAAAGTTTATCATCATTTCTTAACATATATATTTATCTTTCATTTTTTTTCATTTAATTTTAACATACTACAACATGTTCATCTCAAAGTTCTTGTCTTTACCATTTTATTGTTTATACTCACTTTTTATCCATTGATAAAATTTTCCCCAAATGTTGTAATACTCTGATTCGGTTTTCCGTTTAATTGCCAACTGCCAAATGTCAACCTATTCATTTCTGCACATTCCAATATTTTCTTAAATACCCTTTGTAGGGTTTTTTTTCTGCTTTCCACTTTTGTGCAAATATCATTCTTGCCACCATTATAACATGTATTATCAAATATATATGTTCTTTACTATACTTCTCTGAAAAAATACCCAACAAGAACAGTTCTGGTTTTAAATCAGAAATTTTGCTGTATTGTTTCTAACCATATTCTAATTCTTGCCCAGTGTTTTCTCATTTCTGGACATGACCACCACATATGATAATATGATCCCGGTATCTGATGGCATTTCGAACATTTAGCTGATTTATCTTTAAACATTTTTGCTAATCTCTCTGGTGGCATGTGCCATTTATAGAACATTTTATGCAAGTTCTCTTTATATGCTGTGGCCATTGTTAATTTATAATTTCTTTCCCATAGTTGTTGCCATTTATCTAGCTCAATCGTATAGCCAATTTTTTTTATCCATGCTGTCATTGTTCCTTTAACTTGTTCTTCTTCCAATTTCACTTCCAGTAAATATCTATACAATCTTCTAATCATTTTTTCCTCAGTTTCTGTGAGTATCTAATCCAATATTGTCATTTCCAAATAAAAACATATAATTTTGCATCTTTTCATATCTTGATTATATTTGCAGCTGGGTATACCACTCCATTTCAATCTCTTGTTCCTCTAATTCTTGTTTCGTTTTGAATTCCCCTGTTGCTGATAAGATATCGTTATATCTTATAATATTTTTCATATTCATAAGATTTGGCTGTACAAATGCTTCCATTGTTGAAAGCCATATTGGTATTTTCAAATAATGTTTTTCTCTAATTTTTTCCCATACTAATAATAATGCATTCCTCACATAATGTCTTTGAAAATAACCATGCATCTTATTCTTCCCATATCATAAAAAAGCGTGCCAACCCAGTTATAAATCATGTCCCTCCAAAATTAATAGTCTTATATTTTTCAACACAATCCATTCTTTTATCCAGGCTGCTGCCTGATAATATAGTTCCCAATTTGGTAATCCAAAAGCCCCTCTTAATCTTGCATCCTGTAACATTTTCATGCTAATTCTCACTTTTCTCCCCTGCCATATAAATTTCAATATCATTTTATTCAAATTTTCAAATATTTCTTTTCCACCTTTATTGGCATTGTCTGAAATAAGAACAGCAGCCTAGGTAATATATTCATCTTAATTACTGCTATTCTTCCCATTAATGATAGTTGCAATTTCCCCCATTTTCCCAAATCTGTTTTGATCTGATTTTTCAATTTGTAATAATTATCTTTTTTAATCGTTTGCTGTTAATTGTATTCTCAAATACCTTACTTTTTTTAATAATCTGAATATCTAGTTTCTCTATTAATTCTCTTTTCTGTTTCTCTGTAATATTTTTCACCAATATTTTTGTTTTATCTTTATTAATTTTCAGTCCTGCCACTTCTCCAGATCCCTCTATTTGTTCTATTAATTTGGGTCCTACCTCTAATGGTTCTTCTAGTATAAATACTAAATCATCAGCAGATGCTTGTATTTTATAGTCTTCTTTTTTAATTTGTGTCCCCTTTATCTCTTTATTTTGTCTTATACTTCTAGTTAACACCTCTAGAGTCAACACAAATAACAATGGGGATAGAGGACATCCTTGTCTTATTCCTTTCATAATATTAACTTTCTCCGTCATATCTCCATTTATTATTACTTTTGCAAATTGTTTACTGTCAATTGTCTCAATCATCTTTGTAAATCTTCCCCCAAAATCCATAATCTGTAGTTGTTTTATCATTTAATAATTCATATTATCAAAAGCTTTTTGGACACCTCTCACCTCTGAAGGTAAGATATATATAATCAAGATGGAAACTGATGTCTGTTCTTCTGCTTCAGCTTGATTTGGAACTTACACGTGAGCCATTTGAGATCTGTTCTTCAGTTTGCCCCCACCAGGTTGTTGTTCTTATAATTGAGCTATGCTACTTCCTTATACCATTAATACAGTCAATTTTATTCCAGTTTTCTTTGTTTAGTGAGAACTATTATATAAACATCATTTTGGCTATTTGGAGAATGTATTAGCAATGAAAAAATAATAATTGGATTAGCAGAAACTGGTAAATTGTTCACTTACTTCATTCCTCTTTCCTCTTCTCAGGTCATATTGTGAACTACATTTTCCTCCTTATATTCAACATTGTATACCAATCTCCAACCATAAGTAGCACATCTTGCTTGAAAGTTTTGTTAATTTGACTGAATTTAACCATAACACTCATCATCCTTTTTGTCTTCAGCATTATTAATCGGAGCATTAATTTGTAGAAACATCATATTAAATTGTTGTTTCCAAAGTTGATATTTAATATTGCTATTATTTTGGTCATTGACTGCATTCTATCCAAGTGCTGTGCCTTTGACTATGAAAGTGGTGTTATTTCTGCTTTGTTTTTCATGTTCTGAACAGCAAACAGTATGTTCTAATATCAGTCTCTTTCATGATTAAAAATACCTTAAAATGTCAATGTATAGTACTGTTCGTTTCATGTTTCACTTTCTTCAGTTTTCTCATGCTCATTCTTCTTATTCCATGTTCCACTATAACTGTCTTCGCAGCTCCAGATTGTTTCCCTTACTGGGCAACATTGGCAGCTAGACATCCAAAAGACTTAAATTTAGCTGTATCATAAACGCCAAGAGTACTCCAAAAGATCTTCAGTTCTTGTGCCAACCCATGCCATCATCTGGTACCATTTTATCAACACTTTGTAGTACCTATCCAAATGATTTTATTGGCAAACTACAAGAATGGCTCACGACTGTCTTTGCCCATGAAATTTGTAGGGTCCACTTTGCCATTGTCTCTAAAGTGACCATACACACCCAGCATCTTCCTGTATTGCTGATGCCTGAAATAGGTGCCTGCTTGTTTTAGCTACTTTAATTGGACCAACAATGTATGGCTGCCTTGAATGGCTGTTTCAAATGGCTGTTTCAAAGAAACACACTAAGATAGCCATAGCATTGGATTGCGTGGATGTAATTGCCACCTCCAGCCCAATATTAATTAAGCAGGCAGCCAGTTGATATGGTAAATAAGTGGAAAAATGATACAAGTTCATTGGAACTCATTTTCAATTGGAAAAATGATACAAGTTAACCACTAAGCAGGGGTGAAATCCAGTAGATTCTGACAGGTTCTGGAGACCTGGTAGCAGAAATTTTGAGTAGTTCAGAGAACCAGCAAATACTGCCTCTGGCTGGCCCCAGAGTGGGGTGGCAATGGAGTTTTTGAAGTATTCTTCCCCTGCCATGCCCACTAAGCCATGCCCACCAAGCCACACCATACCCACCAAGCCATGCCCACAGAACTGGTAGTAAAAAATTTTTGATTTCACCACTGCCACCAAGTACTCCCTTTTGGCCAGCTAGCTAACTACAGTTATTCCTGGTGGGTGGGTTCTGTTTCTGGGAGGAACAAAGGAAAAGTTATACAAGCAATTACTTGACAACTACAATTCTGTTGCAGCCTCTTCTTGCTGTACACTCTCAAATAAAGTTTGCCTCTGATCCAAGTGACGCTCTCTTGTGTTTGTTGGATAACCCACCTGGTTTCTGAACCCAGGACTTTCTGCTAACAGTTTTGTTTTGCTTAAAACTTCATGAATCTGCAGATCTATTGGTTTGGATCACCATACCACAGTGAGGTATTATGGGATTATGGCAGTAGTGGGTTTCAATTTAGTTTGCCCCTGGTTTGCTTGTGCATGCATGCACTCGTGCAATGATTCTGCACATGCACAGAAGCGTCCGGGTCGGGGGGCACCACCGCTGCCGGTTCACCCGATCTGGGCCACCATTGCTGCCGGTTCACCCGATCTGGGGCAAACTAAAAGCAACCCACCACTGAATTACGGTGAGGTCCATACTCCATGGACATGACTCACAAAGTAATTGTTTTATAGTCCTTCAACCTTTCTCTCTATTTCTTTTCCCACCCCTTGAATTTCATAGTTTATATACCAACAAGGAAGGGTTACATATTGATGAGGATTTTGTCCAGCAGTTATATTCTAGCAGGACTGCTAAGATTAAAAAGAAATAAATAATCAACTAATTGGGATAGTACTGGAAATTTGTTATCTGACAGCTCAAGAGAGTAAAATAGGAAGAGAGTAAAAATAGCTAGCTTGCCTAAGCAGCCTCTCTTTCAGGTGTTATCTAAATAGGCAGGTAAAACACAGGATAAACTTCTGGTTTGGGTCTGATGCAGCTCTCTTCCCTTATATTTTCTGCCAGTAAGTATTTTAGGGCTATTCTGCCTCTATACCAAAAAAAAGCAGCATAATACTCACGGGAACCAATAGATCTGGAGACCCCTCACTTGGTGCCATCCAAATTCTCTATCTTGCTTTCCTTCCAACATTCTTCTAAACAAAAAAGGAATGATTCAAAGCAAATGGCAACTGTAGTTCTGTCTCTCTCTACAGTATCACTAAGTCCCAATAAGCATTCCCCAAAATAATAATGATGAATGGCTGCAGCCAAGTCTAATGGTTCCCCAAAGAAACAAGGTAGTGTTAGAACAAGACAGCTGTTTCGCTTTCTGATAATTAGCAATAGCAATAGCACTTAGACTTATATACCACTTCACAGTGCTTTACAGCCCTCTCTAAGCAGTTTACAGAGTCAGCATATTGCCCCCAACAATCTGGCTCCTCATTTTACCCACCTTGGAAGGATGGAAGAACCAGTGAGAATCAAACTGCCAAACTTCTGGCAGCCAGCAGTCAGCAGAAATAGCCTGCAGTACTGCATTCTAACCACTGTGCCACCACGGCTCATATTAGGATTTTATGATTGGACTCATTCACATGATGCATATCTTGGACATAAGCAATCCTATTTCCATGCCAGCCATTTAATGAGAACCGTCATGATATCCTCATGACATCATCTTAGAATTCCAAATGTATCCCAAGTATATCCCTTTCCCTTTCTAAAGGAACTTCTATGCAAACTTCTGACAACCTTACTTTGCATGAATTTGTCTCCTTTGTTCTCTGCAAAGCCATCAAAAGCTGCATTGGATAAATTAATGAAGAATAACACCTCAGTTCTTCCATGGCCATTTCCTAACTACTTTATAATATGACACAGCTTTGCACTGTCCCTGCTCTTGATTTCCTATAGAATGAAATATGTTGCCTGTTTGCCTACACTGCATTTTTTTTTCCTGCTGGACAATTGAATAGAAGGGGAAAAAAAGAGATAGAACCTTTTGTTTTTAAGCAGTTCAAAAAACATGCCTTTAATACCTCTTTCCATTATTTCAAGTACCTGCTATCCGTTATTCATTAAAATGCTGGGTCAGTTAAATGATGAATCAAGCACCGAATAGTTTTATCCGTCAATGGGGTCATAACAAAACTGTGACTGCTAGCTATTATTAACAATAATGGATTTCCCACATTTATGCTGACCACAGAATACATGAAAAAATAAATGGGAACAGGTACTGGGTCTAAAATTTGATAGAGCTAAGTTTGCATTACTAGCCTCAAGAAAAAGCATCTTTATCTTTGCTCTAGGATACCACCTTTCATTTTTTGCTAACACTTTGTCAGGTGTTCATAACTAATGTTTAGTTCATTTTTCCTCTCTAAAGAACAAACAGCTTCCCTGTTCATTTTTCAAAGGTGAGAAAGACCTATTAATTGTATCAGGACATGGCTAGACAAAATGATGTGATTCTCACCTGTGATGAAGGCAATTCCACCTTTTTGCAGAAAGTAGCTGGCAGGTAAATACAATGGATCACTGTAAGGTCAAAAAGTTGCTGGACTAAATATAATATTTTAGCTTAAGAAAATGGCTTTGCCCTCGTATATCTGCCGAAAGCTGTCAGATTCCAATAAGCTGTTGTCAGCTTTAATATATCTTACAGACATCTTCAAGATAATAGATTTTGATAGATGAAAATTAAGAGAAAACTGATTAGCTGAAAGCAAGAATGACATCTTGAACAGAAACTCCTATCCTATAACTAGTGTCCAGTTTTCTGGACACTAGTTCAGAACATCTTCATTACATAGGCAGTTTTCTTCAACTTCCACTTTGGAAGAATATATTTTTAAATTTATTCTCCATTTTCCCTCTTTTGACTCAGTTTCCAACCATTTTAAGTTGTATATAGTAATGTCAAAATAGTAGGCTGAACTGTCCTGAGAAGATACTGAAAAAAATCACTTTGATGATGTCTGCCTTGGCAGGAAGTTAGACATCTTGGATTCTCTTCTTCTATTCATGGACTGGTTCCCAGGTGGTTCATAATGTAACATTAGTGTGTCATTTGTGTTAGGTAGCTGAGTCAATAAAGTGGTGGCATTCATAGAACCAGCCATCCTACTGTAGAAAGTCTGGGGCTGGGTAGGTTTGTTGAGGCCTAAGAAAGTCAGTTGCAAATACTGCCATGTTTCTTTTTGTTCATGCAGAAAACTTTTAGAAAGGGGGTGAGAACCTGTAGTCTTCTAATTTTTGCTGAAATAAAGCTATAGTATTTCTCACTAGTTAGCCTTTTGACTAGGGCTACTGTGACATGTAACTCAACAGCATCTGGAGGCCCACAAGTTTCACATCCCTGTCTTAGAAACGTAAGTTATGTGATTTCTAGCATAGTGTTTGATGCTGCAAGGCTCAAATCTGGATTTTTTTTTTCAGGATTGAAATTAGTGCCCTGCTCTTCACATTTATCTTGCATTCACTAACTAAATAGAAAATACCAGTAGAATTACAAATATATCATGCAAGGATAGAAATAACATAAATAGGGATCCTTCAGGTTTTAAGATTCAGAAAACTTACTTTAAGCCATTGTTTCTGGACCTTCCCAACTTTAAGATGTGTGGATTTCAACTCTCAGAATTCTGGGAACTGAAGTCTACACATATTATAGCTGCCAAGCTTGAGTAACATTATTTTAAGATAATGAAAATTGTCTACACTCCATTAGAGTGACTGTAGCTAACTCCATAGACTTCTGCCTAGATCAGTGATGGCTAACCTTTTCCAGACCAAGTGCCCAAAGCACGCACATGCATGCATGAATGCACATCTGTGCACCTGAATCCCTAGCAAGCTAGTCCAGCCTGCTGGAATAGTAGAGTTTTAAGTGCACGGCGAAAGGTACGCAGGTCAGGAATCATACGTATCCCCAGGGACAGTTCATTCCAGAGGGCAGGTGACCCCACAGAGAAGGCTCTCCCCCTGGAGGTCGCCAGTCAACATTGTTTGACTGACGGCACCCTGAGGAGTCCCTCTCTGTGGGAACGGGTTGGTCGGTGGGAGGCCATAGGTGACAGAGGCGATCCCGTAAATATCCGGTTCCTAAGCCAAGGAGCACTTTGAAGACAGTGACCAACACCTTGAATCGCACCTGGAAGACCACTGGGAGCCAGTGCAGCTTGTGTAGGAGAGGTGTCACATGGGTGCATAGGGTCGCTCCCATAATCACCTGCGTGGCCGCATTCTGGACCAGTTTGAGCCTCTGAGTGCTCTTCAAGGGGAACCCCATGTAGAGACTGTTACAGTAGTCCAGACGGGATGTTATGAGGTGTGAGTGAGTGACCGTGCACAGGGCGTCCCAGTCCAGAAAGGGATGCAACTGGTAAATCAGGTGAACCTGATAGAAGGCCGCCCTGGCCACAGACATCATATGGTCTTCTAAAGACAGCCGTGCATCCTGAGGACACCCAGATTGCGAGCCCTCTCTGACGGAGCCAATGTCTCACCCCCAATAGTCAGCGATGTGCCCATTCTCCCCGCATATGCATGTGTGGCCCCCCTATTCACGACAAAGACCCGACAACCAGCTAGCTGGCAGGAGGCGCGCACACATGCACGATGGAGCTAAATTGGGCCAACAACTCACATGCCCACAGAGAGGACATTGCGTGCACCAGTGGCACGTGTGCCAGTTTGCCTAGATGGTTCACCTCATTGTTTCTTTTCATTTTGTGCCAGATAATTGTTATCTACCCTATTAAGAACTGAATCATGCTACAAATCACATGTTGTTTTCTCTCAGGTATACCAGACAGTGATCTTCAGTCTTCTCAATAATTGCTTAATATTGCAAGATCTTCTGTCTGCTTTAGATGTGTTTACTTTTCCAATCATTTTTCACTAGAGCACCAGATTTTTCATCAGCAAAATGTATTTCTTCTGTTATATATCACTGGTGTTTTCTTTGAGGCATGATTCATATAAAAGTGACCCACAGAGACTGATTGTGATGACTGTAGAATACAGTGTCTCCTAAACACATAAATACAGTATGTCTTAATTCCAGTCTCTGGAAAGCTAAAGTGGAACAGCACTATTGTTCTCTAGTTGTGCTTGTGAATTTCCCAAATCTGAGACAAATAAGTGAATCTAAACAAATCTTTGGCTATAGGAATCCACACAATGATGGGGGAAAAAAAATGACAAAATGTTTTTGAACTTGTGTCCTGATGGCAGAGCATAAACCATGAGATTTGGGTTGTGACATACAATACACATTTCATCATTCCCCTTCCCTTCACTCCCATGCCAGAAGACATCTGTGATCCATCAGAGTGCTTTTCATGAACTTAACCTGGTACCAACTATTTTGTGACCATGAAACTATTGAAATTATGTTCTGCAGATCATATTTGAGATGAACTACTGATGTAGCAAAAGAATCCTGGCTAACTAACCAATGTTTCAGAACATTAAAAGATGCAGCTCCCTTAATGAGTCAAAAAGAGATACTTTGTGCACACCCCCACACATTATAAAATAATATTTTGAAGGATTTGTATATTCCCACTAGATTCTGAACTTTGTTGTATTGCACCAGAATCCATCACTTACAGTACTGTATCCTTAATAAACAAAGTTATACAAAAGTATCCGAGGCAGTAACTTTTAAAAAACACTATGCAGCTACATTATCAGCAGCTTGAGATTCCCCAAACAGCAGATTTTCTCTCTGCCAGTCAATATTTTATTTGTTGAACCAAAGGTCATTACAAAAAAGAAAATGTAACTCTGCAAAATGAAATCCAAGTGATATTGAGCACGAAACTTCCAAGATGTATAAAGAAAATTAGCATATAGATCAAACCCTTCACATTATTCTTGCAATGTGAGTCTTACATTCTGAAAACAGTGAAATCAAGAAAGTTGATACATGCTCTGAAAACAAATGTGTATGGAGAGAGAAAATAGATGCACCTGTTAGTCACATCACATATGATTTTTCATCCAACATTTTGCATATTCCTTCACATTTTCTGTTCCAAAATAAAACATTTAGATGTACTCAACAATAAACTATAAAATATTTATATTTATGTATTCAGAAATGTACGGCTTATTTTGGTTATGGCAACCATCAATGCAATATACAATATAATTAAGACAAACATAATAATGTAATAAAACACAATAAACAAGAATACTGTAAACACAAAGAGAACTACATATAAATTAATAACGATGCCTTGAATTGCATTTGGAAATAGATTTGCTCAGATACCATAAGATGATTAAGCAGCAGATCTTCGTCATATCTTGATTGCCATAATATGTATTTCCTGAAGATACTTGGTATTTCTGAAGAGCATTAAAAAGTAAGTAAAAGCTTTATTAATTGCAGAATTACGCACTTCCTTACTTATCATATTTGATAACTTTCCAGGAAAAGATATCATCAAGGCATATAGTAAGGTGACAATTTTTATGTATCATATAAACACATGTTAGGAGAACTCGGACAGTGAACCTCTAGCAGCAGTTCTCATGATCAAAAACGGGTATTCTGCAGAAGCTCAAGGTCCTCTCAGAGAAGTCCTGTTCCTTTTCCTTTGAGTTGAGAAAAAACAGCAGTTGGGTAAAGGGTGTGATGAACCTATCTAGGGCTCAGGACATAATACTAAGATTTTGGCAGACCAATCCTTTGCTGCCTCTTTATATCGAACCCTGTAATCAACAGATACACAAACTTCAAGTCCATGTATATGTCAAGATAATCACACCAAGGATAAAAAAAGGTTGATAAAATTGTGGGAAGTACTTTTTGGGGAAAGTGGTTGACCTGGGAATCATATCTGGTAGCACCCTAGAAGTCCAGTTCCTATAGTTCTGCATTCATGTGGAAGCAAGAAGTTTTGTCTAGAAACAATCATGTACTGAAGGAACTCTACAGACTTTCTGAAAAACTTGACCTTTGGGTCGTTCTGAAAATTCTTTGCTAATAATACTGAAACTTATTAACTTGGAACTTGGAATGGACTTTAACTATACTATTGTAGTAAGTTGCCTCAGCCTGTAGAATGCCAGGGGTCTCAAACCTTCTTGAAGCTGTCTGGGTCTCCATAACCAGAGTCTATCTTTGGCTTTGGGATTAAGGTTGGGTAGTTCCTGCTACCATCATTTATCATTTTTCCCTGGCAGCCTTCACCTGAGAGAGATAAGGTTTATGCTGCCTGCATAAATAAACCTTATCTAAGGTTTAAATAAGTAAATAAATAAATGTATAAATATATATATACATATACATATACATATACATATACATATACATATACATATACATATACATATACATATATATAATGTACTTCTGTGTGGTTATATGAGTCAGTCTTAGCCTACCAGAGATAATCTAATTCAGATTTTATTTTAAAAGAAGGAAAAATAAAATGTAATCCCTCTGCTCAATTTAAATATTAAACTGCAAATAGTGCTGATAAAGATAACTTATAGAGACATTCAGTTAGAAGGCTAAGTCTGACAATTTAAAAGGGAAATTCTGAAAGAGAATACTCCAGGGAGGTCACACTGTGGATTTGGCAAATTCTTCCTGAGAAATGGGAAATGTTGCAATTTAACATTGCAGACTACTAGAACATTAATAAAAGTACTTCACCAACTTGAAGAATGGATAAATATCCATCCTGAGGATTGGGTAACAAGTGAGCATACCTTTTCATTTGTACTAGAAAGTAAAAAAATAGGTAAATCTGAAACACATCACAAAGTTAAAATGACAGTGCAACAGTGTAATTCCTAGAAGAATATTATTACCCTGTTCCTTTAAAGAACAAATTGTCTTTAACAGTTGTTTTCCCTAATTCAATTACCCAAAATGGTCCAACTTCTTGGAAATATCTAAACTGAAATCAGAGGTGGAGGGAAGCCATCTTAAAACCTTAAAATTCAATTTGACAAGGATGTTGCAGTCTGACTATAGTTGGAGACAAACTTCCAATAGTAACCAATTAGTCGCAAGAGCGATTATAAGTATTTGTGTGTCTGTAGGCATGGGTGATTTCTAAGTAGCCTTCATTTAATCCTTCCAGGATAATGTAGTTACATGTGCCGAATAATGTTCCATGTCAATCATCCCAGGTCTTCTGTTCAATTTATGTTTCTTTCAAATTTTGCTAGACAAGGGAGTTAATTTTTATCAGGGCACCCTATAGTTGATTTACGGAGTCCAAAATGTTTTTCTGGAGATCTTTTCTCTCCTTCTCACTGATAATGCATCAGCTCCAGGTTTCTGTTGATCAGAAATTAGAATTGACTGAAATTTCAGGACTTTTTTGTGGCAATCGTTAAATGAATGCAGCAGTTGTTAAGCAAACCCATTCATTTCAATGGACAGTTTTTGCCAGAAACTGGCAAAAAGTATCAGAAATTGGCACAAAAACCTTGCAAATCATGATTACGTGAACACAGAAGGCCACAACAATCTGTACACACAGGCACATGACTGTGGGGGGGGGGGACGGGGGGGGTGGCACAACCATTTATGACAACTGTCACCATTTCAAATGGTTGTAAAATGACTGGTCGTAAATTGAGAACCATCTATACCTTCCCATGCAACAATTGCACAATAGCTTATTGTGTCAAGCTGATACACCACAATCATGTGATCAAAGCTCCTCCCCTTTTAATGTGCATCGTGGTATTAAAAGGGTGGGACTTTTATCATATGACAGTGGCTAATATATCTTGTCTTCTCTAGGGACAAGCGGTATCTCTGAAAGTGTTTCCTGCAAAATAGATTATGAAGGAAGACGACAAGTAAAGAAAAGGAATGATAACCTTACAACTGTTTTGGGTGTCTGGGTACCTACCAGGTGAGATAGGTTTCACAGCAGGGGTGGGTTTCAGATCCTTTAGCAGTGGGTTTGCTGCTCCATTGCTGGGTGGGCGTGGCCATGATGGGCATGGCCTAATTGGCTGCCTGCACCATAGTGGAGGGGAGGGGTGTTTTTCACCCTCCGCAGGCTTTCCTTGAGCCTCCAGGAAGGCAAAAACTGCTTCCCTCGGGGTCCGGAGGCCCTCCGGAGGCCAGAAATAGTCCCACTGCCAGACTTCCGGAACTTCCTGTTTTTTGCCCTCTCAGATCCTCTGCACGACCCCTGCACTAACCTAGAATGATGAACGGGCGGTGTGGAGACTCCTGGGAGGGGAGGGTGAGGTGGGAGGGAAGGAGCAAAGTGGGAGGGGTGGGGCAGGGTGGGCGTGGCCAGACAGAGGTGGCATTTGAGGGTTCACTGAACCCTGGTGATCCTTGGCTAGAGTATCGCCTGAACCCTGCCGAACCCCAGGAGCCCACTCCTGTTTCACGGGCATAAAATTGGCATTCTTTTTCACTTTGGTTATTTAAAATGATAATTTTTTGTGCAAATATTTATAAAGGCATGTGAGAAAAGGCATGAGTAGAATTCCATTCCTATTTTAATGCTTATATTTAAAATATTTGTATAATACCTGCCATGCAGAGCACTCCCAAAAAATATACAACATTAAAATATGGATTAAATGTAATAAAAATACAGTAATGAAAAAAAAAACCCATTATAAAATTCAGTCAGAAAGCACATAAAATAATGACACCCATAAAGCTCTGCTGTTATCCCTGTGAAGTAGTCTAGGTTAGGAAATCGACACTAGGAGGATTAAAGAAATACTACTGTAGTGTTGTAGGACATAATAACAGAATCTTGAAAGCTGGCCAAAACAGTTCTGTGCAGCTGTATTATTCTGAGTCTCTTTTTCATGCTCCTTTGTCTCCTAGGACCAAGTTACCATTTACTTTCTCTTAACAGTTCTCCTAGCAACTCTTGCGTTCTTTTGTCCAGGCTATCTCTGCACTCCTCTACACAATCTGCCACGGACTTTCAAATATCAAGATGACAAAAGGATTTCAGCAGATGTTAACATTAAGGCAATGTTGAACAATTGTTCAACAACAGTGTTGAACAAGGGAACAGCATGTTGAAGTCAATGGGCACAGTCCTATTCTCTATCAACTTCTACAGGAGAGGGAAAAGAAAGCAAGTGGGTTGCTGAAATACACTTTGGGGTTGAGGCAAGGGCCTTTATTAAAAAACTGAATCTCCATTGCCTTGGTAGGTTTGCCCCCTGTGTTTATGCATTGAACAAAGAAAGGAAATATTACCATTCCCCTCCCCCACGCAACCTTAACATATCTCCATAAGTAACCACTTCCTCTGTAACGATTCTCAGTCTCCCAGATCATGGTTGTCCCAAAAGGGCTTTTTCAGGAGGCAACTGGACTTTCTTGTTATTTTTTTTTCTTAGAAGACATTTTGCTTCTCATCCAAGAAGCTTCTTCAGCTCTGACTGGATGGTGGGGAATGGAAAGATTTATATTCCTTGCAGACAGCTGATCATTTGCAATGACCCTTTTAGAGGGTCATTGAGGCACTTGGAGATTTATCTGTGTCCTCAGGGTCACCTGAGTTGTGCTAATGGTCCCTATAATCTGCAATGCTTCTTTTTGGAAATCTATTAATACACCCACACCATTCGAAGGATAATCATCCCAAATTGCATAGCTAAAAGTCTAGAAAGTTCAATTGCCTCCTGAAAAAGCACCTTTGAGATAACCACTTCCTCCTTCGCCTGCAAGAAAGGGGGTGATCCCATGTGCTGTGTCTTGGCTTGCTCAACAAACCTGGGCATAATCAAACAAAACCTTCAACAGAGATGCACAGAGTGAGAAAGATGGTTTATTCACGCTCCAGATCAATCACAGACAATGCTAAGCTTACAATGTGTAAAATAAAGTCGGCACTGAGAGCAGCCGCCTCTCAGTGCCCCTTAAATAGGGTGTGCCAGCCTGCCTTCTAATCAGGCTTCACTTCCTGGATTCTCATGTGTCAGCTGCTTGGGCGCCATTCTCCACCTCCTTGGTATAGCAACAAAGTTCATTCGTGGCAATGGCTCACCCGTTCACGGTGTGCCCAGCATCCATACATCATGTGCATCCATCACCCATCAGCCTCCAGCCCCCAGAGGTTCAGTGTGTGCTGTCCAGGGCCTCAGGTATGCAGCTTCCTGTTGTGTCGAGCCAAGGTGAATCTTGACACTGTGATTGCTTTTAACAGCAACTATGTTGAGGAGAAAACTGAACTGTAAGCTTTTTCCATCTAGCCTAATTGCTATGCAGGAGCTGAGAACATTTCTTTTTTTTAACCAAAACAGTGAAATCACAAAAAGACTCTTTTATTAGTAGCTGCTTCATGAAAGACATTTATTGGAGCCACCCAAATCACAGGTAGAATGTGCTTCCAGTTTCAGTATGAGGCAGCTGAAAGAATAATATTTTGTCCTTGCTGAAATAATTTCAGCAATATTCCCCTTTGAGTTCTTAGAGCCTCACCCCTTTTCTTGCAGGCGAAGGAGGAAGTGGTTAATTAAATATCAGCGACTCTGATATGCATGTTAATTTACAGCGTTAGGAGAGCCACAAATTCCTTACTTTGTTCAACTCAGCCAATTTTAAAATGGCTTCCTTTAATCTTCATTTACTGGAATTTTACTCTTGTGCCTGCTAATATTTATGGCAAGTTGCCCACTGCACTGGTGGCTGGTGCGTGATGTGAAAGTAGTAATATGGACTTGGCACTCTTACTTTCCAATTACAGCTGAGAGAATTTAGATCCAATAGAGGCAGCTGCCCTATGCTGAAACGGCTTTTGCTAGAATGCCATTACTTGCTTCACAGATTGCATATTTCCTGCATTTTAATATATAGTACTCCTTACATTATACAATTAGATGTTCTTTATCTTATTCAATTTTATATAGGAGCTATGGTAGTGCAGTGGTAAGAAAGCAGCATTGCAGGCTAATTCTGACTACAGCCCGGGGTTCGATCCTTACCAGCTCAAGGTTGACTCAGCATTCTACCCTTCTGAGGTTGGTAAAATGAGGACTCAGGTTGTTGGGGGCAATATGCTGTCTCTGTAAACCGCTTAGAGAAACTCTGTAAAGCATTATGAAGCGGTATATAAGTCTAAGTGCTATTGCTATTTTATTTTGCTAGACTGTAAAATGGCAACTGAAGGCTAATTCTTAACATTTTAAAAAAATTTTTAAATGTAGTACACATTTACTAGGATTGTGTCAATTAACCTTGCTTTATTTGGGATTTTGAGATTCAAAGAGGACATGATGTAGTCTGATTTAGGATTCAAGATTTGGGGCCTAACCAGTTCAATTCAACTGCTTTGAGATGCAGTTAGTAAAAAAAATTGTCCATAGGCCCAAATGCCTGAAAACATTTCTGTTTCAGTTTGTGACTGTGCTTTCTTCTTCTTATAAAATAAGATTTAATATAGACAGGTAGCAGATTCTTCAGAGAACATTAAGCTTGCCCAGTTTTAGCTGAATACCACAGTAAATGTTTGAAATATTCCCCCTGCAAGGAAAGGATAGCACAGCACAGCAGCTTCCAAATGGTTCAGCAAAGAACCTAAATTGTGCTGAACCCCTGCCACAGGCATCAAATCACAACTTATCGATGAAACCTTTCAAAAATTGATTAAAAAACTCTTTTATACGTGCTTTTCTGAAATATATGATACTGAAAAACTGAGTGCTTTCTTGTGCTTGTGAGATGTGCTTTGCTACCTCTGGTCACTGGATTTTAGGGGATGTCATAAATTTATTTATTTATTTTATTTATTTATTATATTTCTATACCGCCTTTCTCCCGCAGGACTCAAGGCGGTGTACAGTCAAGAAAAAAAAAAAGATACATAAACATCATAAAATTGATAATTAAAATTATAGCAAAGTTTAACCCAAATTAAATAAAACCCAGAATTATATAATATTTTAATCATTCCCAGTTAACATGCTTAGCCCCGCCTGATTGAACATCAGGGTCTTGAGGGCAAAATTGCTTGGCAAGCTTGGCCCTTTTTTTGGAAGGATTTCTTATCACTGGATTTTGGTGGGGTGTCAGCCTGCATTGGACATGTTGGCAAAGCCTGGTTTAGCTCTGCAGACTAAAGCACTGTAATTAACATCCAGCTGTCTGCAATTACACCAGTTCGATTCTCCCCAGGCTCAAGGTTGACTCAGCCTTCCATCCTTTCTAAGGTAGGTAAATTGAGGATCCAGTTTGTGGGGGCAATAAGCTGACTTTGTATAAATATACAAAAGTATGAAGGCTATTGCTTAACGCATTGTAAGCTGCCCTGAGTCTTCGGAGAAGGATGGCATATAAATCAAAAATTTTTTTTTAAAAAAAAAGCTTGATCATTTCTGAGCAGACTTCAAAAGAATGACTGTTGCCCTTATTGGAAAATGTAGTTTTGCACCCTGTGATCTCTGGATATCATGAGGTGAGAAGTAGGCTGGTGTAATTAGTTGGTAATCTTGCCTTCCTGCCCTCCCGAGATCCCCTGATTAGTGACAGGATTCAGTTGTCTCATGGTTGTGACTTATTCATAATATTCTCTATTAGTTATTAAGGAGAAGCAGCAGACACAGACTGATTCAGTAAGATAAAATGCCATGAAGGTAGCCAGACCACAGAAAAAGAAGCCGGCAAGAACAACTGATATTAATAGCTTTGCTATCTCTTATTCTTACAAAATGTTTTGACAGCACCAGTGTTAGCCTAGCGCTCATTGACTTATTGCTGAGTAACTTCAAGTTGCCTCAGGCATACAGAATGTAAAAGTAAAGTTTGACCCAACAGTGCATGTTGCATCAATCAGTGCTGAACCTATACTAAGAGTCTTGCCAGTTTCATTGGACTCTCAATTGTATTTGCAGAGCAAACACACATAGGGGGATGGAATAATGATAGTTGCATGATGCATTTATGCAAATACCATGATGTACATTCAGGTAGGCCTCAGCTTACAACCATTATGTAGCCTGCCCATTACGGTTGCAAGTCATGACGGTGGTAAAGTAGGTCACTGTGTGACTGATGCAATTTTATGATTTTTTTTGTAGTTAAGTGACTCACCATAGTTATTACGTATATATGTGTTTTTTAAGGCTAATTCATTGTTTGCTATGGGTCGTTTTTGCTGAAAATAAAATAAACAGGCTTTTTTTTTTAGCAAAAATGTTGTAAATTGTGGTTACATGATTGTGGGATGCTGCCAACTGCCATAAATGTGAGTCGGTTGCTGAATGCCCAAAATGTGGTCATGTGACTTTCGAACCGCAATACCCCGCCGCAGGGAGGTGGAGCCGGTAAGATGGTTCCGCCCCAGGCGCCTGATGGAACCTGATAGGTTCCAGATGGAGCTTGGGCCATTCCCTGAGGCTCTGGCACACGCCTCGGCCGGAAACCTGGTGGCCGCCTGGGATAGGGCGGCCTCCGGAGCTCTGGATCGGGTCGTGCCTTTGCGGCCTCTGACCCGGCATCGATCTCACTTGGCTCCTTGGTTCACTGAGGAGCTGAGGGAGTTGAAGCGCCGGAAAAGACGCCTAGAGAGTAGTTGGAGGGCCAGTCTTGCTGAATCTGACTGGACACTGGTGAGATCCCATACTAGGACTTACTTAGTGGCGATAAAAGCAGCAAAATGTAGCTATTTTGCTGCTCTTATTGTGTCATCAGATAATCGCCCGGCTGCCCTGTTTAGGGTGACCCGCTCCCTGCTCCACCAGGAAGCGCGGGAGGACCCCTTGGAGGGTAGAGCCGAGGATTTTGTTCAATATCTGCATGACAAAATCACTCAGATTCGGGAAGATTTGGACTCCGACTGGGTGGTCTCGGGGGAAGGGACCGGGGCAGGTCTTGAGAATCTTATCTGGACTGAGTTTGATCCTGTGACCCCTGAGGATGTGTACAGGATACTGGGTGGACTGAACGCGACCACGTGTTTATTGGACCCGTGTCCTTCCTGGTTAGTGCTGGCTTCCCGGGAAGTGACATGAGGCTGGCTCCAGGGGATTATAAAGGCTTCATTGGGGGAGGGTGCCTTTCCTGCCATCTTGAAAGAGGCGGTAGTGAGGCCTCTCCTCAAGAAGCCTTCCCTGGACCCGGCAATGTTGGTAAATTATCGTCTGGTCTCCAACCTTCGCTTTGTGGCGAAGGTTGTTGAGAGCGTGGTTGCGAAACAGTTTCCCCAGCACCTGGATGAAGCGACGTATCTAGATCCGTTCCAGTCGGGTTTCAGGCCCGGGTACAGCACGGAAACGGCATTGGTCGCGTTGGTTGATAATCTCTGGAGGGCTCGGGACAGGGGGTGCTCCTCTGTCCTGGTCCTGTTAGACCTCTCAGCGGCTTTTGATACCATCGACCATGGTATCATGCTGCACCGGTTGGTAGAGATGGGGGTGGGAGGCACTGTGTTGCGGTGGTTCTCCTCCTATCTCTCCGACCGGTCGCAGTCTGTGTTGGCAGGGGGACAGAGGTCTACCCCAAGGCCCCTTATATGTGGGGTGCCACAAGGATCGGTCCTCTCGCCCCTCCTGTTCAACATTTATGTGAAGCCGCTGGGTGAGATCATCCGTGGTTTTGGGGTGAAGTACCATCAGTACGCTGATGACACTCAGCTGTACATCTCCACCCCAGACCACCCCAACGATGCCCTTGAAGTGATGTCCCGGTGCCTGGAGGCCGTGCGGATCTGGATGGGGAGGAACAGGCTCAGGCTCAACCCATCCAAGACCGAGTGGCTGTGGTTTCCGACGTCCCGATATAGTCAGTTGGCGCCATCACTGACTATTGGGGGTGAATCACTGGCCCCCACGGAGAGGGTTCATAACTTGGGCGTCCTCCTGGATTCACGGCTGTCCTTGGAAGGGCATCTGACGGCCGTGGCCGGGAGGATTTTCTATCAGGTCCGCCTGATCCGCCAGTTACGTCCCTTTCTGGATCGGGACTCCTTGCTCACGGTCACTCACGCCCTTGTCACTTCCCGTCTAGACTACTGTAATGCTCTCTACATGGGGCTCCCCTTGAGGAGCACCCGGAGGCTCCAACTGGCGCAGAGTGCGGCCGCGCGTGGTGATGGGAGCGACATGGCGTTCCCATGTGACACCTCTCCTGCGCGAGCTGCACTGGCTCCCGGTGGTCTTCCGGGTGCGCTTCAAGGTCCTGGTTACTACCTTTAAAGCGCTCCATGGCTTAGGACCTGGGTACTTGCAGGACCGCCTACTACCACCAATAGCCTCCCACCGGCCAGTACGCTCTCATAGAGAGGGTCTCCTCCGGGTGCCGTCAGCCAAACAATGTCGGCTGGCAGCCCCCAGGGGGAGAGCTTTCTCTGTGGGGGCACCTACTATCTGGAATGAGCTCCCCCCAGAGATATGGAAGATCCCGGATCTGCCCACCTTCCGCCGCGCTCTTAAGACTTTTCTATTTCGCCAGGCGGGCCTGGCCTAACCACTCCCCGTTTTTAGTGTTAAATTTTAAAAATTTTTAAATTATATTGGGGTGTTTTAATTCTGTCTGGGCCAAATTCATTTAATCTGTTTTTAGTTGGTTTTTAAATTTTGTACGTATGTATTTTTATTGTTGGCTGTACACTGCCCTAAGTCCTTCGGGAGTAGAGCGGTATATAAATCCAATAAATCCTAAATCCTAAATCCTAATGTGACTGCATGGGGACATGGATATTGGAAATTTGGAACTGGGTCCTAAGTATCTTTTGGGGGCCCATTGTAACTTTGACCACTGACTAGGAATTCATTGTAAGTTACCTGTATTTGTATAATAACACAAGTGGTTAATGGCAACATTTGCATTATGACATCATAATGAGCATTGTTAATCTGGCATCATTCTGGCTCACTCAAGATACTGTTGTTAGTGAAAGATTTATACAATCTGAAGAGAAACCAGAGTATTTAAAAATTTAAAAATCACACTAGCAACTTCCTACAAGGAAAACCTCTATAAGATATTCTATAGTTGGCACCCCAATCCACAAAATTAACACGAATGAATAAGGGGAAATCCTCAATATGCTGGAAGTGTGGAGAGACTGTTGGGAATTACTATCACATGTGGTGGGAATGCCCAAAGATGCAGAAATTTTGGAATTTACTAAAGAACTGGCTGGAAGAAATTTTGCTAAAAGATATAGAGGTCAAATCAGAATTTTTCTTATTGGGAATTATAGAAAGAAAATATAAGAAAGATGCAAATTATTATTATTGCATACACTCACAGAGGCATAAATAGCCTTTGCTTAAAAATGGAAAGAGAAAGGTATTCTAACTGAAGAGGAAAGATTACTGAAAATCTTTAACTGTGCAGAAATGGACAGACTCACTTTGGAACTCAAGGATAAAAGTAAAACTAAGTGCTACAAAATCTGGGAACAATTTTATGATTGGATAGATAACAAGGGGGTAGCCAAGACAAATGTATAGTGTTAGAACAAAAATATAGATGTTATTATAGATAAATGTATGTTTTAGAGATAAATAAATATACAGAAATAAGGGAAAAAGTATTAATATATTATATTATGCTTAAATAGTGAACAAAGCTTAAGAACTATATGTTTATATGAATACTAATATTTTTGTAAAGTGATGGAAGATGTATGGAACCAGTGATATCATATCTATGTCCAATGTTTTTTTAAATTTTAAATTTTGTATTATTAATAAAAAACTTCTATATATATATATATATATGATGCTGTTGTTAGCAAAGATGTGGAATGCTCCATTAAAATGAAAAACTAAAAGGTGTTATGGCCCACTGGTGGCCTGTAGAGCTGGCACCAGAGTCGGACAGTGAGGAGGTTGGGGAGGAACATGGACCAGTCCTGGAGTCTGGGAAATGCTTGGACGAGTGCTCTGTGTCAGAGGCAGAGAGGAGGGTGAGGCCATCTGGGAATTATGTACTGCATCCGGAGCCTCCAGAGCCGGACTTCAATGAGGCAGAGGAACAGGGGGAGCCTGTTCCCAGTGCTCACATGCACAGAGCTGCCAGAAGGCAAGAACAGTTAAGCCCTCTCCTGCGTGAGCTGCATTGGTTGCCGGTGGACTTCCGGGTGCGTTTCAAGGTGTTGGTAATCACCTTTAAAGCGCTCCGTGGCTTAGGACCAGGGTACTTACGGGACCGCCTTCTGCCACCAATTGCCTCCCACCGGCTGGTTCGCTCCCACAGAGAGGGTCTCCTCAGGGTGCCGTCAGCCAGACAATGCCGGCTGGCGACCCCCAGGGGGAGAGCCTTCTCTGTGGCAGCCCCTACCCTCTGGAATGATCTTCCTCCAGAACTGAGAACGATCTCCGACCTCCGGACTTTTGGTCGGGCCCTGAAAACTTATCTTTTTCAGCTGGCCAGTTTAGCCTGATCCCTGTTGAATTTTTTAAATTTTTAGAGTTTGTAGAGTCGATGTATTTTAATATTTACTTGTTTTTAATTTCCAGCCAAATTTATATGTGTTTTATAATATTTTAACTTTTATGTACTGATTTTTATTCGGCTGTTCACCGCCCTGAGTCCGCAAGGAGAAGGGCGATATATAAATCTAATAAATAAATAAATAAATAAATAAATAAATAAATAAGACAAAAGGGACGACTTGGGAATAGGGTTTGGAAATGATTGGCCCTTCACATACGATATAAAGGAGGAGCAAAGGCACGTGAGCCTTTGTAGGAAGGAACTTTGTTCGTTCTGGTCTGTTAAATTCTGAAGCTCCGTTTTTACTCTGTGCTCCATGTGGCCTTGCAAAGCTTATTGCCAATTAGGTCTTTGTCAGCATGTCAAGGCAGATAAAGGTGGGGCTTATCAGCCTTATCCCGAAGGACTGTGGCAGACTTCTATTGGACTCCTTACAAACTATTGTTTTTAAACTTTACAAACTTTACAAACTATAGACTTATTACAGGCTGTGAATGAACAGAATTCACAGCCATTGAAATAAAAAGAGGATTTTGGGGACTTATCATGTGCTTTTTACTGCCTCAGGAAGCCTAGGTCAGAACAAAAGGTTTGTGGCTGGCCATCTTGAAAAACCTAAGAGCTGAGAATGTGATTGAAGCTTGAAGTAATGGTAGTCTTGCTATATTAAAGGTGGAAAATTTAATGAGATGATAAACCTAACAGAAAGTCCATCATATCACTTGACACACACACCCCCCCCCCCATTCCATTTAAATAAAAGTGAAGTTCCAACACTGCATATTCATTGTCAGAAAGAACCCAGAAGCAACAGAAGAGCTTTGAAAACCTATAGAGTCCTCTGGAAGCATTTGAATCAATCTGCTGCTTTGAAGCCAATCCCCATATTGATCAGCAAATTTGGATCAATGGGATGATTTGATTGAAGCTTCACTGAAATAAAAAAACTTCTCTGCCGGTCTGACTATTTATCACATTATTGCTTCAAGGAACTCAGATGGCTCTTTACAATATCCTCAGCTTGGCTTCATACATTGCATTTTAAACCATATTTTCTTGACTAATTAACAAAAGCTGGGTTGTATGTCATGCTAATCCACAATCCATTATGGATGATAATTGTAATCATATCTTGTATTAAATCAGATTAAAACATATCATGTTTGCCGTTTATTTAAATGATTTACATAGCCACCCATCTTATTCACCTTGACCCTAGAAAACTTACAAAGAATGATAAAAAACAGTGAAAACATAAAAAACACTGAAATACCTGACACCCTCAAACACAACATATCCTCACATAACCTTTATTGAATGCCCAGGTTCACACTATTCCAACATTTTGGGGGTGCAGTGGTTAGAGTGCAGTACTACAGGCTACTTCTGCTGATCACCGGCTTCCAGCAGTTTGGCAGATCGAATCTCACCAGGCTCAAGGTTGACTCAGCCTTCCATTCTTCCGAGGTCTGTAAAATGAGGACCCAGATAGTTGGGGGCAATATGCTGACTCTGTAAACCATTTAGAGAGGGCTGTAAAGCACTGTGAACTTGCATATAAGTATACAGGTGCTAAGTGCTATTGTTATTTTATCTCCTAGTTGTTCAAGACTTTTCAGAAGCCCAGGAGGGTAGGGATCTGACATATTTCTAGGGAAGGATGTTCCAAAGGGTAGGGGGCACTATGAAGAAGTCCTACTGCTTAAGCTCCGCTGATTGGCATCATTGAGAGAAGGGGTCTGGAGTTGATCCATCCTATGGTAGAACAGGCAGATACCCTCAGGGAAAGGCAGTTCCTCAATTAATCTGACCCTGGTTTAGTGGCACAAGTTACAAAATGAATTTCATATATTAAACAGCATTTTCATGTTGTTGCTTTGATTTTGATCCTAAGTTAACTAGAATTTCAGAATTGTTATCAAAGGTAACTGAGACCAGAGAATAGAATTCTAAGGGAAGAATTCCAAATAGCAAAATTGTACCACTGTTCTGAATGGCTAAAAGGTTGGGAGAAGGTCCTGCAACAGAATTGGTAAGGAAACATTTAATAGCCAACAGTGATCAAGGAGTAAAAAGTCAAATTTGCTTTAGAATTTTTTTTCAAAGAAGAAGAATTATTATAGAGAAAGTCTCTTCAATATACCATCATGTAGTGCATCATCTGTATAGAAGATTGACAACCTTTCACTGTCTTTGAATATAAGTGTATTCACTTATATACATGTCTATTTTTTCCTGGTTCATTCTTTTTTCTAGCCTGCCTGAATCCTCCATGATTTCATTAAATTTCAAGAGAGGATGATATCCACAATTTCTTCCTCCTGTTAGGCTTTTTCTTAGTGATGCTCCTGTCACAACTAAAGGATTTTTCTTTTTCACTTTTTAACAAAAAGATTAGTAAACTAAGTCAATTTGAATGTTCAAAAATTATTTGGAGCCTGATTTTCAGCCCTAAAGCAATTTATGTTAATAAATGGTGTCTCTGCAAACTTAAAATCAGTGAAATTGAGAAGAATATATTTGTTTGGCAGTCAGAGGACAATAATTGTACAAATAAAAATCTAGACAAAATTACGCAACAGTTTCAGCACAATTTATCTTACGACACTTATGAATATAAAAAAATGTACATCACCCCTAAGCTATGTTAAAATCTTTCAGTTTGGTTCCTTCTCCTAAGGATTTTATTATCATGGCCATTGCTATTAAATACCGGTACTTCTTTTACTTGGCCTTGTGGTTTGTTTGGGAATTAATTGATGGAAGAGCAAGGTGGGGATCTGTCATCTTTTAAAGATGATTATCCACTTACTTGTCCATTTAGGAATAGAGAAAGAATAGAGATACTAATTAGGAGAACGGCGCCTACGATTTTTCATGAGAAGTTCTGCTAAAGGTCAGATGTTCTGAAGCTTGCCAAGCGTATGTGTTGTGATGTGGTCTCTTTTCTATGGCACCACTTTCTTTCTATAATATCCTTAACTCCAGTGCCTTTTTTAAAAAATACTTTTAAACAAAACATTGTAAATTTTTTTTTTAAAAAATAGCTTGGCTTCTTCTATTAAATCCTATCCATTATCTTCCCTTTGAATTGATTGTTTTGTATGGCTGATTTTATCATTGTGGTGCACAGCTTTGAAATTTCTGCAGTGTTTGGTGGCACGGCAGAGATGTCTTGGGGAAGGGGATTAAAAAAGTCAAGATGGAGGCATCAACACTATGACTGTAGCCCTCTCCCCTTTTTCCAGGCATGGTACACCTGGCACATATAAAAATAGGCAGGGATCTATCCAGCAGCCATTTGTTTCTTTTTAAGAACAAAAATAACAAAGATAAAACATAAATACAGGGATAGCGTCAAGATCATGTGAAGTATTAATACCTCTTTATAGATCCTTAGTAAGAGCACATCAGGAATACTGCATCCAATTTTGGTCACTTTATTATATATAAAAAAAGATGATGAGACTTTGGAAAGAGTGTAGAGAAGATCAACTAGCTAAGCAACTAACTTAGCAACTTAGCAACTAAGGACCTGGAGTCTAAAACATGAAGGACTGTTGCAGAAATTGGTATGTCTATTCTAATGAAAAGAAGAACTAAGGGTGACATGATAGCAATGTTCCAATATTTGAGAGGCTACCACAAAGAAATGGGGGTCGACCTATTTCCTAAAGCACCCGAAGGCAAGATAAGAAACAGAAACTAATCAAGGAGAGAAGCAACCTAGAACTGAGGAGAAACTTCCTAGCAGTGAGAACAATTAACCAGTGAGAGAGCTAGCCTTCAGAAGTTGTGGGTGCTTCATCACTGGAGGCTTTTAAGAAGAGAATAGACAGCCACTTGTCTGAAATGGTATAGGGTCTGCTGATTGAGCAGGGAGTTGGACTAGATGACCTCCAAGGTCCCTTCCAACTCTATTATTCTGTAAGATTTGTTTCCAAAATTTTGATTATTATAACAGTGAGGTGGGGAAAATGCATGTTTATTCGTGTTTCTTTTATCTTTCTTTAACAACAAACACAGTTTCTCTCACTCTTGCTCTCTCTCTGGCTGTGTAATTCAATGATTTTGTCAAGGTTAATTATGGAAAATTAATAGGATTTGCTGTGGTGATTTGTAGCGTAGCACTTTGATGAAGGAAACAATAATGTCATTCCCATCAACAGCATCCTATTGTGAAAAGACACACAGGGACAAAAACAGGGGAAAGGACAATGTGCAACTGTAAATCATTTGCCGCAGGATAACATTTATTTTCTGAGAAGGCAAAATGTGACATGCTGGAACAAGAGCTCAGGAGCAGCACTTTAAAGCTATCCAAGGTCAACTGCTCACTCCAAGATATCTCTGGGTTTCCCTATAATGTTTAAATTGCTGCAAATACAGTTAGATGCATACAGGGTTTTTGTCAGATAGGTGACATGAAGGTTAGGCTAGAACTGAAAATGCCAAGAGAAGAAAAAATAGAAATAGAAAGCAGCACAGGAACTTTGAAAATAACGGCTTCTGGTTGGATTGGGACTTATTTATTATTGTGGTTTCGGTCAGGTTTGCTTTCACTTCAAATGTTTAGGATTGGGATATACAGCACTGTATACAGGGACGCGGTGGCTCAGTGGCTAAGGCGCTGAGCTTGTCGATAGAAAGTTCAGCAGCTTAGCAGTTCAAATCCCTAGTGCCACGTAACTAGTGAGCTCCCGTTACTTGTCTGAGCTTCTGCCAATCTAGCAGTTCGAAAGCACGTAAAAAAATGCAAGTAGAAAAATAGGGACCACCTTTGGTGGGAAGATAACAGTGTTCCATGTGCCTTTGGCATTTAGTCACTCTGGCCACATGACCATGGAGACATCTTTGGACAGTGCTGGCTCTTTGGCTTTCAAACGGAGATGAGCACCACCCCCTAGAGTTGGGAACGACTAACACCTATGTGCAAGCGGAACCTTTACTTTTTATACAGCACTGTAGCTTAATTATGTGAGTAAGGTTAGGGGGAGTAATGTTCCCACCTCCACCCCACTCAAAAAAAATCAGTAAACTTTTATGGTTAAAGACAGATTTGAACCAAGGTCTTTCTGGTTTTAGTTTCATGCCTTAAGCATTGCATCACACCCACAAGGATAACACTGGCTAGTTTTATTCTATTCCTGCTGTTCTCCAGTCCATATAATAGACATTAATCTTGTTACTTTTCCTGCTATATATTAGGAATGAGTCAGGGAAAAGAGGTTTTCTCTATTGCGTTTTGATTTAGGGGAAATTCCTGCACTGAATGCACAGACTATGTGCTTGTCTAGGGAAAGATAGTCCTAAGAAAAACAAAGGGAAAACAGTATCTGAAAAATGAAGCAATTGAAGTTGAAGCATGATAAAGGAAGAAGGACAATGATATTTTGCTAAGTGAATAATCATGTTAATAATGGTAGAATAATCCCTATTATGTCAATACTATGGCAATGACAATAGCAATAGTACTCAGGCTTATATACCACTGTATAGTGCTTTACAGCACTCTAAGTGGTTTACAGAGTCAGCATATTGTCCCCAACAACCTGAGTCCTCATGTTACCAACCTCAGAAGGATAGAATGCTGAGTCAACCTTCAGCTGATCAGGATTGAACTCCTGGCTGTGGGCAAAGTTAGCCTGCAATACTGCATTCTAACTATTCCACCACCATGACTCACAATGTAACATTGAGTTGGATTCAATGAGTCCAACTCAATGTTACATTAGAAATATAGCTACATGCCTTTTTTATTTTTTATTTATTTAAAAGTCCAAGGGAGTTGATCTGGATTTCACATTGTGTGTGTGTGTTGTCTAGGAATTAGAGTGGTAGCTCATTTTCCTATGCCAAACTAAACCAGGAACCTGAACCTACAATTTCCATTGCTATTATTTGCATTTTAATTTTTTTGCAGGGAGGGTAACCATGTAAATTACAGATGTATGGTCCCTGATTAAAACTGGCACTAGAAAGAATCAACAAACTATTTATCTAACTCCCATATTGGGAGCAAATAACAGGTTAGATGGACTTACTTTTCAGTAAGAGATAAGATACACTATAGTAAAAACTACATTTTCAAAGTAATATCTGGCTCAGCCATCTAATACCATGACAGTGAACTTTCTACTTACATTCTAAATGTTATTGTTATACCAGGTATAGAAATTATCTGTAAAGTCATTTGTGCTCTCTGAGCTTATTTGTTTACTTGCAGATGTTTCATTACCTGACTAGGTAAAATTATCAATGTTTGTGAATTTGAAGTTTGTTCCCTATTCCAGGCTTGCCTTGCTGTAGTTGGTGGGTTTTTTTCTGATGGTCTCTCCTTGATTAAAGTATTGTTTTATGTTTAATTTGGTGTTAATCCATGCTTATTTGGGAGATGGCTGTTGGAGAGGATGCGTTCTCTTTGATTCCTTCTTAGCTTTTTTATTGTCTCTTTTGAATGGTGTGTAAATGTGGTTTATCGCCTTGTGTCTATTGATGACTGATTCGTCTGAATGCTAAATTTTCAGGATTTCTTTAGTGTTTTGGGATTTAACTTGGTCTAGGATGTTCAGTTTCCTACTTGAAATTATAGTTGCATCTGTCCATATGTCATGTTAAGGAGGTAAGTGTATAACGTACAATATAAGGATTGTACACAGTCAGGACAGATAAATAAAATTAATGCAGCTATAAAAAATGGCAATGGGCATCATATTTTATGGTGTAATTCCACCCCACTATGAAAAGAGCACCTGACATGTATCCATATGAAGTTTCAATCATATAGCCACACTATCCAAATTCATGGAATTAAGTAAGGATCCAGATGACTAATTTTTCCATGGGTAACACTATTTTGTATTTTCTTTTTACATCTTTCATTGTTTTGCTACCTTGCAGATAACTCATCAAGTGAAAAAGATACAATACTTGCAAAATGACTTTTGACTGGTTGTATAAGAAGCTATCCATCCGAAAGCAACCTTATTATGGAAGAACCACACAATACTTGAGATGTACCCCAGGAAGCATAACACAATGAACAGATGAGTTGCAGGAGGGGAGAGGTCTGTTTCTTTCATGTTATCATTATGTATTTGATTTATACTCACATTTTTCAGTAAATGTTAAGACATATTTGCTTTCCTGTAATAATAGTTCAAGCTCATCTTTGTTTTTTTGCATCCTCTGTGCATTGGTATGTAGAAAGCAAAGGTCATTCATGAGTCAATATTTCTCCTGATTTTTCAGTGTGTTTTAATAGTTCCCAGTTTAGTTATTAGATATAAAGGCCCACAAATCCTTATTTCATTTTCTTATTTCGTTTTCATTTTATCTAAATGCTTTGGTGAAAATGCTCTTGAATTCAGAAAAAAAATCCCTCTGATAGAAATGGAGAGAGAAAGAGAGGGAGGGGGAGGGAGGGAGAGAGAGAAAGAGAGAGGGAGGAGGACTAGCTCGTGAATTATGTTACCTGAGATAAAAAAAAATCAAAGAAAAGGGTTAACCTCTTCAGTACATATACTAGGACAGCATTTACCACTCTCATTTTTTAAAAGACATTTATCCCACCCTTTTTTCATAAACAGCTCAAGGCAGCTTCCTTCATTTTCCTATTTTCTCCTCAGTAACAACCCTGTGAAGTGGGTTGGGAAAGAGTGACTGGACCAAAATCACCCAGATGGTTTTCACACTTAAATTGTGACTAGAGAACTCATGGTCTTCTGCTTTCTAGAACCTTAACTACTACACCAAACTGGCTTTCCAATTCCTTAAGGCAGTAAATCTACCTACAGGATAAAAAAGTTAACAAGTCTATGTCTGCTTTCTTCATATTGTACCTTTCTGCTATCTTCCATACAAAGCCTTCAATACTTTTTATATCTAAAATAGGGCTGTGGAGCATATTTGGGCCCTATGATAATTTTGCAAATCTGCTGGAAGCTGACATTTTGCTTTGTCCCTGAATGTTTTTACTTGAATTAAAGAACCTAAATAAATTCCATAGAAATCATCATCATGCTTGCTTAGACACATTGCATTATCTTACTCACATTTCTATACATTTCAGCTGCCAAGACTGAAGAAAATGCTAACCATTTTAGTTCTTTAAAAATCCACATTAATAAGTCATTGCTTTCTCATGAAGCACTCAGAAATATAGATAATTGTGAATAATAGCTAGTCTAGTGTGCTGCTAGAACATGCTGTTTTAAAATTCTGTCAGCTGGCCTTCAATAGTGGGAGCCCAGATGATGAATCACTCCAGGTTGTGGTAACTGAGACAAGGAGGGGTTTTTTCCTTCTCAATGGACTCATGGCGGATTCTGGAGAAAAGGACCAGAATAAGAAGCAAGGAGCGTTGGGGAATTGCCAGAGTCTCTGAGGGTCCATTTCCACCATGATTTCTTCTATCCCTGCTTCCAAATTAAAGGAGGCTGGTGAGTAATCCCCTTAAGAAGATGACAGCTGACATGGGTGTGACAGCAGAGGAGAAGTGTAGCTACAAAAGCAAAAGTGGCTCTTCTCATTCACTCACAGGTTCCTTCCTTCCATGCTACCTCTCTGCTTGTTCTTTTGTGGAATTACACAAATTCCACAAAATATCCTTACACATGTGTAAGCCTTCCCTTACACATAGCCAGATTTGTGTAAGGGGCAAAGCCTGGGGAAAGGCCTTCTCTATAGGTCCCAAGACAGCCCCTTCTCTTATCTATATTATCTGTGTATCCTTGGGCAAGACATTGCATAGGAAACCCATGCCTTGTGAGCAGCTCATTTTTGGAACAGAAGTTATAGGTGTTCATCACCAATGAAATAGCTACTTTAGTTTTCTTTTTGCAGTAAGAAAGAGGAATCAGCCCTATAATACCTTTTGTTGTCATATCATGTAAGTCTTTGTGGACCATGGTCCAGCTTATTGTTTAGGGATAGTTTACATTTGTTCTGCCCAAATGACCAGATGCCATTCAATCAGCCGAATAGTGTTAGCTCCCATTTTCTGCCGACATAAAACTCCATGGCGCCTTTTTAATTGGCTTCTAACTCTGCTGTTGCACTGAAACAAAGGGTGATTTTCCTAATTACTATCTTGCTTTCTTCTTCTCCTCTGGAAGAAAATAAGTATGACTCACTGCTGCAGAAGTTAGCCTGAAAAAGACCAAACAAAGATCACAGTTGGATATGTTTGGATAACCATTTGCCTCGCTGTACGGAGAAAGCTCTCCTGTAGTTTTTGTATCTTTGATTAATAAAATTCTTTTAATTTACTAAATGAAATTATTACAATGAATAATGCCATTCTATAATGTTCCTATTAGTCTCTTGAGGTTTGTAATTTAGTAGATCTTTTCCTGCTTTTAAATGTAATGTACTTCTATTTCTTTATTCAATTTATAAAACCATCCATGTCACAAACAAGAGTGGTATACAAGTTATAATTTACCAATATCAACAAGGAATTTAATAGTTTACCCTAAAGTAAGTATTGAAGATTTGTTTAGATTATGACACTGTGGCTTTCTCAGTTGTCCAGTAAGGGGGATGAATGGTGCAGAATCCAGTCTGAGCCAGTCACCAGGACAGAGGTTTACTTTCCTGAGCTTTCAGATTCATGCTGGAGTCCATCTTCAGGGAATTCCTCTTTAGCAGTGTGTGTGCTTTGGGCTATTTTATGTGCGGTATTTATATGGTGCCTGGTTGGGTGTATGTTGCTTTTTAGTAAATGATTGGGTGTTGATGGCTGGCTCTTAAGTCATTAGTTGTCATTTCCTTGTGCTGTTTCAGCCCTCACCTACTAAGTACTTGATAAGATGGTGGTAAATAAGCCCTCCGGTGGATTGACAAGGGGCCCATTTTGCAGGCTTGAATCACTTCCTTAGCTGTTTTTGTGCCTACTTCTTCAACAATCTTGGTAGCTGCAAAATTTAACATATGTCCTTGCTCATTGCAACATGACTACCAGCGAGTGGTCAGATGAAGGGACCCAACTCATTGGTAGCCTCACATTGCAATGAGTAAGGACATACCGTGTTTTCTTGAAAATAAGACCTATCCCAAAAATAAGACCTACCTAGATTTTTACAAGTGATTTTACACGTAATAGCACTTAGACTTATATACTGCTTCACAGTGCTTTATAGCCCTCTCTAAGCAGTTTACAGAGGCAGCATATTGCCTCCAACAATCTGGGTTCTCATTTTACAGACCCCGGAAGGATGGAAAGTTGAGTCAACCTTGAGCCTGGTGAGATTTAAACTGCTGAACTGATGGAAGTTGGCAATAAGGAGAATTAACTTGCAATACTGCATTCTAACCACCATGTGGTTATACATTTCTTATACATTTGTGGTTAAGGCAAAAGATTAAAAAGTTTGAAAAGGGATTCAAATGTGTGCTACTATTGCACACATTTCTGAAGAATATGGTGTAAGAAACAAGCCACATTAAATATTCATACTGCAAAACAAGTTCAATATGTACATTTTGCAGTACAATATAATATAAATATTATCATCCAAATGGTTGAATCTAAGACAAAACAGGATGTGAAAATTTCACAGGAAGTAAGAATGAGCAAAGCAATCATGGAGTGATATATTCAGCAATGTTCATGCAGCATTAATACACTGGCATTACTTTATGCAGGGAGCAATGGAGTACACAGATTTAACACCAGTCATAGTTGGCAAGTCACATCCAAGAGTTTTGAAAAGCCTCATGCATCAACTGTTGGTCATATGCTATATATCACAAAAAGTATGGCTTACATTGACAGTTTTCAAGACTGATTCTTCAATCATTTTGTGCCAGAAGTCAAAATGAGGTGCTGAAAATGTAAAGAGTCTCTTAACTTTTGCTAGTGCTTCTGGCATAATATTTCTGTATGAAAGGTGGAAAATTAAGTTTGTGTTTTTGTCTAAGTTTACAGTGTCAGGTATTCATTCCATGGGCCGGTGGATCATCCTGGAAACCAAAAGTCTTTATCAAGGAAGTTAGAATAAAGTGAGAGTTGTGAAGAATCTGATAAAGGAAGAGACACAAGAGGGCAATGTATCTTACAAAATCTCAAAAACTATATCAGTAAATTAACATTTTTCAACTTAGTTGCAGCTTGGAATAAAGGGGAAATTCTAGAGTTGGTACCTAGTTGCAAAAACAGTTTTATAACAACAGATACGGACTGGCAGATTAAAGGATTTGAAGTCAGAAACTACTGCAGAACCATAATGAAAGCAGGCTACAAGAAAGGAACTGAAGATGATAACTTGCAAGAACTAGAGAATAATTAAGTCAAACTTAGCCATCACATGATTATGGTGAGGAAGATAGCCACTAAGATTATAGCCAGCAAGGAAGAATGTAACAGAATAACAGAATTGAAAGGGACTTTGGAGGTCTTCTCCAACTGCTCAAGCAGAAAACCCTATATGATTTCAGACAAATGGTTGCCCAATCTTTTGTTAAAAATTTCCAGTGTTGAAGCACCCACAATTTCTGGAGGCAATTAATTGTTGTTAATTAATTGTTTAATCGTTCTAACTGTCAGGAAATTGCTCCTTAATTTTACTTTGGTTCTCTCCTTGATTAGTTTCCATGTACTGCTTCTTGTCCTGTTTCAGGTGCTTGGAGAATAGGTTGATTCCCTCTTCCTTATGGCAGCCTCTCAAATATTGTCACCCCGGTCCTTCTTTTCATTAAAAAAAGGGAAAGGATTAGGTTCTAATCTAATCTAATCTAATCTAATCTAATCTAATCTAATCTAATCTAATCTAATCTAATCTAATCTAATCTAATCTAATCTAATCTAATCTTTCCTTTACTCGGTTAAAAGTGTTCAACCAATAATCAAAGTTAAATAAGTTTGATTTCTCATCTATGAATATTTTTGTTTATTTATGGGTTACATTATAGACTGCGTATTAAAAATGATTCTGGGCAGCAAACAAAAATACATAAATATAATACAAAACTGGCCAATACATTGAATTACATCCAGAAGTTCATTTGTAACAATGTTGTGAACTTGTTGCATTTTATGAGTCAGCTGCAAGGTCAACACCATGTAGAGTTCAGTGCAGTGATCCATGCAAGAAGTGACTAAGGCTGGTGTGACTGTGAGAAGATACTCCTCCTCTAGTGAAAATTGCAACTGATGTACCAAACGAATTGGGCAAAGCCCTATTCACTTCAGCTATCACCAACTCTTTGAGCAGGAACTCTGAACCCAGGAGGATCTTCAAATTGTGTATTACTTATGCCCAGAAGAGTACAACCTTATTGAGAACTAAAAATGAAAATTTCATGATACTGGAAGAGCAAAACAACAACAACAACAACAACAACAACAACACACTCCATCTTGTCACAGTTGACCTTAAACCTGTTACTCCACATAGAGACCCTAACAGATTCCATACACTAGGACAAGATCTAGAGAACACAATTTCTCTACCGTGGAGTTGAGATATGTAACCATGTATCATCTGCGTGTTGATCAGTGGTGGTATTCAGCCGGTTCTATCTGGTTTGGACAAACCGGTAGTGGTGGTTGCAGGAGGCTCCACCCACCTGCCCAGACATCATCACATCCCATTTTTGATGCTCTACACATGCATGGAGGTGGTGCGTGCAGTCACATTTGCGAACCGGTAGTGAAGGTAAGTGAATACCACCTCTGGTGTTGGTGATACTTGATCTTGTGTCAACAAATCATATTCTCCAGTGCCCTCATACAGATGTTAAAGAAGAAGGTTGAGAATATTGAATTCTTTGGGACCCCACAAACCCAGGGTCAAACTCATGTGTTTAAGACACATCTCTTTCCACACTTGGACTATCTTTTTTTTTTCATTTAAAACAGCAACAGGGCTGCAATACAATATATCTACAGTTTAAAAGTTTGTTCACTTTGAAGGAAGCGTATAGATTTAGAACTAAGGAGAAATTTACTGACAGAACAATTAATCAGTGGAACAACTTGCCTGCAGGAGTTGTGAATGCTCCAACACTAGAAATTTTTAAGATGATGTTGGATAACCATTTGTCTGAAGTAGTGTAGGGTTCCTGTCTGGGCAGCGGGTTGGACTAGAGACCTCCAAGGTCCCTTCCAACTCTGTTATTCTATTCTATTCAGATTGATACCCCCAAGTAATCTTTTGATTTCTGACATTTGGAATATTTCTTCAGTTCCATTCCCTTCCTTTATCTCTGCATTTTTTTACATGACTCCATATGCTTCTAAGAGAAACTTTGTGTATATAACATGTTACTTAACAGCACTGCATGTGTTGTTCTATTTCTCAGTTTGTAAAAGGTTGCATTAATAATTCAGGACAATATGAAGACACTAATGAGGTTGTGCTTCGGAAAAGATACTTCCTTGATGAAAAAAAAAACACAACATGTTGCATTTTACCATCCTAGTCCTGTTATTATACACAGTTACTTGCAGTGAACAATAAGAGTATTTAATGACTTCCTTAAAGTATTTAATGAGATAGCCATGGCTTATTAATGTAGAGCAATCAAAAAAACAAAACAAAACAAAGGTAAAAAATGCAAAAAAAAAAAAAAAAGGGAGGAAGAGAGAGAGAGAGAGAGAGAAATTCTTGTAATTTGGGATAGGTTTTATAGAAATGTAATGAGTAAAATGCGTACAATATTTTTGAGGGAGCCAGTTTGGTGAATTGGTTAGTGCATTAGCTAGAAACTGGGTCCTGCCCTGCCTTAGACATAAACCAACTGGATTACCTTGGCCCAATCACTCTCTCTCAGTCTTAGGAAGGAGACAGTGGCAAAGGCCTTCTGAAAAACCTTGCCAAGAAAGCTACAAGGATATGTTTAGGAAGTTGTTCAGAGTCAACACTAACTTGAAGGCACACACACACACAAATGGTCAGTTTGTTGCAGCACACACAAGCAGACTATTAAGTAGGATTCACAACGTCTTTATATACATAACAACACATAAGGCATACAATACCCTTGTAGTTTTTTCCACATTGTAGAGAAGAGAAATAGCAAGTACAAACACAGCACAAAATGGAAGTACAAAATGGAGAAGGCAAAATGGAGGAGAGAGAAACTAGTCTCCTCAAGCTTATAATACAGAACAGTTAAGCCATGCCCAGGCTCCAAACTGTCTGTTATGGCTCCATACAACATATCCTATGTTTCAGTTACCAAACAGTCCCCCATTGGCTGACCTGTGGCTATGCCCTATTCTAGTTCATGAATATACCCTGACACAAATCTGGTGTTTTCCCCTTTTCAGATCCTCAGTTTGATGATACCACATAATTAATCACCATCCTAACACTTGCAGAAGAGAGGCTTAAAAAGAAATGGTGTAAAAAGAGCGATGATCTCCCACACAAAATGTTTGCATAGTCTTGCTCTATAGATAAGAACAAAACTGCATTTTCATGAGTCAAAGCTCTCTTTATCAAATGGCTAACCAAGACAATTCAGAATACTGGTACATCTTGGATATGCAGAATGGCTGTTTGGATTTTACAGTTTACAGTTGTTGAAGAGCCCTCCACCTATATACACTCCTTGTTGCTACACTCAACAGTAAACAAAAGAGTCTAGTCAACTCAATAAAAAGACAGCCAGTTGCTGTGGGACCAACTTGTATCACATACTGCTGATCCAATTTGAAAACCAGAAGAAAAATTGGTGGCAGCTGATAAAAAGGCTGAAGCTGTACAAAAAAGCTTTTGGGAACCACAGATGGATTGCAGAAGGAACATCCATTGCTATAAAGTAGTGTTTTTCAAACTCTGCAACTTTAAAATGGATGAACTTCAGTTCCCAGAATTTTCCAACAGTGAATACTTTTAGACATCTGACTAACACCTAGTTGTTCAAGATGAGTTTTCAATGCCTATGTCTTTTAGCTTCTCTGTATTATCTTAAGCTTGGTTTTTTATTGTTTTCTTTCAACTCTGGCTTTATAAGTTAATGCTCAGATTTGCTAGAATGTTTAGCATGATCATGCCAAGGATTTGACAACTTCCATAGAATTTAATTTCCACATTGAGCCTAAGATGCTGCCATATATCAGATGAAATTCATTTATCAGAATCATTTGGGAACTGCCTCCTAACCTAAAAATAAATAAAAATTCTGAAAACAACCAGAAATTCTGGAGGCATCTCTTATTTTTAAATTTTATTTGACCATTTCTCCTAGAAGCTTCCATATGGAAAAGCTGAATTTTGTCTTATCTATGTCCTTTTGCAATAATTTATTTCTTGTTTTGGGGGATAGCTTTCTTACAAGTTTGCAGAAATGCTGTCAGCAACCTGCCATGGCTTTTAAAATAGCAAAGATAAGCTTAAGAGTGCTTTAATATAGAAGCATGGTTTTTAAATCCAAACAAGAGAAATTGTTCTATATTCTGTATTGATTAGATCTGAAACATTTGTCCACAGCAGTTCATCTTTCAGACACACTAAAAGAGGTACACAGAAGGATACTAAAGAAGACCAAACAACTAGAAACTTAGTCTGAGGAGGAAAGACTGAGGACACTGGATTTGTTTAGCACCAAGAAAAGATGGCTTATGATAGCAGACTTGTAGTACAGGCTGAGACCTGTTCTTTAATAAAGGAGAATACTCGTAAGTCAGGGTTGACATGAGGGATCCTTGGTGCTCTCTGAGCTTGACTGTTTTCTTGCAGATGTTTCATTACCTAAATTAGGTAACATCAGTGCTTGTCCTAGACAAACAAGCTTAGAGAGCATCAAAGACACTAACACTGACGACAACCAAGCTCAGAGAGCACCAAGGATCCCTCAGACCTGTTCTCTGTTGTTGATATGCTGAAAATTAAGACATTAAATAAACTATTTATATTACAGGCTAATAAAATCCAAAAAGTATCATTCGATATGAAGCAATTACTTTATTTTTGACATTATTTTTAACAGGGGGGGGGGGAGGGAGATGGCAAAAGCAGGATTGTACCATTGTACCACAAACTCCACTCCTTGTGTACTTGTGGCATAAAATGGGTCTTGTAGCACAAAGGCATAATGGCCCTTTCATCATTGTAAGAAGCATAAGATCCTTCAAATACCTCTCTAGTTGACCCAAGTACAGCATTCTGAAGCTTTTGCAGTCATTTCTGACTTTCATCTTTACATTTGTCATTCTGGGCTTGAGAGTCTCATGAATTAAAATGAAACAGTTTAATTGAAATGTTGCCTGGCTCTTAATCATAGAGCCACATTTTAATTTCAACAGTAATTGAAAGTGGAAGCTCCCATATCTAAAATAAAAAGAAAATTAAACATATATCAACAGTGGCTTGGTTGTCTTTCTTTCAAAGAGAGCTTTGCCAGTTATTGAACATTTCCCTTAATGCATCTTACTTTTGAGGATCAGAGGCTGTTTATTTTTTAAAATGATTACGGATGTAGCCAGTAACTAAAATACAACACACTGAAAAATAGATAAGACATTTAGAAAAACATTATTTTGAACAATTACAAGTCACAGCAATGTTGTCAAAGCATTTAAGAGCTCTGCAGTAGAGGTAAATTATGTTGAAATACTGCTTGCATCTCTAGGCCAAGCCCATTTGCAAAGTGTGCTTGACAGAAGGATGGAGATCATTAGATTTCTGCTCCGTGGCCCATGGAAATTCTTCAATGTTTCTTGAATATGCAGCCTATTCTATACATAAACACCCACATATTAATGTCCTAGGCATATTTACTCAAGATTTGTAATGCTAGCTGGGATAGAGCAAACCATTAATCAAAGGTGTCTTTCATGCTTAAAGAAAAGCAGATATGTCTGCTTAAGCTTTAATCTATTCAAGTTTCCCCTATCCTTTACATTCTTCCATCCAAACTTTTTGAAGGAGAAAAAAATAGCAAATTTTATGGATTTCCTTTGGTGCAAAAGTTAATATCTCTACATTTTCAGGTCATACCTGCCAATATTTCAGACTTAGAGATAGAGACATGCAGGACTGAGCTGACCTTGGCTCTACTTGAAAGCTAAGCAGAATAAGAATTAGTTAATGCTTGGATGGGAGACCATCAGAAATACTTTAGGATAATAAATACAACCTGGAGGTTAAAAAAAAAAACCAGAAGGCGGCAATAACAAATTATTTGCATGGTTTTGCAGTCTGAACAAATGGACACTGACAGAGTCCAACCTGAGAGATCTGACTTTTACCTCTTTCAGTCTGCCTCATGTCTTAGCACAACACCCATCCATATGTAATTTGTATTTCCCTTATCCCTTGGCAGGTATTCTGTCTCTCAAGTCCCCCAAAGTTATTTTTCAAATAAATCTAATAAAGATAATTCAGATAATGATTTCTTGATATCCCAGTCACAAATAACTTTTTATACCCTCATTCTGGAAAAACATTGTGTGATCCTATTTTGATTGAATTGAAGTTAAAATGTCAAAATAAATAAGAAAGTCAACGGATCTTTCCTCTACATGCTCAGTAGATTCAGTAGGTTTTAGAGCAACTTCTAAAAGATTACAGCCTTTTACAAAATTCACATTAGCATTTAGACTTATATACCGTTTCACAGTGCTTTACATTTAATTAAGCAATTAAGCAATATTACAGAATTAAGCAAATTAAGCAATAAACTCATCATACAAGTAATCCAGCAGCAGATTCTTCCAACAATTCTTAATCTTATCACATTTTTCTTAGTCAATTTATAAAGGTTTTTGTCCTGTAGAAAATTAGAATAAATTGCTATAGATCCCTATCCAGATGTGAGTCCAGTTAAGTTTGACAGGGGTTATTTCCATCCAAGAAGATACTAAGGTTAATTTTCATATTTAATTTTCATATTTAATCAAGTTGCTTTGCCCTTAATTGGTTGCAAAAAGATCAAGTTTTCAGCAAGAGGGTAATGATGATGATGATAAATAGACATTAATGAATGTGGCCAGAGAAAGCACTCTGTTAAAGGAGGGAAGAAGAGACATATGAAGGGGGCCTGGGAGAAGCCACATGAAGTTGTCCCAGGTATGTTACTGTTTACAACAGGGGTGAAATGCTCCCAGTTTGGACCGGATCGGCCAATCCGGTAGCAATGATGGCCGGTAGTTCGGAGAACTGGTAGCGATGGCAGCTGGAGGCTCCGCCCACCTGCCTTAGCCTCTGCAGCCCACTGGCCCTTCTTGCCCTTCTCTTTCTGGGTGCAGCACTTCTGCTTGTTGGGCCACTTCCCCACAGCGCTTCTGTTTTCCCTTTGGAAAAAGAGGGAAAAAGCAAAGTGGCTGGCTGCAGAGCTGCCAGCTTCAGGAAGTGGCCCAACAGGCAGAAACTACATTCCCAGAAAGAGACTCTGGCCTGTCCCAGCCCTCTCACCACCTAGTCGGGTGCTGGGGCCCAGAGATGCCCTATTCACTGAAGCCCCAGAGCTGCCGCCTGCTCACCACTTGCCTCAACCAGGTCAGGGAATGCACCATTCCCTGACTCCAGCCTTGCTGGAGTCATGGCTTGCCACGGCCCGCTCACCCTTCACCACATGGCATGTCCTACTCCTTTCTCCCGTGGCTGGCTGCAAGGGAAGGCAAGCGCCCAAAAGTTACTGAAGCTGCTCTCTTCTTGAATGTGCCGCCACCATCGTCACCCTGGTCCATGCGCTGGCTGCATAAGCGCACACCATTTATTTCATTCCTTCATCAGTGGCAAGTTGGGTATGCGCTTGCACAGCCAGTGCATGGGCCAAGGTGGCGATGGTGGCGGCACATTCAAGATTTAAATTGTTCTACAATTTTTCAGGCAGTATTCTGCTTTGCATCTGCACTTTGAGAATATGGCAATCCCAGGAAATACATGACAATTGATAGATAGTGCAAGCAAAAGCAGCAATGAACACACAAGATGCTCCTGGAGTCTTACTTTTTAGATTTGTTGTAAAACCTGATATGATTATGGAGATTCTCAGTCATCCAGGTCATGGTTCTCCCCAGGGTGGGCTTCAAAATTTTTAGCAAGGGGTTCTCTGCCCAGTTGCTGGATGGGCATGGCCATGGTGGACATGGCCTAGTCAGCCTCCTGCTCCACAGTGGGAGGTGTTTTTGCCCTCCTGGGCTCCAGAGGCTTTCCTCAAGCCACTGGGAGAGCGAAAATAGCTCCCCCAGTCTCCAGAGGCCTTCTGGAGGTAGGCCCATTTTTTATCCATCCCAAGCCTCTGCACATGCCCTGCACTTACCTGCATCCAAAACAGGCTACGTGGGGACTCCTGGGAGGGGTGGAATGGGCAGGGCCAGCCAGGAGTGGGATGTAGGGATTCTGCACAGTATCTTAACTAGAGGTTCTCCCAAACCCCTGCAAACCCCCAGCAGCCCACCCCTGGTTCTCCCACAGGGGGACTTCAAAAGTCAATTGGATTTTCAAAAGGCAAAATAGTGCAGTTGCCTTTTGAAAAAAGCACCTTTAGGTAAAACCTGGTATATTTCTGATGCGTTCACTGCACTTCTATCTTTTTTGTTGTTGTTGTTGTATTTTTCATTTTCCATGGTCCCATTACAAATACCTAGAAAGACAGGAAATTTTTGTTTCTATGAGAGGTACTCACTCAATGACTAGGATTAATCAATTTAAAACACCAGTGGTCATCTAGTTTTGCATGGCTGAACCAAGAATTATTTCCCCAAAGTAACAGCTCTTCCTAGTTCTGCAGTCTCACATACTCCCATCTGCACAATACGTTGTCTTTTCAGAAGACTTAGAGCAGGGCTGAACAGGACCTTGAAAAGCTGGCAAGGCCTTCAGGATATGGTCAATAAAGTTCAGATAATGACTGTGATACTGCAATTGAAACTCCACCTGTTTTTATGTGCATTGCATAGGTGGACCTTTAATGATGTGGTTGCAACCACTATCCACATGTTGTAGATACCTTTGCTGATAGTACTCTTCAGATAATTGCAACTGAATTAGTCTTTTAATGAAAGAGAAAAGGGTATGGTCTTTGTATTGATATACCTTTTGGTCATCTTCAGTACATTAAAATTAAATATGATTTCATTTTTGTGATGAACTAAATCAATTCTGTCGCCATGATGTTCCTTCCTTTAGAATGTGATGGTATTGGCTGTTGGTCAATCCTCCAAACCAAGTGTGCTCCTTTGTGCAGGGGTGAGCTTCAAAAATTTTAGCAAGGGGTTCTCTGCCCAGCTGCTGGATGGGTGTGGCCATGGTGGGTGTGGCCTAGTCAGCCGCCTGCACCACGGCAGGGGAAGGGTTTTGGAGGCTTTCCTCGAGCATTCGAGAGGGCAAAAACAACCTCCCCAAGCTCTGGAGGCCCTCTGGAGGCTGGAAACAGGCCCATTTCTGGCCTTCCCAAACTTCTGGTAGGCCCGTTTTTTGCCCTTTCTGAGTCTCTTTGTGTGCCCTACACTTACCTGCATCCAAAACGGGCCATGGGGGTGGCTCAGGGGGACTCCTGGGGGTGGGGGCAGAGCGGGGCGGGGCCAGGAATGGGATTTAGGGGTTCTTCAAACTGCACAGAATCTTAATTTAAGATTAATTTAAGGAGCCTGTGTAGCATAGGGGGCTAATGCCTCCTACTAAAGGCAGCAATTAACACCAGCTGCCTGTAATTTCTGTGAGTTCAATCCTAGGCAGGCTCAAGGTCGACTCAGCTTTCCATCCTTTCTAAGGTGGGTAAATTGAGGACCCAGTTTGTGGGGGCAATAAGCTGACTTTGTATAAATATACAAAAGTATGAAGGCTATTGCTTAACGCATTGTAAGCCGCCCTGAGTCTCCAGAGAAGGGCGGCATATAAATCAAATTTAAAAAAAAAAACAAAAACTTGAGGTTCTCCGAAACCCATGCGAACCCCCAGCAGCCCATCCCTGCCTTTGTGTGAGAAAAAAAAATACACTTCAGTTTGGGAAGATTTGGTGTCTAGGGAGGTTTAAGAGATGTCATGTAAATTGTTTGTGACGTTTACCTAGAAAGTATTTAGAGCGTTACATGTAATCTAACAAAATGTGTAGAAACACTTCAAAAATAGCACATGATGTTCAACATTTGCTATTTTTCTTTATTGTTTTTCTACCAAGCTTTCTCTCCTTAATTTACATGATCCTAAAATCCCGAAAACATGCTTGTTTCCTTAGTCAGTTCTGAAGTCTTTTACCACTAAACTCAATTCGGTCCAGAAGCTGGCTCTTTCATCTGGATTTTATTGTCCACTTTGTTGTATGTTTTCATGGTGGGATGTCTCCAAGAATGATTTTGCAGATTGTATTCAGACTGAAAACCAAATATTTTGCGGGAATCATTTTATGGATGACTTTGTTGCTTTGCAAGAGATAGTGCAGACTTCTGGATAAAATTGAGCTGTAATAAAGCAAATGTTATTGCAATTTTTCAGTGGCTGTTTAAGGACTGTTTGCTTTATTGAAGAAATTTTTATAGACCCTCCTTGTGAAGAAAAATTCTGGAGTCTTATATATTGATCTGTCAACCTTCACTATTAAAAACTGCAGCACCTCTAATGATAAAAAGTTATTACCATAATAAAAATATAGAGAATAGAATGAACACAACAGAAGCAGAGAATGAATTTAAATCAATACAGCTTTAAACTTAACCAACTAGCTAGCATCTTTGAGACAAAGCTCTGTCAAATATTTTGGGGTGGGGCTTCAAGTCTGATCATCTGCTAGCTGGCCATTTTATAGTTCATTTTTCTCACTTATGTTTATTCTCTGTGAAGAACAGTTGCAAAAAAGGGGCATTCATTGGATAGGTTATTACAGTGGCAAAACAAAATATTCCTCATAGAGCAAACTTACTGCAAATATCAGAAGTGGTTATTTTTGTATTTCATATTATGCCTCAATGAATTAGTATCTCTCTATATATATGCCTATGCCACATATTGTTCTTTTTCTTTGATGAAAGCAACAAGATACTGAAAATCTTTTTTTTTTTTTTTTGCAAACTGATACCCGTAGCCTTAACTGCAGTATATTGCTCTGAAGCTTACTTGTAATATTTTTATATTTGTAAATCATTTGACTATTTTTATGGGAAGTGTTAGGGTTGTTTTAAGCAAAGTGATATGTGAATTAAAGAATTGCCCTGTGCATTAAAATTAAGTTCAGCACTTAATTTTAGAAGGGTCATTTGTATGTATTATTTGGAAATAAAGACACTAAATTCAATAAAAAAGAATTAAAATTTTGATAAACAATGAAAAGTGTATTCTTTTTCATATGTAATATGTGGATCAGAAGTGGCATTCAGCCGGTTCAGACTGATTCTCCTGAACCGGTAGCGGAAATCATGAGTCCGCCCATCCACCCATCTACCCCAGCTCTATGTCATCCTATTTTGGCACGTTTTTGAGCCTGGACACATGCATGAGCAAAGTGCATGTGCAGAAGGCCAGGCACATGCACAGAAGGCAGGCACATGTGCAAACCATGTGCACACGTGCATGAAGCAAGCATGTATGACAAACCTGTAGTAAAATAATCCAAAAACCTGCCGTTGATGTGGATCCAGTAATGGACCATCTAGCTTAGAATTCTAGATACATAACTTCTTGGCAGAGATGAATTGGTGCCAATCCTTTAAATAGCTCTCTTTCTCTCAGCAGCTTTCTGTTTGCCAGCCCAGAATACTTTACCGTTCTGTGTTTTGAGCTAGGAAAGTTTTGTGTTTGGGAAACATTAAATTTGAGTTTAATTTAGGGGTATAAAAGAAAGAGTACTAGATTTGAGGGTTTTTCCCTTGACATTAAAAACAGACATGATGTTTGTAATGTAGATAATAATACAGAACAGAATCTGGTAGGGTCTTTCTTCTCGGATCACAATTCATGCAACTATGAATGGGTTACTTCTCAAGAAGAGAGCTAAGCTTGCCCGGTCTTCCTCCTTTCCCATTTTGTTCCATTTGAATGGTTTTCATTGTCTGAGGGCTAGCTATGGACATAGTACAATAAAATATCAGAACTTGGCATTTAAATTAAAATCAAATTTTACTAAAATATATATGAGTTAGCAGATGGAAAGAAGGCAAGTTTTAGATACAAATATTCCAGGTTTAATAATCTTAGTTTGGTATTGTAAATTGCTAAAGCTTTTGTTTAAAGCATGGTTTTCTATCACAAAAAAACCAGTAACTATGGCTACTTGGGAACTAAAATGTAGATAATAAATTATAGCCTACTGCTAAGTGGGTTGGAGTAGGATAGCAATGTCTGCCATTTCTACAATCTGGGACTGTATGTGTGAATGAGCAGATAACTCTATTTTGGGCTCCTTTTAGAAGTATGTATATGATTTCTTCAATTGGTTATAAATGTTAGGAATGGCACCTCCCCATCTACTTCAGTTTATGGGTAAGCTCTAGCTCTTCTTGATCTAACCCTGATCTTGCTCATTTGTGATTTACTATTGGTACTAGCTTCATAAACGAGCCTGGATAGCTCAACAGACTAAAAGCCTGTTATTAGCATTCAGCTGTCTGCAATTATTGCAAGTTCGAATCTCACCAGGCTCAAGGATGACTCAGACTTCCATCCTTTCTAAGGTAGGTAAATTGAGGACCCAGTTTGTGGGGGCAATAAGCTGACTTTGTATAAAATATACAAAAGTATGAAGGCTATTGCTTAACACATTGTAAGCCACCCTGAGTCTCTGGAGAAAGGCGGCATATAAATCTAATTTTTTAAAAAATGCATTTTTCTAACTTGGATGGGTTTCTATTGGGTTTGAATTGCTTTGTTTATGGTCTATTATGTTGTAAATAAATAAACTTCTATAGAATTGAGTTTGTCATTGACACATCCATTATAGTTAGTGTGTGTGTGTGTGTGTGTGTGTGTGTGTGTGTGTGTGTGTGTGTGTGTGAGACAACAATATAGTAATGGCTTGCCATTGCCTTCTTTGCATAATATTTTTTTTTAATCTTCCTGGTCTAGCCTGGCATTTTCTAATAGTCTTCCAGACAAACACTAATCAGGTCTAAGCCTGGTTATTTACTACATTTTTTTAGATCAAGCAAGTTCAGTTTGGTGCTGCTCTTGCTATCACTTATGTTTGCAATCATTAATTTGAGGAAGAATTGTCATTTTTCTTTCATGCAATTGCATAGAATGCCTAAAGTCCAAATGTCTAAAGTAACATGTGACCATTTTACATTTTTCAATATATTATCCGATTGTTATTTAGGGACACCGTAATCCTTTACACTGCTCAATGGGAATGAGACTCATTGAGTTCAGTGGGACGTATGTTCAGATTGAAATGTCTAATTTTAAAGAAGCAGGAAAGAATATTGACCCTTTTCAACTCTGATGCTGGGGAAGATTTGTTAAAATACCACCGACAGTTTCATTTTCATTTGAGGTACAATGACCAGACTTAGCTTATCATATTTTGGACATATTATGCAAAGACTTAGTACTGTGGACAAATCCATAATGCTGGGAAAGATGGAAGGAAAAATCTATCCACGTGGTTGATAATTAGTTGACACCAACTTGATGGCTTATAAAGTCTAAGTTAAATTGTAATCTACGTTCCAAGTCCAATTCATTTTTTTCTTTCTCTCCAATTTAACATTTTCTAAGATAAAAAGAAAAAACCCCACATTTTACAAATGTAAAAGCTTGCCGCAGTACGATAATTGGGAATGTCCTTAAATTCTTGGCAGGTAGTAATCATAGCTTTAAAATGTTCGTTTAATACTTTCACATTCTTGAATTTGGTCCAAATGGATGACACACAATGATTTATTAAGTGTTTTACTAATCTCTCTTAACAAAACATATCTATTATCAATATATATATATGTTTGAAGGCAGATTATTTTAAGGTTTAGAATGTATTATGTCACCAAGGTGATTCTCGTATTACTATTAATTGCATATTTTATTAATTACATGATTATAATCATGGAGCTTTTTTGATCATACTGAATTAAAGTTTACAACAATTTGTTGTTGTTAGTTGTGAAGTCGTGTCTGACCCATTGTGACCCCATGGACAATGTTCATCCAAGCCTTCCTGTCCTCTACCATCCCCCACAGTCCATTTAAGCTCACGCTGACTGCTTCAGTGACTCCACCCAGCCACCTCATTCTCTAACCCTTCTTCTTTTGCCCTCAATTGTTTCCAGCATTAGGCTCTTCTCCAGAGAGTCCTTCCTTCTCATTAGGTGGCCAAAGTATTTGAGTTTCATCTTCAGGATCTGGCCTTCTAAAGAGCAGTCAGGGTTGATCTCTTCTAGGACTGACCGGTTTGATTGCCTTGCAGTCCAAGGGACTCACAGGAATCTTCTCCAGGAATCTCAGGAGTAATACTTGCATTACAACAATATAAGTCATATAAAAAATTTTTTAGTATTGTTTGGAGGGCAACCCAAAAGCTTTCTTGGAGAAATCACAGCAAAACAGCTCACAGGGAGTTAGTTAGTTAGTTAATTAGTTTATTAAATTTGTATACCGCCCTTCTCCTAGTGGACTCAGGGCGGTGCACAGCCAGGAATAAAAAACACTTCAATACAAAATTTAAAGTTTGTAAAAGAATTAAACAATTTTTGGTCCAGAAAATTTAAAAAACCCATTAGGCAATTTAAAATTTAAAACCAATAGACAATTTAAAAACTAAAAAGAGGGGGGGGCGGTTTTACGCCAGCCCAGCTTGACAAAATAAAAGTTTTAAGGGCACGGCGAAAAGCCCGGAGATCAGGTATCATACGGATCTCAGGGGGCAAATCGTTCCAGAGGGCTGGTGCTGCCACAGAGAATGCTCTCTCTCTCTGGGCGTCGCCAGCCGACATTGCCTGGCTGACGGCACCCTGAGGAGTCCCTCTCTGGGGGAGCGTACTGGCCGGTGGGAGGCTATCGATGGCAGAAGGCAGTCTCACAAGTACCCAGGCCCTATGCCATGTTGGTAACCAACACCTTGAAGCGCACTCGGAAGACCACCAAAAGCCAATGCAGCTCACGCAGGAGAGGTGTCACGTGGGAGCGTCCCCTTGCTCCCATAATCCCCCACGTGGCTGCATTCTGCACCAGTTGGAGCCTCCAGGTGCACCTCAAGGGGAGCCCCATGTAGAGAGCATTACAGTAGTCCAGGCAGGAAATGACAAGTGCCTGAGTGACTGTGTGTAAGGAGTCCCGATCCAGATAGGGATGAAACTGGCGTATCAGGCGAGCCTTATAAAAAGCCCCCTGGCCACGGCCATCATATGCTCCTCTAAAGACAGCTGTGCATCCAGGAGGATGCCCAAGTTGTGAGCCCTATCCATGGGGGCCAATGACTCACCTTCAGTGATGGCATCAACTGGCCATATCAGGACACCGGAAGCCGCAGCCACTCGGTCTTGGAGGGGTTGAGTCGGAGCCTGTTGTTCCCCATCCAGATCCGCACAGCTTCCAGGTGCCGGGACATCACTTCCACGGCATCGTTGGGGTGGCCTGGGGTGGAGATGTACAGCTGAGTATCATCAGCGTACTGATGGAACTCCACCCCAAAGCCACGGATGATCTTGCCCAGCGGCTTCACATAAATGTTGAACAGAAGGGGTGAGAGGCCCAACCCTTATGGCACCCCACAAACGAGGTGCCTCGTGGTCGACCTCTGCCCCCCTGCCAACACCGACTGCGACCGGTAGGAGAGATAGGAGGAGAACCACTGCAAAACGGTGCCTCCCACTCCCAACCCCTCCAGCCGGCGCAGCATGATACCATGGTCGATGGTATCAAAAGCCACTGAGAGATCTAACAGGACCAGGATAGAGGAACAACCCCTATCCCGAGCCCTCCAGAGATCATCCACCAACGTGACCAATGCCGTTTCCATGCTGTACCCAGGCCTGAAGCCGGACTGGAGCGGATCCAGATAGACAGCTTCATCCAGGTACCCAGGAAGCTGACGCGCCACCACACTCTCAACAACCTTCGCCAAAAAGGGAAGGTTGGAGACTGGATGATAATTAGCCAAAACAGCCGGGTCCAGAGAAGGCTTCTTGAGGAGGGGCCTCACCACCGCCTCTTTCAAGGTGACTGGCAAGACACCCTCACTCAAAGAAGCGTTAATAATCCTCTGGAGCCAGCCTCATGTAACCTCCTGGGAGGCCAGCACCAACCAGGAGGGACCCAGGTCCAATAAACATGTGGTCACGTTCAGCTGCCCCAGTATTCTGTCCATGTCCTCGGGAGCAACAGGATCGAACTCCTCCCAAATGACATCCTCAAGACCGGCCTCCGTCATCCCACCTGTATCTACCCAGTCGGAGACCAGGCCATCCCGAATCTGAGTGATTTTATCATGCAGATACTGGACAAAATCCTCAGCATGACCCTTCAAGTCCTTGCTTACCAATGGTAATGGGGACTTGGGAGTTCCATTGTTAAGCAATATGTTTGCAAGGATAAGATTATGTGACTGTGCCAATTTATATGGAAGTTCCAGCATTCTCAATTTCTATTGTTAGGTCACAGCATCCTGTGGTCACATGATCACTTTTTACAATCTCATCCCAGTTTCCCCATGGATGTTGCTTGTCAGAAACAGGCAGGGAAAGTCACAAATGGCAATCACATGATTACAGGATACTGCAGCATCATAATTGTGAGCCACTGCCAAACTATATCCCAATCACATGGCCATGGAGATTCTGCAATGGCTGCAACCCCCAGGACCCATTATCAGTCCCCTTGACTTGGCATCATCGTAACTATGAACAGCCACTGGATGAATGAATGTTAGGTGAGGACTTCCTAAGGGACACAAATGTTCTTTGATATTGGTGGGATTTAAAATACAAAGGTTGAAAACCACTGTTAAGGGGATTATCCTCCAAAGTAGTAGTTAGTAGTAAAATCAAAGAAAGCATCTTGCAAAATCTAAATATTACACAGAACTGTATATATTAAGAGAAATATTCATAAACATGCATTTTCATTAGGGCTTTCTTAATTTTTATATTCTCTTTGCAGTTGCCTCTGCATGGGACCATGCTTTGATCATCTGTCTAGACACTGACTGAATCTAGTCAACTTTGCTATGGCAAGATAGCTACACCAGATGTCCTCAAACATATTTATAGGTAAATAAAAAAAAAGTAAGAAAAAAAAGAGAAATCTTTTCATGTTTTATGAAAAACAAGGACAATTTATCTCGGTTCAGAAGAAGTTGGGGTGAATATGTTCATCCTGTCAAACTGTATCACATTTTGTCCTACTTGGGCTGGGAAAATGGTTAGAATAAGTACTTTGCACCTGCAGAAATGTAACACCTGTTGCTATTCATTAAAACAGTCTGACTTTTTCTCAGGCTTACACATGAGCCAAAAAAAGGTGCCATCTGCTTTAAGAAATCCATTCTGATACGTGAGTGGATTTATATCTCTGTTTCGTATATCTGAAGAAGAGTATCATTTTCAATGGTCAGGGAGTAGGATTTTGGTCCTTAGCATAATTCTATGTCCTTTTTTATGTTTAGATCTCATTCCCATATACATACAATTAAATCAGACTTTAATATTCTATTCAGCAACATAAAGTCAAACACTTAGCACCTTATAATCTTCTTGACAGATTCCATCTGAATGGTCTCAAAAGGATAAAAAGTTTAGAATCTTGATATTTGAAGTAAGTTTTAAGTTTGAGGTATGTTAAACCAGACCAAGTGACTTAATCATCAACCCTCCAATTCATTATCAGTAAAATGGTTGACTTGAAAATTTATCTTAAAGTTGTTTTGCAGTCAATACCAGAAATAAATTGAATCTGATGATAAATACTTTCATTGATTATATCCAACTTTAAAACTGGGGACTATTGAAAGTTCCATCATTGTGCCCTACAGATAGATAGGAGAAATATACTATAAAAAGTACCAGCTAATTAACATAGTATCATAAAAGGCAAGTGTATGCAAAATGCACTGTGCTTTCACTGGTCCCTGGAATGATTCTTCATTCGAAAATATGTGTTCTTCAGCAAGAATTCAACATAAGAAAGGAGGCTGTATAAATGTTTTAAATAAATAATTAAGAACAAAAGTTTGGCCTTGCTAGTTCTGTGACAATAAATAATCATCTGGTTTTATTATTTATTCGGGTTTCTTTGATAGAAGAACCAGATGGGAACTTTAGAATGACTAGAAACGAAGCTGAAAGAAACACAACTAAAGAATCACACATTCTTCCCAGTTATTTTACCACTGTCGCCCTACCCTTTGCATAATTTTTTCCCCTGCATATCAAAAGTACAAGTTCATCAGAGCATCAAATACACTCTAGTATATTTAAGGCTAGTATAGCATCAAATACACTCTAGTATCAAGCCTTCAAGCTTTAGGCTCCTAAATGATGTATCTTCTTCTCCCAAACCTTTTAATGCATCTCCTACAGATTTCCAAACAGTGACATCTGTGAAGGGGAGCATAAAGGGCAGATTGATAACAACTTTACATACAAATAGTCCTAATTTTTGTTGTCTCGATGGAAGGCCTGATGTTGCTTTGGTTTTTTGTTAAAAGCAGCAAATTTCTACAAACACCCTTGTCATCAGCATATGGCTTAAGGGCTGGTTAATGATGGGACTGCCTATCTCCAATTGTTTCTACCTACCTGGTACATTGAGGAAAAAGTAAGTATGCTCCAGGTCTTTTCAATAAAACATGGTGTCTTCTGGGATCAAGGAAATGGATCTTCTCTATTGAAGCCTTCATCTTCTGGAATAGCACTTGATTAATGTGGATGGTTTAAAAACCCAACCTCCCACAGTAGAAGCTGCATAGGAACATATTTAGATGTGCACAAACATATTACAGCAACCCTGAACATCAGGCCACCTATACAATATGTTTATTTTATTTATTTTATTTATTTATTAAATATGTTCCCACAAAATGGATACCCATGCAACTTGATCAAAATGTGCTTCACCACTGAACTGACTACAGCACAAGCAACACAAGCTATGGAAAATATAACTGGCATACACCTGGATGAGCAGGAATTAACATCAGGATTAATATCAGAATAAAGCAGCAAATAATCCCCCAAACAAGGAATTACAAAGAAGAAAACAACATTCCCACTAACATTGTCAGAGCAATCTACAGAGGCCAAACCCCACTCCATTCTAGCACTGAAGATGTTACCTAGTTGGATAATGACACATCTGCAGGAAAACAACCAAGCTCATGGTTGATTTCACAGTTCAATCATAAACTACAAATGTTCTCTTCTATTGATAGTTTGAGAGAATTTATCTACAGTTTATACTAGACCAGCACTGAAGATTATGGACTATAACCTTCAGTGAAGAGTGCATTTTTTTCTGTAGTGGGTTTAATTTGGGTTTATAGCAATAATTTACATATATAAAGACATCCAAATTTGTTTTCATCTTGGAAGTGACATTTAGATTCTACCATCTGATCTCTTCAAATTGTTCTATTCATATTTGGTTTCTGCTTGCTAATTAATCAGGAAGAGTCAAAGGAAATACTAGCTAAGTATTTTTTTTAATTGGGGAAAAGCTTAATGAATGAGTCTATTAATTTAAGAAGATTTAGCAATTATGCATTCCTTAATATTGATTTCCACTAAATACTATCTTGAAATTAAATTGATAATAAAATCTGCTCTCCCATACCCAGGTTCCACTACAATAGATGTAATGAATACATTGGCTGACTGCATTTCTCTAACACAACAGTCACTTAGGAATAAATGGTGCAATTGAAAACATCAAGTTATAATTGAAATTGAAGAAAGAAAAAGGACAACGAAGTAGGCTGCCTTTAGTAGTATACTAATGAATAACATTCATTGGAACTGGAATGATGGCTAGGTAGGTCAGGAATGAATTTGAGATATTTTATTTCATCTTTCTCCCTAAGGAAGATGTGATGTTATATCTTCTGGTTTCTGAGATATTGTATACTTTGTATTCTAAAATGCTCTGTATGGGACAGATTCTAAAGTGCTGAATATGAATAAATATTGAAAACCACTTTAGCCATGGAAAGATAGACAAGAAAGGTGATTTTCTTCCATTGCTGTTCCTGCTATCATTTTAGAATGAAAAGTTCAAGAGAATGAAGAATTAAACTCTTCCTTTATTTTTGTGGATATGAACCATCAGTTTTTCCTTCCAACAAAGTTTAATGGACAGGGGAATGTAAAAATAAAAGAACAACCTGTTCCCTAGTGTTTTGATTTACTGTAGCAGGGAAGTTACAGTGGTACCACAAGAGACAAAAAAAGAAGAAAAATAGAAAGGTTCTGTTTTAGCATAAAAATGTTTTTGAGAAAATAGGAATAGTTGAAGGCATCCTTTTATGCAAATACCTGGGAAAGGAAAGGAAAGGAAGGAAAGGAAAGGAAAGGAAAGGAAAGGAAAGGAAAGGAAAGGAAAGGAAAGGAAAGGAAAGGAAAGGAAAGGAAAGGTATGTCAACTAGTGAGGACAGATACCAATAGAAGAGAATATTTGTAACTCAGGGTTGAACTGTGGAGTCTTGGTGCTCTCTGGCTTGGTTGCTTTTTTCAGATGTTTCACTACCAAACTGAGTAACATCATCAATGCTAGAATGGAGTGGGTTTGCTTTTTCTTTATATATTAGAAGCTGTTGTTATCAATGTTGATGGGTGTGCATCTGGTAATTCCTTGATTAGGTTGTTGTTTACTGTTAGCTTGTTTGTCTGCATTCGTAAGTGAATTTAGAATCAAGTGAATTTAGAATCAGAATTTAGAGTTCCTTGATTGGGGTATTGTTTGCTTCTTGATTGTTGGTCTGATGTTAATCTTGATGTTAATCTCTGGTCATCTGGGTATTGATTGCTGGTGAGGTGTTCTTTTGGGTTTTTGTTTTCCCATTTTAGCTTTTTAGTTTCTTTTGAGTGGTATGTAAATATTGTTTATCACCACGTGCCTGTTGATAGCCAATTTGTCTAAATGCTAGGCTTCCAGAAATTCTCTATTGCAGTGGTTCTCAACCTGTTGTCTGTCAACAACTGGGGGGCCAATGATGTCATCATAGAGGGTTCCACGTCCCAATCAAATTCAGGCTTGACAGGGTTCATGAAAGCTTGAAGAAATGTTATGCTTTAAATCTTGAGTTAAGTCTTGGTGGTCTGTAGCCATGGTCCATAGTCACAAAAAGCATTTAAAGTGGGTCTGTGGTGAAGAAAAGGTTGAGAACCACTGCCCTAGTGTTTTGGATTTTGTTTGGTCTTAGATGCTCACAGTTTCCCAGTTCAGTCTATGATTAAGTCTGTCCATGTGTTGTGAAATTAAGGAGTTTTCATCATGTCTTTTGATTGCTATTTGGTGTTCATGGGTGTGCTACGTCCTGCCTGTTTGTCCTATCCTATATAGTGGTTGTTACAGTCCTTACATTGTATGTTGTAGATGACTCCTTTTTCTCCCTCCTTCTGCAGCTGCGGGTTTTTTTAAAATTTACTTAGGATGTTTAGTTGTTTAATTGGGAACCCCCAAGAACAATCTCACCAACCCTGACAGGGCAAATCACAAGTATATAAAAAGGGAACAAACCTCATTTTCTTCAAGTATGAATGATGTTTCCTAGCTGAGTAATTAGATTTAAACTTAGAGTTAAAATAACTTTATTGTCACTTTAAATGTACACTAATCAGCATATATTAAAATGAAATTTCATTGCATACAGATCTCAAAGGGTCACCACCTCCAATATACACTACATAAACATGAAATGTCTGCAAGCAAAAAATTAAAGTCAGAGAGCACCAAAGACGCCCCCCCCCCATGAGTACAGAATAATCCCTAAAAGAAAAAGGGAATTTATCTCATAGATCTTCTTACCTCAGATAACAACGTAGTACTGAGAGTCAGTTTGGTAATAGGTTCCATGGGTTTTCTTACACTTCCAACATGTTAGATCATTATTTGGGAATTACCTATTACCATTTATGGTGGACATGCCCGGGGTCGAAAAAATTCTGGACAAATATAAAGAAATGGTTAGAAAAAATAACAGATCAACCAATAGAAAGAAAACCGGAAATATTTCTACTAGGAATATTTACGAGAACATATACCAAAGACATAAAATACCTGATTTTACACATCATAACAGCGGCTCGAATAACATATGCACAAAAATGGAAACAGGAAGAAACACCACCAGATGAAGAAGTGATAAAAAAAGTTTTAGAATGTGCTGAGATGGACAAGTTAACAAAATTACAGAAAACAAGAGAGACAGATTATTATACAATTTAAACACCAATAGGGGAAAAGTTAAAATGTAAAATGCGTATGTAACAAACAAACAAATATATATGTGTGTGTGTGTGTGTGTGTGTGTGTGTGTGTGTGTAGGTCTTTAGTTATTCAGGTTTTCTCTCGTGTAAAATTGGAAGTGTCTTGGCGACGTTTCGACGAAGTCTCATTTGTCATCTTCAGGCTGGTGCTCTTGGCTTCGTGCTTCTAGGAGCACGAAGCCGTGCTCCTAGAAGTATAGCTTGGGGGCGGGGGGGAGTCACAGTGGAAAGCAGACTACGAAGAAACACCTGTTAAAATGAGGATATAGTTATATGTTGTATGTTATGTGTTTGTCATACTTGTAGTAATAAAACAATAAACTTTTTTTTTTTTAAAGAGAGTCAGTTTGGTGCACCAGGCTAGAAGCTAGGAGATCGTGAGTTCTACTCTTGCCTTTGGCAGAAAGCTAGGTGTATGATCTTGAGCCAGCCACTTTCTCTCAGTCCTAGGAAGGAGACAATGGTAAACTATTTCCAAAAAAAAAAAAAAAAAACCCCTTCCCAAGAAACCTGGAAGGACAGTCCATACAATAGCCAGGAAACAACACTGACTTCAAGGAACAAAAAACAAAACAAAAACCTATTACAACAACAATAATAATTTACTAAGCTTATATGCCATCCAGTTTTCAACAACTCTATATGCTGTGCATTCAGGACTTAATTTCTACTATAGAAAATATGAAATGCAAAAATAACATTGCAAGGCTTTTTCTCCCAGGGATTTCCCAAATCTTGCTTATCATTTGAAGAATTTTACATCTACACATTACATCTATGAAGCAGACTGCTTCAGACAAGTCAGGATGGAAGAGATTTGGTTGCAATAAGGTTGAGGAATAAGTATGGAAATTAAAGCTTGGTGAAAATGCCAGATGTTTTCTAGGATACCTTTTGTAGAGAAAAATCTGTTTGACAAGGTACACCTGGAGAAAATGAGAATCATAGCATCCTCAAAGATGTCAAGGAAAATTGAGATAGAGGTTAAGGGGAAGATGAAGAAGCTGCTGATTATTTGGAGTCAGAGAAGGAAAACAGAATTAGGACCCTCTGGCCAAGGAAGGAGCAAAGAGGCAGAAACAAAACTCAGAAAAGTTAGGAAAGATGTTGTGAATGCAGGTACAGACATTGCAGAGAGAAATAACTGCTGTAGTTTAGCTTGGACCTACATTAGGATAAAACTAAGAAGAAAAGGAAAAGGCTAGCCTAGAAAAAAAGGAAAGGATTAAGAGACAAAGGATGGGAGACTCATGGGAGATAGAGACATGGAGACAGAGATGGAGGCGGAGACAGGAAGGAAGGAAGGAAGGAAGGAAGGAAGGAAGGAAGGAAGGAAGGAAGGAAGGAAGGAAGGAAGGAAGGAAATTTCAATATTAGGGAAATTCCTGGTATCTATGTTGGTGAAAGATTACCATTTGAAGAACCAGATGGATGAGCAGACTGCATCACAGGCCAGGCTGGAAGAGACCATTCTAACCCGATTCAGAAGAAAGAATCAAATAGACAGCAGAAGAGGAAGAGAAAACTGCTATGTGGGCAATTTGTCCGAAAGAGGGGAGAGTTGGATTCTTTAAATATTAAACTGCTTTTGAAAAACTTCTGCCCCGTTATAGATACAGTGAGACAGTGGAATGGCTTGCCTTCAGAAGTTATGCTCTATCACTGGAACTTTTAAAGAAGACCTTGGACAACCACTTAGCTGAAGTGTCGTCATGTCTGCTTGAGACTAGAAGCCTTCCAAGGCCCCTTTCAATTCTGTTATTCTTATGTAAGGGACAAAGGACTAGTCTTGCTATTGAGCAAGCTTCTCTGTGGGACACAAGACACAATCTATTGAGTTGCATAGGTTACTGTGGCTTAAAATTGTTCTTGTACCTGTATAGCATGTCCTGTTTACTTGTATGGTATTTTCAGAATGCAAGTAGTAAAGTTGTTTTTTTCTTGTTCTTAATTAGAGGTTTGACATTTTTCTTTTTGGATGTCTCAGGAGGTGGGGAGAGATATCTTCCCTTGGAAACTTGACAGCAGGCATGTTTAAAGTGAATTACAAGGATATTGAATAGACCAGGAAACTCCAACCTTGGCAACTTTAAGCCTGGAGGACTTCAACTCTCAGAATTCCCCAGCCAGGAAAGCTGGCTGGGGAATTCTGAGAGTTGAAGTCCTCCAGGCTTAAAGTTGCCAAGGTTGGAGACCCCTAGGATAGATCACAGAACAAACCAATTCTTTGCCGGTTCAAAACTACCTCTAGACTCCCTGATCCATTTGGTTAGTTGGGTCTGAGAACTGCATTGATTTATGTCTGACTCAGCTGCACAAACTTTTCTGTCATTGTAAAACTATTATTTTCTTGAAAATGCTACAGTTCTGTCGAACTTGTGGGTGGTCTGTGTTTTCCAGTTGGCAGGACATCTTGCCTCATCTTGCCTTCAAAACAGAAGGGTGACTTGAAGACTTTCCAACTACCCCTATCAGAACTATTCTTGATGTTTTTTTTTCTGCATGAGACTATAAAGATGCACACAACCCTTGGGTAGGGACCATGGCTGGATAGACACAGTGTAAATCCATTTTCCATTGGTGTTAAGGGTGTGTGGTACAGTGAGGGACCACACACAGTCATGGCGTGGCCATGACTCTCTGTTCTCAGTTGTTGTAAGGCCAATTACTATAAGATGATCACTGAAGGACTTTTGAGGGACTAAGAAGGGAAAACAACTGGTGGTGTGGGAAGACACTTTGTTTTGTGTTCCTGCTTCTGTAGAAATGATTGCAAAACTTTCTCAGCATGAATGGCCAAATTAGGAATGCTAATAATCAAGCAACTGTAGGGTTATGTGGTTGTGTTCCTTTAGTAACAGCAACCAGGATGAAAATGGGATAAAGAAACACGCTTCAATTATTTGAAGACCAGCTGTATCATAAAAAGTAAGTGAAATAACAGAGCACGTGATCCAGGGTATGATTAAATCTTTCTTTCTTATTCATTCACATATGGTCCCTTTAAGTCAGTGTGGACTCCTTGTGAATGGTCTGAAGTTTTCTTGGCAAGACTTTTCAGAAGTGGTTTGCCATTGCCTGCTTCCTAGAGATGAGAGAGTGACAGGTCCAAAATCACTCAGCTGGATATATGACTAAAACAGGACTAGAATTCATAGTCTCTTGGTTTCTAGCCTGATACCTTATCTGCTACAATGAATTGGCTGTCTACTTATTGTTAAAATAGACTATCAATTGCTAAAACTCTCATTGTCATGACATTTAACTGGGCAGAATAGGGTAACATATTTTGAGCACAGTACCTCAAATGAACTAATTTACAGAATGTGTCAAAAATCCAGGATTCGTTACTCTGGAGAAATTTGGGGAAGTTGTGGCTAGTTCAGTGCTGCTGTGCTGTGTTGCAGGACTATGGTCTTCATTATCAATTTCCATGACAATTTTCCAGCCAGTGTCACTCCTAATCCCCACTCCACCACTTACCTGCTTCCTGGAAGGGGAAGGGGAAGGAGAAGGGAGGGAAGGGAGGGGGAAGGAAGATAATGACAAAATGACAAGGTTGGGAGGGAGGGAGGGAGGGAGGGAGGGAGGAAGGAAGGAAGGAAGGAAGAGAGAGGGAGCCAATGTAAAGAAGGAGGGTGAGAGGGAGGGAGGGAGGGAAGTAGAGGAAAGAAGGAATGAAGGGGGATGGCTAGTGAGGAAAGAATGAAGGAAGGAAGAAGAGGAAGGAAGGAAGGAAGGATTTCTGATGCTCCCTGACAACTTTCCCCAAGGAAACTCAATAGGGAAGCTATCAGGAAGTCAGAAGTAGCTCTTCCCCCCCCCCCCCCCCCGTTTTTTGCAGACATCTGGTCATTCTGTTTCTTTGTTTTGGTAAGGAAATATCTTTGAAACAATGAGCCAGTGGGGCATGTGTTGTCTAGTTACTATTATTATTTGCCAAAAATACATTTTCTGATTTGGGTAGAGAAGGTGGTTGGGGAATAGTGTTCCTCAGATACCAAATAATTTGCATGGCCTAGGAAGATGATTTTATCATGTCAAACACTAACCTAACATGGTCTACCTCTGATCTCTAGTCCTAAAAGTGTCCTAGTTTGAACTTTCTTCCCCTCAATATGCTTGCTGCTTCTGGAACAAGCACACTAGCAGCTCGGATTGCCATAGCACTTTAATCATATGAAATGCCAAAGGGATTCCAAGAATTATTTTTGCATAACTAAATGCAGTGTCCTCTGGTAAACTTGCCAAGAGATATATTGTGCGTAAAAATAAAAATAAAAAAATAGTTTGATCACTGGCTTTTAATGGGAGTTTCTAACCTTTACCTATCATCATTTCTTGTACAGTTTTTAAAAAATCACCAATGTTCAGGATATATTGGTTTCTCCCTTGTTTGTTTCTAAGCCTTTGATGAGCAGCAGAGTCATGATTCATGCTCTGCCATTACCATGAAATGTAAAAGGTCAATTTGCTTTTCAGAATCAGAGATGAGTAAAAGAAAAGCAGAAAATGTTAATATGTTGTCAGTATCTATCTGCTCAGTAGAGGAAGAATCTTGCCTTTAACATTATTTAGGTTCCCCCCCCCCTTTTTTTAAAGGATAGTGATGACGACACAATAATGGGAGTTCATCGGTTCACTCTTTTCAAAAGCAGCCTCCATAAAAGCAATCAAAATGTACATCCCACCCTCCTCCCCATAGGGATGTTTTTCCTCTAATAGTTCTACTATAACAACAAGAATAAATTGTAGTTCAGTACCTGAAGAGCCATCTGATGAATTTTGGGGACATCATGCTGTAGCTGCAAGGAAGAAGGCTGACAAGAAAAACTCATAATCCTATTCCTATATCCTGGGTCAGTGCACAGTATTCCCCTATGGTTATCCATAATGGATTTCCTTTAAGAGCAGTATCCTGCTATGAAATTACAGTGCAAAATTATATTTAGTTGGGGAGCCATTCAAGCTGTGGAACCCCTCCCCCTCACTTCACTTGAAAGCAGATTGTCCATATATTTTGCATTTCATTTGTCAACATTCTCAAAATAATAAGTAGAGCCAAGCCATCTTGGCTCTGTCTCAAGATTTGAAAATAAGATATAGTTATGGCAAGGAATTCTCTTCTCTTGGAATATTTTATGAAATGTGCATGTCCCATTGGAATCAGTAAGGCTTTTGGGGAGGCACTGGTTTGACTGGCTTATAAAATCAACCCTACAAGCAACATGGTGGCCTAGAGGTAAAGACACTCACTTCCCACTTGGAAGGTAAGAGCTCAATTCTAGGCAGCAGCAGATGTTCCTCTATCAGGCACAAAGAGAAAGTATCTACTGTGAACTCCACATAGGCATCGGGAAGGGCATCCAGCCAATAACCGCTCAGCTCCATTCAATTGCTCTCACTTCACCTCAAATAAGGGGATCAAAGGGTCATAAAAAGAATATATATATATAATCAAACCCTAATCAAATCTAGTTTAAATATTTATTTATTTGTTCAACTTGTATGCAGCCTTTCTCTGAAGACTCAAGGCCGAATATACATTTGGATATGGGTATAAGCTGAAAGATCATGTGAGGAGCGGATCTTCACAGAGAAAATCTATCTGTATAGATGCTAAGAATTGACACTCCTAATCAATCATTCCATTAATGCCCTCTGTTTGGGCCTTAGTAATGTCAAAGAAAAAAGAAATTCCACATTTCTCTTCAGTAGGAAAGTAAGTCATTAAGAAAAATATACCATGCTTGCTAGGCATGCAAGAACTAACTGCTTTGTAAAAAAATAAAATACATTGGAAATAGTAAGCCATACCTTTTACTTCAACAGGGAGAAAGATGTCAAGTCTAATAGTACGACAATAGTAGAATATGATATCTCCTGATAATAAGCCCAATCGGGCTTTTGAGTGCATGGCAATAAGGCCAAGCGTTTATTTCAGGGTTCAAAAAAATATAAGACAGGGTCTTATTTTCAGGGAAACATGGTATGGCAAGATATAGATTTATTTGCTTGAACCTCCATTTCCTAATTCTCAGTCAATAGTCTGCTTCCTTGCACTCAGAACAGTCTAAGGAATAACCTACTTTATGATAATTTCTTATAAAAAAACCATAACCCTTTCTTGGAACCTTCTTTAGTTTATCCCAGATGATTGAATATCAAAATATGGTAGGGACCTTGGGGACTGTATGTGACCCAGAAAGCTTCCTAATTGAGGAAGCATTGAAGCACATCATAGTACTGTATTTCTTCCTTCAAAGTTCGAAGAGAGAGAATGCTTGGGGGACTAAGTTCAGGCTTGTAAGTTTATGATACTATGCATAAAAAGACTACAGTTTAGTGTTAGTACCAGAGTGAAAATGGAGAGACCATGAATTCTAGTCCTGGTTTAGGCATAAAGCCTGATGGGAGTCTTGGGCCAGTCAATCTTGCTTAGCTCTAGGAAGGAAGCATTTTGCTAGGAAAATTGCAAGTACTTGTCCAGGAGTGAATACCAATCTTAAGATACATGGGGGGAAAAACACCAAATCCTACACACACATATATAAAATGAGATTACATCTCAAATAGTTCTGGATTTTTCTTGACCTATTAACTTGTGTGCTTATATAAATTATTCATGTGCCTTAGCATATGCCTAATGACATGGTGATCTGTCCCCCTCTACACACACCCACAAAAACACAGCCAGTCGAGGGTTAAAGAAGCACTTGGCACACACCACAGTCCTTATCTCCAACTTGGCAGCGATATTCACACGGTCTGCCAAGTGCTTTAATTGTTCACAGAAAGAAAATCACATACGTAGCTTTGCCAAAATCCGTTCTTTTAGCAGCTTCAGGCTCCAATGACTACCAGATTGAGTTTTGTTCGTCACAGGGATCACTGACCACCACACTCTCTTATATAGTCTCTGGGGTGTGGTCCAGTGACTCATTGGTCCTGTGACTCAAGTCCAGTGACTCAGGTCTATTCCCTCGCACGCCTCCTCAGCTGCTGCAAGCGCTTATCTCGCCTTCTTTGACGTGCGTCCAGGAATGACGTCTCTCCCTCGCTCTCATCTGAGACACCTGTTTCCCCACTACTTTGCTCTCTTTCAGCTGGCACCTGAGACGGTGCCAGGGGGGGGGGGCTGGGAGATCTGGCTGGCTCCTCTTCTTCATGCTCAGATCTTCCTTCCTCCAATGGGATAGGCTCAGAGGACGGGGCCACAACACATGGGTATTTTCTTATCATGATGCAAAGACTAATTTGTTTCTTTTCTTAACCTCTTCCACCAACTGATGGATTTTGATCCCAGATCCTCCTCCACAAGGGGGTTTGTGATTGCTGTTCATTTTTATTGTTTGATTTCTATAATTCTGCTGGTATGTTTTATGATGTAAACTGCTGAGAGTTTGTTTATTATTTATTTATTTATTAGGTAAACTACTGCCTAGGCCACTGTACTCTGGAACAGCTGCAACTTCCAAATAATCTTCAAGAGCAGTTGTTAGGGTATGGTTTGAGCCTAACAGATTGTCCAGGCAATATAGGTGTTCTGTGTCTTTAAGTTTTAATGCTGCATCATTGCAATGCTGAGTCATGCTTTAATTAGTTGTAAACATATTTAAGAAAGATACTGTAATGTATTCAGTTGATGATATGCTACCATTGTGCTATCATCGTGTGTGGATGGATCTGCTACCATCGTGGTTTGTGGGCTTGTTATTCTAACCAACTACTGTTTGTGTGGTAAGAAGCTTTTTGTATTACTGGACTGATTTAACTGGCAAAGACTTGGACTGTTTAAAAGACTATGAGATTGTTTATTTTCCACTATAAAGTAAACTTTTGATAAACCAGTTTGCACGTATCTCTTATTTCATTGCTTTCAGCAACGTTTCTCTGTGTACTATACTCTGCTGGTTGCTAACACAACAACAATATTCTTAACAGCAGTCCCATATAGAGATCATTGCAACGGTCCAACTGGGAGATCACTAGGGGAAGAGCCTAAAATTCCTAGAGTTTCCGATTAATAGAGGCTTGTAGCACAATCTTATCCATCTTCCCCTTCAAAATAGACAAGAGCGCCAGGGTGAGCCTTATATGCCTATCTATGCCATTTGTATTGTTCTCTCTTGAACAGGCTGAATAAGAGAGCTGTATTGTTAATTTCACTGCTCTCTGTTTTTGCTTTCTCAATGGTAAGAAATGTCTCACCTCTTTCTTGAAAGGAAATCTACTTTTAAATGACTTGCCCTGGCATGGTAAATGCCACCTTTCATCACTTGAGGCTGAATTCAGATAGAATATTCACCACACAAAACTGACATTTCAATTGACATTTTAAAGCTAACATAAGAACTAGGACACTTAGTAATGCCTATCAAATAAACAATTTTTAAACCTTTCAATTACATAGATTTTAGCACGATTTCATAAAATAAAAGCTTAGCTTATTATAGTAACAATTCAAATATACTTTAGAATCAATAGTGTTTACTTTTGTGCAAGTATGGTTAAAAGTGAGTTGGATAAGTTTTAGCATCTTTTTTTTTAATTTGCTTGATTTGCTGGATTAATGATTTTGAGTAAGTACAGTACAGTAAGTGAATAAAAGAGATACTAAATAAACATGGCCCACTCTCAAACTAACTGTAGAGCTTCCAGTTGAGCTGTAGAGCTCAACTTCCACCCAATTGCCAAGATCCTTTTTTAAAAAGAAACTTATTGGAGAACACAGTTGGGTTTTGCTTATGAAAGGTTCTAAAGGAAACATATTATCTGGATCCTGGATCTAGGCAGGATTTGGGCATTGGCTTAGATGCCCAACACTACTGTTAGATGGAAACAGTAGTGATCATTCTGGTTGATAATCTAAAGAGCTGGACAGAGCAATCTCAGTGCTAGCAGACTTCTTACTAATTTTAAACTATGGTATTCTGAACTGCTTGCAAGGATTGAGTTAGAGCCACTGTTTGGCAATGGTGGTTCTTCTCCTTCCTAAGAGGGCAGATTCAGACGGAGTGCACAGAATGAAGGTTTTGGCTTTTTATTATATTAACATGGGGGGGGGGGATATTCAACATTTATATGAAATTATTGTGGGAGTTCATCAGTCATTTCAGGACAAGGTGTGATCAATATGTGGCAGACACTCAGCTTTATATGGTCACCTTGAACAATTCTGTGGATGTCCTGACCCAGTGCCTGAGGAGGGTGAGAGTCTGGACAAGTAATAAGAATATTTTTTATTTTATTTAATTTATTTTGTCAAGTACGTATTAGATAATATATATAAGTATAAGCATGAATTGAATACATACAATGAATACAAATAAAGGGAACATTAGGACAGGGATGGTAGGCACCCTGGTGCTCTTATGCACACCCCTTACAGACCTCTTAGGAATGGGATAAAGTCAACAGTAGACAGTCTTAGATTAAAATTGTAGGGGTTTTGGGATGACACTACCAGAGTCAGGTAGTGCATTCCAGGCATTGACCACTGTGTTGCGGAATATTTTTTGCAGTCAAGTTTGGAGCGGTTCACTTTAAGTTTGTATCTATATTGTGTGCTCATGTATTGTTGTGGTTGAAACTGAAGTAGTCATTGACAGGTAGGACATTGTAGCAGATAATTTTAAGATGAAAATAAATCCCTGCAATTTTGAATTGCTTGTGATAATGCTAGAATGGTCTTGTTTCCAAAGCTAGTTCTGCATGGGGTCATCTCTCTCAAAGAAGCACCTCTACAATATGGGAAATCTTCCTGGATTTTCAGCTGATGGTCAAGAAACAGGTGGCAGTTGTAGTCAGGAGGATTTTTTGCCTAGCTTTGGCTTGGACATCAATTTCTTAGAGCAGGTTGTTTTTATATCAGTGACTCATGCCCTTATCAGCATGTGCAGGCTGTTACAGTGTTCCTTATATGAGTTCTGCTCTTAAAAAGTATTTCCAAACTGCAGTTGATATAAAATGCAGCAGTCCATCTACTAACAGGAAGTGGCTAATTTAGTAACATCACACCACACATTGGTCATGGCATTGGCTGCCCAGAAGCTTCTGGGAGGAGATTTTAAATTATATAGCATTACATTTTGGGGGGATCAGAATGATTTCAGGTTTGCCTCTCCCACCAGCATTCATCTTCTCTTGTTCATTCATCCCAATAGGTGCTACTGAGGAATCCCCCTTCGCATGAAAGGAATAGGGATCTAGGGCCTGGAGACAATCTTGAGAACAGCCATCCCAATTATGGAGCAGTTTCCCTTTAAGGAAGTGATTCTCAACTATGGCAACTTCAAGATGTTAGAACAAGAATGTCAAATGTGCATGCATCATGCACTGGCCACTCCCATCTCTGGTTTAGTGAAGGGGGAAGAAGTCACAATACATCACATGATGACATCATGATGGCACGAGTTTAACACTGCTGTGTTAGAACTTCAACTCTAGACTTCAACTCGCAGCATGCTGGCTAAGGAATTTTGAAAGTTGAAGTCCACATATCTTAAAGTTGCTGAAATTGAGAAACACTGTTCAAAGATACAGGAAACTTCCACCTTATTCACTTGCTCACTTTTGATAAGGTGGTTAGATCCGTTAAGTTGAGCATCATGGTGGTCTAGTGATGAAGACACCTGCCTCTCACTTGGAAGGTTGAGAGTTCACTCCTAGGTAGTGGCAGATATTTCTCTCTTAGGGCTAAAAAAAAAAAATCTGATGCAAACTCTACATGGCATCATGAAGGCATCTGGCCAGTAAACACTCAGCTCCATCTAGTTTCCTTGATTCTCCCCTCAATTAAGGGATTTACAAGATTGTAAAAAAGGACTTAGATCCATTACGTTCCAACAAGCCTACAATATGAATGGTGGAATGCTGGGCTACCATTATTACTTTGTTGGTATTGATGTAGTTATACTGTTTAGTTTGAATTGTTATTGTGTTGTAAATTGTCTTGACTAAAGAATATTACACGCACATCCTGTTTTTCAAGGGAAAGAAACCTCAAAGGAGCTTACAGTAATTTAAAAATAATTTTAAATTATTTAAATTAATGTTTCCAATATAATTATAATCCTAAAATAACATAAGAAACAGCAGCTAATGTACTATATCATATTAAAAGCAAACAGTAAAATTATGAATCAAGCAGAATCAAGAGGATTTCAGAGTTATAGTGTTTGTCTACCTTGCAAGTGGATCTCAGTGAGGAATTGTTTCCATCTATACCTGGAGGTCTCAGGAGCTGAATCTGAGATTTCCCTAATGCAAAGCAAATGTTGCTCCATTTAGCCACATTCCTTCTCATTAAATTTGGTCTATTTAGTTAAGTACTGAAGAAGCAGCATGTGCTTCTCTAGAGAGAGAAATTACAGAACCTCTGAGAAAAGATTTTTTTATCATTTCTCCTTGGCATAGATACATTCACATTAGGTTGGTGTGACATATTTAGCAAGAGCTGCTTTTGAGAAGGAAACTTCCTTGGGTAGAAACAAATAATGGACCCAGAATTTAATTCTGATTGGGTTACATGGATAATTGAACCAGCTTTTCATTGGGCATGCAAGAAGGAAGAAGACAAAGATGAATAGTCAATTGTCCAAGTTTAACATCTCTTAATGGACTAAGTGATATGGAAGATTGTCTTCTCCCATACCCAGCAAAGTTTAAGATCCTCTATGGCAATCTTGTTCCCAATGCCCCTTCCAAGTAAAGTAAAGTAAGCACTTATCATTCAGGAAAGTGGCATTCTTGGTGACACCATTGTAAGTCTTAAGATGTCCTTTCCAGAGAGACGCACCTAGTACTTGCTTGACAGTCCTGTTGATGTCGGTGGCCTTTTTGAGTTACCCAGGTTTTAAAAACTTGTTTTTAAAATAAACCTTGCCCTTAAGATGAGGGTCAATTTGTTGTTCTTTCAGAAGAAATATTTTATGCTTTGTCTGTACAGAGTTCTACTTTGATATTTTGTACACTGTATTTCTAATATAACTGCTTTGTTGTTTTTTTTTTTTTGCATTGTAAGCTACACAGTGAATACATGAATAAATGAACACACACACACACACACACACACACACAAACACACACACACACACACATCTGATCAGTGACTGTAAGTAACTGTGAGTTGAAGCAAGAAAAGAACAAAATGGCTATGGGTTAGGAACTTAGCCACTGCAAGAACAGAAACAACAAACTGCCGCAAATGCATTTATATATCATGGATTGTGCCCTTTAAAAGGAAAGATGGTATGATGGGCTTCAAAAAATCAGTTTTCTAGGAAGAATGGAGCAACTTAGATTGGTGTCAGGCCCAGTCCAAGAATGACATAGATAGAACAATTCAACCCTAGTTTGGTTCTTAATTTGTTCACCAATCTTTCCAGACAAAACCTTTACAACTTTTACTGTATATGGCCATCCTGATTATGTTTGCACGATATAGCTGACCAAGGTAACCCTTTCTAGTAACTTAATAAAGATAGAAGAAGATTCTGGAAGTCCCAATTATTTGTCTTGGCAAGCAACTTTACTGTCATTATAACTATTACTTCCTCCTGTGGTTTTGTCTGAGCAAAAAGTTATCTTTGCAAAATTGTTGGCCGTGTGTTTCATCCTTATCATTCCTCTCCTCTGTAGTTGAAGGGAAGTTGAAACAAACAAACAAAAAAAGGCACAGTGAATAGGGCTTTAGAGAGGCCTCATTTTTATAAATGCAAAGATGGTTTGTCAGCTGTTGACATAATTGACTGGGGGAATCCCTGATCAGTCCATATGATGGATGGGAGAAGTTCTTTCAACCACAGACACAAGGATATTTGGGACTCAAACTAACCTGCTTAGCATTGATTGGAAGATTAGCTGACCCAGTTTTTCTGTTTACACATTACACTAACTCTGTCTTCCATTATCCAATTAAGCATGTTATATGAACAGGGTCACTGTCTCTCTGTATTATCTGTGCTCAAATATAGTTTCTCTCTCGATGTTGAATCCAATTCTCATCAGTTCTGCCATTGCCACCAAAGACAGCTCCCAGTGCCCTAAAAATGACATGGTACACTTGCTGTCAGTTCTCCTAACATTATTGTCAATTCTGGAACAAATGTCTGCTTTCTTCTGTTTTATTCCTTTCTGCACATGAACAAAAGTGTTAACATTTTGATGGGTGCTTTCTGCCAGATACTGACGTCTAAAATAATATTGTGTGCCAATTTTCTTTTGTCTGCGATGAACTACATGTATTAATTTGACAGAAGGCAATCTTTGGACAGGCATAGCCCTTTTGTAATATACCTCCGCACATTCTCAGTGGAATGTGCCTTTGAAATGTAGCATTGCACATCACTTATGTATTGTGCCTTGGAACTCAGCCTCATTACTTGCTTTCAGTTATTGATCTCCACCCTGAAACCCATGACATCAGAACAGGGTTCGAGAAAAGTAGTGGAGCACAGATGCAGAGTACATTTTCTTTAAAGCTAAAGCAGTGTTTTTCAAACTTTGCAACTTTAAGATGTGTGGACTTCAGTGCTTAGAATTCCCCAACCACTGCTCTAAAGTTATTTTGTGGGTGAAGGGAGTGGAGGGAAGAAGAAGACTTACGAGTGAGGGAATAATATTTTCAAATCAACTTGAATTCTGGTGGTTTATCTCTTTTCAGCAGTAAACAAAACTCCAAAACAAAACAAAACCCGAAACCCTTCTGTTTGGCTTTATATCTTTAGTCAGATGTCCCCAGAGTTACCTCATATTTCCCACTGCATGGAAACTCAGACTGCCCAGCTCTGCTCTTCTTTGATGCATCACTCCCTCTGGGCTGCAGAGCAATCTAATGTGAAGCAGTGCCTTGAAATTAGGTTGCTTGCCTTGACTTCTAGAGCTGAAACTCTGGAATGGCTAACATAATCCAGCAAATCCAGCCATTGCAATTACCCTTTAACATCCAACTAAAAATGCCAAAGGCAGTTCTCTGAGAGGATATTCTGTTTCAGTTTGGAGTGCCTTTCTAAAGGGGTGCGTCAATCAATATAAAATGTCTCTAATGAAAAGAAATCTGAAGAAATAACATGTTTGTTGGGAATGCAGCACTTTCTAAGGATGGGTTTATTTCAATCATGTTTTTAAGAAGCCATAATCTCTTCCTCAAACAACAACCTAAGCCAAAGCAAAACAAAACATATGGTAGCTTGTAGCACTGTGGGTACTTAGCCTGTTTCTTGGGGAACTGCATCCAATTGAGCAAATGGCACAGTAGAAAAAGAATGGGTTATAATGCTTACAATGGTTATAATGTTTAGCACAATTGGTTTTTTTCTCCATGTTTTATTTGTTTTATTTACCGTGTTTCCCCGAAAATAAGACCCTGTCTCATATTTTTTGAATCCTGAAATAAGCACTTGGCCTTATTGCCATGCGCTCAAAAGCCCGATTGGGCTTATTATCAGGGGATGTCTTATTTGAGGGGAAACAGGGTATATAACACTCAATTTTCATCAAACTGTGTGCATTCTGGGTACAATTATATTTTGATGGTCATATTTATACATCTTCATTATATTTAGTCATCACCATCATATTAATAATATAATAACCTTAATACTTAACATTTAACATTGTCTTCTTTAACGGCTCTCCTCTGTACCATTTCCTCCCTTTATTTCTCTTCCTTTCTAAATTCTGTTTCTATTATCTAGCCATTGATAAAATGTGTTCCATAACAAAAAATATTCTTCTTTATGCTTAATAACAAGTGTTAATCTATCCATTTCTGCACAATCTAATATTTTTTTTTACTACATTCTCCTCAGACAGGGTCTTATTACTTTTCCATTGTTTTGCAAGTACAATTCTGGTTGCCATTAATATATGCAAAATCAAATGTGTAGTCTTTTTATCATATTTTTTTGGTAGAAAGTCCAGCAAAAATATATCTGGTTTCAAATCTATATGTAGTTTTTCAACCATGTGTGTATTTTTGTCCAATATTTTCTCGCTCTTGGGCATGTCCACCACATGTGAGAATATGAACCAGATATTTGATTACACTTCCAACGTTTATCCAATCTATCTTTAAACCAGTGGTGAAATCCATTTTTTTTATTACTGGTTCTGTGGGTGTGGCTTGGTGGGCGTGGTGTGGCTTGCTGGGTGTAGCTTGGTGAGCATGGCAGGGCAAGGATACTGCAAAATCTCCATTCCCAACCCACTCCAAGGGAAGGATACTACAAAATCCCAATTCCCACCTCATTTTGGGGCCAGCCAGAGGTGGTATTTGCCGGTTCTCCAAACTACTCAAAATTTCCACTGCCGGTTCTCTGAACTGGTCAAAATTTCTGCTACTGGTTCTCCAGAACCTGTCAGAATCTTCTGGATTTCACCCCTGATTTAAACATTTTTGCCAGTCTTGCCAGTGCAAAGTGCCATCTATAAAACATTTTATACATGTGTTCCTTATATATGCAGTTAACATCGTCAATTTAATATTTCTATCCCACAATTTCTGCCACTTGTCTAATTCTATTGCATATCCAAAGTTTGTAGCCCAAGCAATCATTGTCTCCTTTACCAGCTCACTGTCAAGTTTAATATTTAATGGGTAACAATATAGTTTCTTTATCAATTTATCATCTTTTCCAGTCAATATCTGATCTAGTTCTCTTAGCTCTTTGTTGAAGCCATACAGTTTAGCATCTTTCTCATAACAAGATTGAATCTGCATATTCTGTATCTATCCCCTGACTTCTAAGTTCCTGTTTTGTTTTTAACTCCCCTTCGTTATTCAATATGTCCTTATATCTTACAATTTTTTTCATGTTAATAACATTAATTACTTTCAGAGTCATTATGTAAGAAATGCATTGGACTAAGATAAAAGAACAACATTATTTGAAAATACCAATCTGGCTTTCCATTATGGATGCATATTTAGCACAACTGTTAAGTCACCTGGCTAGAAATGAGGAGACTGTGAGTTCCAGTCCTGCCGGAGGCATAAAGCCAGATGATGACCTTGGGCCAGTCGGTCTTGCTTCACTCTAGAAAGGAGACATTGGTAAGCCACTTATGAAATCTTGGCAAAAAGCCTGCAGGGACTAGTCCAGGCAGTGACTAGGAGATTATCCTGACTCCAAGGCACCAAATATAATAATGCTGTATTTTTAACACTTAAGATTCACTGCTGCTTAGTGTTTTTAATGTTTCTCTTCTTTTCATATGCCAGTAGTGTGAACCACTCATAGTTTAGTCAGATGACAATTAGCTTTCTCCTCAGCTTTTTGTTTCTTTGTTCCTTTGAGTCTTTATCCCTCTTGTCCTTCATAAATAAGAAAGAATTCATTCCTGCAACTTTTGATAAATGAACAGAGTTTCAAGCGAGTTCCAGTAAAATGGACTTAAATCCTTTCTTCCAGTAGAGCTGCTTGAGAAGTAGAATAAGATATTAGAAAAGTCAGCTCATTAATGCCCCATAACTGAGATTGAGTCATTTGAGCTTTTGCTATTGGAGCTTTATGTATGAAATCTCCTACAAGAAGCCCTTGACTTACAACTGGTTGTTTAATGACCACTCAACGTTACAGGGTCTCAGAGCTTTATGGCCTGTAAAACACTTCCAACCATCGTAAAAGGTGCCACCATCCCTCAAATACATGATTGCATTTCATATTCATGACAACTAGCCCACATTTATGAATGGGTGAGCATCCTGTGGTCATGTTTCATGAATTGACATTTTTGTAGTTTTCTGGTGAAAGATTCTGGAGAATGGATTCACTTAATGACAGTATAATTCACTTAGTGACTACTATAAAAAGAGTTGAAAAACTGGGTCCAATCACATAGATGCCTCAACTTACAACCTCAAAATTCTGCTCCCAATTGTGGTTTTAATTTGAGGACCATCTTTACTTACAGCTCAAGCTTTGGCCATCCATTGTTGGGATGACTTAAAACCTATATTATTATTTCAGAAGACTGAAATTCTGGCTAACAGGATTATTCATAGAACATAGAATGGGCTTTGGAGGTCTTCTAATCCAATCCCTGCTTAAACAGGAGACCCTATACCAGTGATGGCTAACCTTTTTGCCGTCATGTGCCAAAAGTGGGGGGGAGTGTGGGGGGTTTGTGCATGTGTGTGCCCACACGCATAATTCAATGCGCCCTGTCCCCCTGCACATCTGTGACCCCCTTCCACGCTCCCCATGCTTTTGGCACGGTGGGCCTAGTAGGCCCGTTTTTCGCCCTCCCAGGCTCCAGAGGCTTTCTAGGAGCCAGGGGAAGGTGAAAACTGCCTTCCCCACCCTCCTGAAGGCCCTCTGGAGGCCTGTTTCCTGATTTCTAGTGGGTCCGGAAGAACCGAAAATCAGGTGGCCGGCGCACACATGTGTGCTGGAGCTGAGCTAGGGCAACACTTGCATGCCCACAGATGCGGCTCCGCGTGCCACCTATGGCACCTTTGCCATAGGTTCGCCATCATGGCCCTATACCATTTTGGACAAATGAACAAATGACACAGGCTTTGATAAATTTATTGTTGCCAGCAGTTGACTAAAGTTCTTACTCTGTGAAATCCTTTGGAACTTTCCTATGTACGTTAACTTGTTTTGACCTTAATTATTCTCTTTATAATCTATAGTCCTCTGGGAGAAATAGGATGCAATAAAGAAAAAACTTTTCTTGCTTTATTCATCAAGATGAGTGTATAAGCAAATGGTGCAGTGTCTAGTGACTGATCTTTTAAACACTACAAGTATTGGAAAGTTGTTTGACAAGGGACCATAGTGATGTTAGGCCATAATTACTCCATTGTATGCAATTACGTCTCTGAAAATATATTGGCTAAGGTAAGACCAAATGCTAAGCAAAAATCAAACATGGGTCAGTGTGGTGTGTTTAGCCAAATATGGTTAACGGAAGCGTGATTTAATGCATGAAAACCTAAACAGAACCTGTTTATAAGATTGCATCATAGGCAGGGGCGAGCTTCAAAAATTTTAGCAAATTCTCTGCCTGCTGGATGGGCATGGCCATGGTGGGTGTGGCTTAGTCAGCCCCCTGAAGCATGGCAGCAGGGGCATTTTTGCCCTCCCTGGGTTCCAGACACGTTCCTCGAGCCTCTGGGAGGGTGAAAATGGCCTCCCCAGGGTCCAGAGTCCCTCTGGAGGCTGGAAATGGGTCCGTTTCTGGCTTTCCCAAAATTCCAGTAGGCCCATTTTTCTCCCTCCCCGAGCTTCCATGCATGCACTGCACTTACCTGCATCCAAAATAGGCCACCTGGGGACTCCTGGGAGGGGCAGGGTGGGGTGGGTGGGGCCAGCCAGGAGTGGGATTTGGGGGTTCTCTGAACTGCATAGAATCTTAGCTAGAGGTTCTCCCAAACCCCTGCGAACCCCCAGCAGCCCATCCCTGATCATGGGTACTCTTATCTATATCTGAAAAGCAGCTCCCATAGTTCCTTGATGCAGAGTAGATGTGTGTTACAGAGGGGATGGATTACAGTAGTGTGAATGCTTATGTCTGCAAATGGGCAAATCTCCTGTCATTTCTTAAATAGAAAATCATCTTAGCTGAACAATTCAATTTATTTTTGTCCAGTCTAGCAGTCAGAACCTTGAAAATACCAAGAGCAAGAATTATTTATCAGGGTGGATTAATTTATCGTAGACAAGTCAGGTGCGCAATATCAACATTTAGTTGGAAAGTCAAGGTGTGTCCATCTTTGCCCTTATGAAATGAGCAATGGTTTTATCCAGCACAAGTAGACCATTCTATGCAGTGGCCAGGAAAGCCTTGGCATTTGCTGTCACTGTATTTTGTCTAAAGTGAACTTTGGGGATATATCTGAAGTTTACTAATCAAGAGAAGCTTCTAAAAACCAAGACTCAGCTAAAAAGGAAGTTACAAAAAAGGCAGCAGATCAGGAAAGAAGAGAAGCAGAATGGCAAAAAAAGAAAAAAAGAAAAAAAAAGAGAGACAGCTAGAGATACATTTCATCAGCCCATGAAAGACATTGAAACATGGCAGCAATTGCAGCCTGAAAAATGGAAAGTAAGTAGTAGTCAGCAATTCTGCACTCACAATTTATGGCGATATAAACGCTGTCTAAATTAGTGATTTAACACTGCAGGGGCGAGTAAATAACATTTTAAATGCTAGAGTGGAAATCCTACATGTCTTAATACTGAATACATAATGCATTATGCTTTAAGTCTAGAATGAATTGGATGTGGTTTATATTGTTACATTCCTTACTGACTAATATTATTAGTCCTCGGAGAATTTAGATAAATATTGTACAGCACACATATTTAGTTGATTGCTAGTCTGCACCTACTCCTACCTGGATAGAATTTCAAAATATTACACAACTTTTACTCAGCCATTTGCTTGACTGAGTTTTGCTTTTCTCTGTTTGTTTATTTTTTTTAATTTTTTTTGCCTTGCTCATACTCTATATCCTAAGCCTTTTTCTGAAAGTCTCATTGGCTATCCATTGAAAATCTATTTCATATAATCTTATAAGTATATATAAATATCATATAAATCAATATCTGCTGACTGTGCAGATGGGTCCTTGAAATTTTCTTGCCCAAAGAAATGGGTTCTAATTGCTTTCCTGTTGTTATTTTTTTTTTTTAATTTCTGAATCTAACTGACAGTTCTAGAATTTTGTAGAATAGCAAATCTCAATCTCAGGAACTTTAAGATTTGTGGACTCCCAGAATTCCCCAGTTCTTCAAGTTCTTCAAGTTGTTCTTCAAGTTTGAGAAACATTGCTCTAGAGATTTTTGATCTAAGCACTAACCAAACCTAATGCTACTTGGTTCCCTAGTTATCATGGGGATAAAGATTGGTGAAGTGTTGGCTCTCTGACTGCCAACATTTCCTGCTTAACTATAGCCTGCCCTTTTAAATGCAGATATGTATACACATAAAAAAACCCCACCCCATATACTTCCTATTGGGCTGTGACCCTTCTTCCTGTGTCCTTCTCTCTGAAATATTGTATTTCTTTGAGCTTTCCTTCAAGAATGCCCCTGATTTAATCCTGGAGAAAAAATACTTTTAGAGCACCTATTTTTTCCAAACAAGAGTAACAAGACAGTTGTACAATTGTTCCCTCACATGGGCCAGAGAAGAAAACATGGCAGAATGGTTGTCGATTTCACTGTTCAATTGCTGCATCTGTTAAAAGAAAGCAACAGATAAAAATGGTTACTATTTCAGCACTGGGCTATTGCAGCTGGAGAAAAAAAAAGCACCTCACAACTGCCTGGCTTTTCTAACAAAAAAGGTGCTCCAGGCTGCTAATATTTTGATAAATATAGGGAGAAAGGACTTTGAGGGACATGAAAAAACACAAGGCCACGATGTGCCCATATAGGGACCGAAGGCTCAAGATTTAATACAGAACACCACAGTTTCATCACACTCTAGTAACAGGGCTGTAAACCAGATGGTATGACTCATAATAAAGTAGCATTCAGCAAAATGCTAAGGCAGAACCCTTTGATATCAAAGAGCTGCCAAAAGGTTCTTGGCCCAGTGACTAAATTTATCTTTGATTCAAATCTCATCACAATCACATAAGACTCAGAGTTGACTCAGTGTTCAGTGTCAGTCCTGTTTCTTATTATGTAGTGATAATAATACTCCTTGAAATGTATTACAGTATAGATGAATCTGAGTTGGTTTATATCTCCCTTAGCTGGATTTTCATATAGTTTAATATAAACTCCCTTCCTACTTTAGTATACAAGGAAACCCAGGTTAGCATCTTTGGAAAAATGCCCTCCTTCACCTCTTTGACTCCAAGATTTGAACATACTTGTACAAAGGAAGCTGGACTTTCTGGGGATTTTTTTTCTCCATTTCATTTATATTTAACATTTTCATTAGACTGGAACATTTTAATTTGAATTCCACCATCCATAACTTTTTGGGTTCAGGATTTTCCACTCTGTATATAAGCAAATTTTAATCACCCTGCCTTGTATTTCTGAGTGTCAGGCATGATTTCTCACGGACTGCCTTTCTACATCGTTTCCTTTTCTTCTGTCAGCACAGCTGGAGTCATTTTGGAAGAACCGAACTAAGTAAATATGTCGCTAATGACAAACTAAGGAACCAACTTTGCTTGCCTTGGTTGCATACTTGCCATTTCAATCCTGCATTTCTTTCTAGGAAAAGCAATTCCATTATACCATTAAGCAGAAAGGTTGGGGGCTATGAAAAATAACAATGATCACTGAGACCATTGTATCTGACATGCATTTGATATTTAGGATGTTTCTCTTAAGTGATGGAAGAAGAATTGAGATATTGCAGTGGTCACACGTGATCCAACATTTTTTTAAAAAAATGTTTTATCTTTAAATCTTAGTTATACTTTTACAGCTTTCCAATACCGGCATTTTTAGTAATATCCAATTTATCTTTCAGCCAACTATATACATATACATTTACATTTTGTTTGTTACATACTTATTCATATAATCAACACACTTTATATACATACCTACTACACATTAAATATAACATTCCATTGTGAGGGCCCCTGCCTATGGAACGAATTGCCCCCGGTGATACGTAGGATCCCCGACCTTCGTGCCTTCCGCCATGCCCTTAAGACCCTGCTATTCGAACAAGCTGGTTGGACAGAATGATGAATTTTAATGGGCATTTCAGTCTTGGCGTTTTAAATAATACAGCCAAATTATTGAATTTGTTTTAAAATTGTTTTAACTTTTGTATCTATGTTGTTTTATTATGGGCTGTGCCCTGCCCTGAGTCCTTCAGGAGAAGGGCAGTATAAAAGTTTAAATAAATAAATACATAAATAAATAAATAATTGTAATATCTTCTCCTTTGCTATTCACTATCCATTAATTCCTTTTCCTTTCCCAGCCAATCTTACCATCTGTTCCATGTTTCATAATAAATCATTTCCTCTCTGTCCTCCCCAGCACCTTTTTTATAATCATTGTGTTTGTTGGGGCATGTTGTTGTTTCCAGATTTGAGCAAATGAGATTCTGGTGGTGGTAATTATGTGGAGTATGAAGTATTGAATTTCTTTACTCATTTTTTCTTTTATAATCCTTAACAAAAATAATTCATATCAATTTTTTCCTCCAACCATTTTTCAATTTTTAACTAATAATCTCTTGCTTTGGGACATGTCCACCACATGTGGTAGTATGTCCCTTGTGAATGATTACATTTCCAACATGGCAGGGTATTGTTTGGAGACTTCTTGGCCAATCTCGCCGGAGGTAAATGCCATCTATAGAACACGTTGTCGGCCACTGTTTTAATTTTATTAACCATACCATATAGGTTGTATATCATTCTGGAAAATAGCATGCTTCCTTCATCCTCAGTGGCTGAGATAAACTTGAAAAAATGTGGCCATTCTGTGAATCATCCTAAATTGGACTAGATCCATTGCAGGCCTTTTAAAATGAAATTTTATGAGGTCCAACAAGGAGATTGAACTATGTTTGATTGTAGTTTCAGTAAGTGCAGCACCTGCATCCAAAAGCCAATCAGGGATTGGCCTGGTTATTATTTTGATAGTATTTTCCAAGAAATATGACGATACAGGCCAGACTGAGAAGTTAGGGAAAATATCCTGGAAGAAGGCAATGGCGAACTAGTTCTATACTGCTGTCAAGAAATCCACATGGATTACTATGAGTCAGGTTTGACTTTAATGGATGTTTACCTTTAATAGCTACTATTCCGAATCCCCTGATAATGGGTACATTACACATGCAGTATCTATTAAATACTATGTTACATATTTGGAGAGTTTTACCCCAAAATATGTTCACTAGTCATGAATTCTTTAAGCTATCTACAGAATGAGCAACTATAGTGCCGAATAGCATAAACAGCTTGTACTCACTCATTGGCCAGAGATCAAGAGGCATTGGATGGGCATCCCAAAGGTTTTTGGGCCTTTTTTTTTTTTTGCCTTTTTTCAAAAGGCGACTGGACTTTTTTTTTCCTTGAAGATGTTTTGCTTCTCATCCAAGAAGCTTCTTCAGTTCTGACTGAATGGTGAAGAATAGAAGGATTTATATTCCTTGCAGTCATCTGGTCATTAGCACTCTTTCTGGGAATTGCTGAGGCCACTTGGAGGTTTAGCTGTGTACTCAGGTTCACCTGAATAGTGCAAATGGATGTGAAACCTTCTTGGAAATACTGAAAGGACTGTGTTGTAAACAGGAGATAGGTAGTGGCATGTCCCCTTTCCTCTGTTGAGAGAGGCCTGTTCAATTGTAGTACAGATGGCCTCTTTGACCTCTCTTTCAAACCAGCAATCCTTTCTCTCCAGAATGTGGATTTTCCAAAGGTTAAAAAATAACCCATACATAACTTGGATGACTGAGAATCTCCATAGATATTAGATGGGCTTGTTCTGAGCCTCTCCAAAACAGCATAGAAAGACAGGGAATAGCTTGGTTGGTAATCAGACGAAGAACAGTAATTACTCTTCTTGAGCATTCAAGAAAGAATATCTAGAAGAACCAAGATCAACATGTCCCATATTTTGGAAAAGGAAGAGAAGCTGCCTCATTGCTTGCCTTTTTCTTCAGTTAGTCAGATTTTAGGGGCATATTTGCTATTCATGCTTTTGCCTAAAGTACTGTTCAGTGCTGCCAACTGACCTATAATCCTATTTTATCCAGGATTCTAGTTTCTCTAGTTGGTTCTTATGAGGTTCTTACAAACTGGATTTACCCCTATTTCTTAAAAAAAAAAAAAGAATAAAGGCCCTAAATGCTAAAAAGAGGATAAAGACTAAATTTATCCAATAATTCAAATAATTTAAATCATTTATCCAATGATTCAAATAATTTAACAACCATCTGCCCTAATAACCAGATGGGTGGGGGTGGCTCGGTGGTCATGTGACTGTGTGGGCCTGGCCAACTCAATGTCACTTAGGTCAATGGGTGCTTCACCTTAGCTGTTATAATGTAACAAGAGTTAACCAGAGAGGCAGTTTCTGTAAGCAGGGCAATAAAGATTAGGCTAGAAACAACACCAGAATGTTTCCTTCCTGCCTTCCTTACAGGATTAGCCCTGTAAAGGGGAAAAAAACAATATAAGATTTCTTCCAATAACTGGTTCTCTGAACTGCTTAGAAAGTTAACAACCATTCTCCCGAATAGGTGCGAACTGGCTGAATCCCACCACTGGATTTATACCTATTCCAAATGGAAAAGAAAAGATAAGCTGTGAGCACCAATAAAAGGAGAAAGGAGGCAGATAATTTCAGTTCAACTTCTCTGGTGATCAGCGTATTACTGTGATACTCTTGGCTCTAAGATACTCAATCACTGAAAAATAAGTTAAAATAAAATAATTTAATCTAGCTCATAGACACTTTATACTTATACACCACTTCACAGTCCTTTACAGCCCTCTCTAAGCAGTTTACAGAGTCAGCATATTGCCTCCAATAACAATCTGGGTCCTCATTTTATCGACCTTGGAAAGATGGAAGGCTGAGTTGACCTTGAGACTGTGAGAATCGAACCGCCAAACTGCAGGCAGCCAGCAGAAGTAGCCTGCAGTACTGCATTATAGCCACTGAACCACTACGGCTCATCTAGATGACTTATCTAACTAGATAGCCAAAATGTTCCAAAATTCCTATAAATTTAAACTGTACTTAATAAGGATCCTAGTGATACCAATGATTTGAACTGGGTCTGATCCTATCCACACAAACATATCTCACATAAGTTCACTTGAGGATGCTTTTATCAGTTCTCCTGGACCTGTCAAGCTAGTATTGTAATTCTGAACAAATCAGAGTGATGTTATCCTTCAGATGCATTGCAGGCTCTGCACAGCAGCGTAGAAAATGTTCCTTTGCCTCATTCTTCTACCAGAAAATCAGGTCCTTTTAGAATTTGATAATGGAGATGTTGAAGTGTGAATCAGCCTCATCCCCCCACCCCCCGGGGAAACTGTAATTAATTAGAGGTGACTGGATCTTGTTTTCCATGGTGTATACTCTCAAAGAAAGAAAACCTGAAGTATATATTCTAAGAAAACATTTTTATTATAAAAGTAAAAAAACCTAGCTAACTACATCTTACTGGCAGTCTTATCACACAGACAGATCAAGGAAGTAAATCAGGAAGTTAGAAAAGAAAAAATGTGGAATATGGACATGGGCAGTAGCTTCATAAATCACGAGATAGTCTTATCTCAGAGATAAGGTTCTCTGGCAGGCTACCGTAAGTCTCAGAATGGAAGCTCAGCTGGCAAATACAAATAATGCAGTGACAGGAGAAATGGTGATGTTGTAATTTTAAGACCTTATCTGTATTTAGTTGGATTTTCTCCTTGTCAGCAGAGCTATAGGCATCTCCTTTGCTACTTCATCTCTCATAACTTTTCTGAAAAATAAGAAGCACCTCTAGAGCAACAAAATTGGGAAATTTGTAATATATGCCCTTAAAATATACAAACTCCACAGTATGTGCTGCAATGGAAGCGATACAAATGACGAAAGAAGAAAGTTATATTCTCATTGAGCGTGGGGCCAATGGTGAGGAACTACCAAGCAAAATACACATATTGGTGTGCTTCAAATGTGTGAACAAAAAAGAGAATCAAAGTTTACACTATTCTACAATAGTCACAATTGAATGTCAAAGTCAAGGTCTGTCAATACAGGGAAAGCCCTTGGCTTGTTCTTCTACAATTAATTTCTCCTGGCAAAAACTTTTTAAAAACCTTGCTCAGTGGAATGTTATATACAAAAAGACCAATATAGAAAGCAAGATTTCCAGTATTAGGCTTCTCTTTAAGAATTAGTTACTGGGTGAGGAACTAATTAAAATGTTGGCAGAGGCTTTCTGTAGTTGTAGTTTCTGAATTATCTTCAAAGATAGCTTCGTGTTCATTGTCTTATAGCAATGCAGTTGGGAAGGTACAATGGCTCATTGTAGCCAGATTTTTCCAGGCTCATGAGCACTCACAACTAGGGAGCCTGATGCTTGACTATTGATTGTAACTGTGGGAAAACAGCCACAGATAAAAGAAAGGAACAAATGGCAAAATTGGCAATGAGAACAGATGGTTACTTTGCCCAGCACTGAAATAAGATATTTATATTTAAACATTCCTATTGTAAGACTCTTACTTCTTAACCCTCACAAGTGCTACAATGTTTATCAATTATTAGTTGTAATGTACTATTCCAGTTATCTTTAAATTACAGATTTATATGGGATTATTCCAGGGGTGAAATCCAGCAGGCTCTGACAGGTTCTGGAGAACAGGTAGTGGAAATTTTGAGAAGTTTGGAGAACCACAAATACCACTTCTGGCTGGCCTCAGAGTGGGGTGGGGATGGAGATTTGCAATATCCTACCCCCAGGAGTGGGGAGGGAATGGGGTTTTTGCAGTATCCTTTCCCTAGAGTGGGATTGGAATAGAGATTTTGCAGTATCCTTCCCTTGCCATGCCCACCAAGCCACACCACACCCACCAAGCCACGCCCACAGAACCACTAGCAAAAAAATTTGGATTTCACCACTGGATTATTCACTACTTTCAAGAGATGAGTTTGGATGGAAACAGTAATATCTTTAATTTTGGCACTTAAGAAATTTAAAACTAAAGTTTAGTTTAAATTATTGCATTATAATTGCCTACTTTTTATATTTTGAGACTGTTAACTTTGGATTTCCATGATTCTGGGGTCTCCAACATGACAATTAGGGGTACCAAGTTGCCTCCTGGAGTTTACCTTTTGTTCACTATCAGCTACTTATCTCAGCAGGACTTCTTATATTTCATAACAGACTATTTAAAGAATTTAAAAGTGTGTCCACAAGAACTATTACCAAATGAAAATGATCAGTCCAATGCTTTGCTTAGAAGTACATCTTTCCAACCAGAAAGAAAATCATGATAAGGGAGATGCCTAACCAATTAGTGAACATACACATCCCATCACAATCATTTTATAAGGTTATCCATACTTGGTAATAATTTCAAATGTGCCGAGAACCCTGAAAATATTGGGCACTCCTGCCCTTATATATTCTAAGGGTAACAGAAACCTAACCACCATTCATAATTAAATATGTAGTTAATATTGCTTATAAAGATACCAAGCAACTCATTTATCAATTGCAAAAGAAAAATATACAAAATATTATCAAAATCATTACAAACCTCCTACTTGTAACATTTACTGAGTTAATCCTTAATCCTGGTGGATTTTTGGTATATATTAATAGAAACAATATTTGGGGCTGACATGGAATGAATTCTGACGTCAACTGTTCCAGGTTACAGTTTTAAAATTCTTAGCTGAATTATAATGGCTGTGTTAATATTATATTTCAGAGAAGGCTTTGAGAGAATTGTTTGAATATGATGCATAACACACACTGATCAGCAATTACATACCTGCCATCCTAAATTGGGAAATATAATCTGACAGTGATATTTCAAATCCCATAATATTGTCTGATACAGATGTCCACTTATGACTTATATTTTGCTTTTATAAGCCATCTATAAAATTCTGCAACAAATAGTATAAAATTTTTTTGAAATGTAATGTGCATACATGCCCATGGGCATGCATTAAGGGCATGCATAGAGATCTATAAATCTGGGTAAAAAGATCTTGCCTTTTAATAACTTAAAATGACCAGGCTCAAATTATCCTACTTCATATACACCATGTGAATACCCAGCTCTCTGGAAAAGGGTCTAATGCTGGGAAAGATGGAAGGAAAGACAAGAGGATGGCCAGCAACAAGGTAAATGGACTCAGTTACAATGGCAATGAGTTAGACATGAAAAAAAGGTTAGGGATAGATTCAGGGGTGAAATGCTACCAGTTCACATTGGTTTGGGCGAAATCAGGGGTGAAATGCTACCAGTTCGTCCAAACCAATATTTCCGATGATCAGCTGTGGCGCACAATTTATATTCGCTAGAAAGCAGGAAATCCTTCTTTCTAGAGAATCTAAATCACGTGGCACAGCTGTTCCCCCTCGCTGTTCTACTTACCTTCTTAAGCCTCCTTTTTCTGCATGAAGCGGTTATTTGGTGCATGCTGTGTATGTGCGTGCAGCGCATGTTTGGTGTGCACTGCGCATATGCGCACAGCTAACTGATGGCAAACTTTGGAGGATTTCACCACTGGATAGATTGTCATGGTGAAAATCATTAAGAGTTGAAAATGACTTGATGGCATACACTGGAAGTCCCTGACTTACAACCATTTATTTAACAATTGTTGAAAGTTATGACAGCATTGGAAAAAGTGATTTATGACTGGTTTCTTCACTTTACTTCCTGGATTCATATTGTCAAAATTTGGGTATTTCAAAACCAGCATGTATTTTTAATGGTTGTAAGTTAAGGACTACTGATAATCTATCTATCTATCTATCTATCTATCTATCTATCTATCTATCTATCTATCTATCTATCTATCTATCTTTCTATCTATCTATCTATCTATCTATCTATCTATCTATCTATCTATCTATCTATCTATCTATCTATCTATCTATCTATCCTTGAACAGAACATCCTTGTGAGCATTTTCCCATATGTCTCTTTTCCCCCCCAAAAGTAAATTTTTAGGAGCTGTGCCCAATCCATTTAACAAACCGTTGAATGAAAATAAAAATCCAATACAATCATACTGTATAACAATGTAGACTCATGTCCAAAAGTGAAATGCTAAGGAGGCTACAGAGCGCTGGAGAGAGTTGAAAAATGAAAGACAGGATACCTGGCTCACCATTCAATTAAACCAGTACGAGAATGCTACATTCTACGCACAAGAATGTCATAGGCATTCTATGTTCCTTTGAAAAAAAATTCAGAAGCAAATTCTCTTTAATCAAAGTGAATGAGGATTGGTATAGAAAAAATGGGGAAGTTTGCCACTCATCTACTTTTCATAATTTAAGGAAAATAGGGAAACTATGAAGGCATTCTTTCCAAATCTGCAATCAGAAATGGCCATGAGGCATCTAAATATTTTCTGTGTAATGAAATAGTGTTGTGATATTGGGTGTGTGCAAATGCATGTCTGCACTCTTTACATCTTACACCTGTGTGTCTGTATGTGTGCATTGAGAGACACAGGCTGTGTCTACTCTTTTCTGAGTCATGTGATGAAGCAGGAGGACTTAGACTAGAGGACTCACTAATGTTGTGAGCTGATGCTTGGATGCCTCTCTAAGCGTGCCCTGAGGATTTATTACTGTCAGATGCCACCTCATGCTTGTGCTTCACTATCACTCGGTGCCAGTCTGCCATGGACTCAGGGTGGGGGGGACTGGACGGGAAGGGAGAATTTCAAAAGAAGCTAAAAATTCACTGTAGCTCTGTCACTGTAGGCTGGGAATGGAATGTAGCTGCTTGAGGTGACTGTTTGAAAAACATTTTATTTGAATTTAATTGGACATGGGGTGAAGGGGCTGCAATGTGAGACACCTAAGGGAGGGAATAGTTAGAGTTGGGATTTTGGCACATGATTTTCAGTTCTGGTTTTGCATTATTGTAATTCACTTGACTTCTAGTAAACTATACCTTTCTCAACCAATGGAGTCAAGGATCTTAACCTTACTTAGAGGTTCAAGCTGAGGCAGGTCTGACAATTAGCATTAGCATTAGTATTATTGCATTTCTTCTCTGCCTGATTTAATTCTCTAGTTTCAAACTCAGTCCTTCATTTGCCAGTTTCTTCCCCCACACCAAATGTGATCCCATCCTGTTCAGTTCTTAGAGAGTTATCATTGTGACAAACAGAAACAGAATCCTAAATCTTCTTACACATGTTTGCTCCACTAGTCCCATATAGGTTTCACCAGTTCTCTCTCTCCTGGGTATCTGCTTACATTACCAAATGGATCATAATGCATAAAATGAAAGATGGAAGAAAGGTTGGGAAACCCTATCTATTTAAGCTTTTTAGAATTCACAGTGATATTGTTCAGGATATCATCCTACAAGTAATATGCATTATGTGACTTACATCATTTGTGCAATCGTGATACACTTGCCCTACCTTCCCTTCATAGACATCCATAACTTTCAGTTTCAAATAGATTTCTTCCATTGCCTTTTATGGCATACATATATAGTATGGTATTTAGACATGTTTAGAGTTACAGATGTCTTAATACCATACTTTTATCAGTTTCTCATTTAAACCAGTTAAAATTCTGGTTTAGATGTTTAGGGTTGTTGTTTTTTTTAATCTACAGTGATTGGTAATTATAATTCTGTTCAACTGGAAATTCTTCTTGGGCTTGGTGTGTCTGAAAAGTAAACTCCAGCTGCATATTAACATATCATCTCCCATTAAATGATATCAAAAAGGATAAACACTGGATAAAAGGCATCTGCTGGTACTTACATTGTCCTATAATCTCCATTTAATATCATATTCAGAGAAAGTGCAGTCATCAGTCAGGATTTGTGAAGTACTCATCAGTGCTTTTATATAGGTGTTGAACTACAATTATGCATTAATGAAAGGAACTGCTGTTATGGAAGCACCATATGGAATTAAGTGTTCAACATATGGAACGCAGGGACTGACTGTTTCATATTTTTGAAAACAACAATTATTGTTCTGCATGATTTAGAATTACAGAGTAAATAGGAATACATATGACAATGAACTTGGATATAAAGAAACATTAGTGTGCAATAATTCTGGATCTTTTGTGTTCAACCTGATTAATAATATTAGGACTGAATACAGTTTGAGCTGTATCTGCATAGGTCATTGATTTAATGGGTTCCTTTCGAACTTATTGGGCATTCTTATGGAGAATTAATAAACAGGAGCATCCCAAAAACTACTGATCCTAGAGAGAAGGGACACTGAAAATAGATCTAATGACAGATTTCTCAATAATCCAGAAAATATTCTTACTCTTAATATTATAAAAAATATCAAGTATTGTTAATTGAATGTTTTATTCTCTTTTACAAAGTCTTGAATTAATTGTTTATGCTTAATGTTCAATGTTTCATGTCTGTAAAAATGCTGTTTGATTGCTTAGGGTCTCGACCTTATGCAACTTTTCTGCCCATTCTGAGACCTTTATTAGAATTTTTCATTTTCTTGCCTGTACTGCATGGAATATAGTAGATAACTGATACTGTCATGGAGTTTGAACACTACCCTACAGTTCAGTAATTGGCAATGATATGGTGACCTGGGAGCTTTGAGAGAAATAAAAGCAGATCTATCAAGCCCCAATTCTGTGTATAAAATACTTACCAAATAGTATATTACCTTTATCACCTATAAAACCCTACATCTGCAGCCAGCAACCGCTCCCCATGGCCTGGTACATTCCCACCAGGAGGGCCTTTTTGGAGTGCCGTCAGCCAGGCAGTGTCGACTGGCGACTCCTAGAGAACGGGCTTTCTCTGTGGGCGTGCCTACTTTATGGAATCAATTCCCCCTTGAGCTCCGGGTGGCCCCTGACTTGCGCTCCTTCTGCCGTGACCTTAAGACATGGTTATTTCACCAGGCCAAATGGGACTGAAGGGGTTTTTTAAGGGGAATTTTAATATCTTTTAATACTTAAATATTGATTTATTGCTTGTTTTATTCCTGTGAGCCGCCCTGAGTCCTTGTCGGAGAGAGGGCGGCAACGAAGCTTAATTAAAATAAATAAAATAAAATAAATATTGATAAGACAGTAGAAAAATGGAAAATACAACAGCTAGTGGATGTACTCAAACAATACACTCACAATTTATTGAACAAAGTTTGCCTCCTTTATGTAATTTTTCCAAAGGGATAGATCACAACATTATTTTATTCCATATGATTTTCCATTGGTGCTTTTTTGGTTTTTATATGTATGTGTAAATGTACTTAAGAGGAGAGTAAATCTGAATTGAATAGCTTGATCCTCAAGAAAATGTCTTGTCACAAATAAGGTTTTGAGTTGCAACGTTTAACAAAGATGGGTCAAGTTACAACTATTCAGGCATTCAAAACTGGGAGTAATTACTACATGAGCATTGCTGCTATGCCCTAGCTTATTATAAAATTGTTCAAGTAATGGTAAGGTTTCTACCACCACTATTTTCATATCCATATATGTAGCATAGATGTCCATAGATGAACCATGGTGCTTAAGGGCTTGTTTTGAAGATTTTTACTCATGTGGACACCGGTATATATAAAATTGTACAATAAAAGTTTTCCCTCACAAATATTCATGTTTTACATAGCATGTATGAATACAAATAGTAGTATTTATTGCTCCATTTATTCCTAGTGTTAGAGTCCGGGTCATCATGGTTACATCTACCAGTGGGGATAGCTTCTTGCATTGTTTAACATCATACAGTGGCCCAAGCATCGTGAGAGGATGCCTTGAAGAAACACCTCCTGGATTTGCTGAAATGGCATAATGACTCTCTACACTGTCGTGAGAGGACAGTGGAGGCTATCCACATCTTTTAAGTTGCTGCCTTTCGTCCCCAGGATAGCTAGACTTTATGAACCTTGCCAGGAGCCATCTCCATTTCTCCGTTTACGAATGTACTCTACCGTTGAACTTCTTGCGCTGCGAGACTTCCCCCTCTCGCAGGTTTGGCCCTCCACATTATCGAGGGCCTACCTCGATGACGGGTCTTGGGACCCAGAGAGGTGGCATGTCGCAAAGAGGGGGTTGAGGGTTTTTTTATGTAAATTTTTATCTAAACTTTTAAGGGGTTCCAGGAGGGGGGAGGGGGGGATAGTGGTATGGGGGATAACCCACCAAGGGGAGGGTCGGGTAAAGCCGTAAAGCGTGATGGGGGGAGCATAGGGTCCGGGGTCGGGGAGGGGGTTAGAGCGCATCCGGATAGTGTAATGAACATCAATGCGGCAGGTGGGAGGGGTAGATATGGCGGGAGCAGGGGGCCATATCGTGTTAGGGAAATGCGTGCCCGCTGTTTACGAGCGGTGGTGTGTTCCGGCCCCCAAGGCTCCTCCCGCTCCCTAGGTTGCACAGACCCTCAGGGCCCGGGCCTTCGGCTGATGCTGTGCAATGCCAGGTCCGCAGTAAATAAAGCCCCCCTCATCTGTGAGCTTGTTCAGGAGGGGGGTGTGGACCTGGCAGGTGTTACGGAGACCTGGTTGGACCATGAAGGGGGGGGTGCCCCTCGTCAAAATGTGCCTGCCAGGCTTCCGAGCATTCCATCAGCCGAGGTCACAGGGGAGGGGCGGGGGGGTTGCGGTTATTATTAGAGAAGGTCTGAAACCGAGGGAGGCCAGTGTTCCTCAGATGGCTGGCTGTGAATCCCTCCTTGTGAAATGGGGTCATGGGGTTCAGATGGGTTTGCTGATCATGTACCTGGCTCCCTGCCACGTGGCAGCAGCCCTGCCCGAGCTTTTCGGCATCATCGCCGCGGTGGCGGTTGATACTCCCAGGCTTATGGTCATGGGGGATTTCAACCTGCTGTCCATAGGGAAGATGTCTGAGGTGGCTCGGGAGTTCATGGCTTCCATGACGGCTATGGACCTGACCCAGTTAATTCATGGCCCTACTCACACGGGGGGAAACACACTGGACCTGGTTTTTGTCTCTGGACAGTGGTTGAGAGATCTTGATATAGGGGATATAGTCATCGAACCCTTGTCATGGTCAGATCACTCTCTCCTTCGTTTTGACTTTCGAACCGCAATACCCCGTCACAGGGAGGCGGAGCCGGTAAGATGGTTCCACCCCAGGCGCCTGATGGAACCTGATAAGTTCCAGATGGAGCTTGGGCCATTCCCTGAGGCTCTGGCACACACCTCGGCCGGAGACCTGGTGGCCGCCTGGGATAGGGCAGCCGCCGGAGCTCTGGATCGGGTCGTGCCTTTACGGCCTCTGACCCGGCGTCGATCTCACTTGACTCCTTGGTTTACTGAGGAGCTGAGGGAGTTGAAGCACCGGAAAAGATGCCTAGAGAGTAGTTGGAGGGCCAGTCTTTCTGAATCTGACCGGACACTGGTAAGATCCCATATTAGGACTTACCTAGTGGCGATAAAAGCAGCGAAATGTAGCTATTTTGCTGCTCTTATTGCATCATCAGATAATCGCCTGGCTGCCCTGTTTAGGGTGACCCGCTCCCTGCTCCACCAGGAAGCACGGGAGGACCCCTTGGAGGGTAGAGCTGAGGATTTTGTTCAATATCTGTATGACAAAATCACTCAGATTCAGGAAGATTTGGACTCCGACTGGGTGGTCTCGGGGGAAGGGACCGGGGCAGGTCTTGAGAATGTGAGTTTGATCCTGTGACCCCTGAGGATGTGGACAGGATACTGGGTGGACTGAACGCAACCACGTGTTTATTGGACCCATGTCCTTCCTGGTTAGTGCTGGCTTCCTGGGAAGTGACACGAGGCTGGCTCCAGGGGATTATAAAGGCTTCATTGGGGGAGGGTGTCTTCCCTGCCGCCTTGAAAGAGGCGGTAGTGAGGCCTCTCCTCAAGAAGCCTTCCCTGGATCCGGCAATGTTGGTAAATTATCGTCCGGTCTCCAACCTTCGCTTTGTGGCGAAGGTTGTTGAGAGCGTGGTTGCGAAACAGTTTCCCCGGCACCTGGATGAAGCGACGTATCTAGATCCATTCCAGTCAGGCTTCAGGCCTGGGTACAGCACGGAAACGGCATTGGTCGTGTTGGTTGATGATCTCTGGAGGGCTCGGGACAAGGGGTGCTCCTCTATCCTGGTGTTGTTAGACTTCTCAGAGGCTTTTGATACCATCAACCATGGTATCATGCTGCACCGGTTGGTAGAGATGGGGGTGGGAGGCACTGTGTTGCGGTGGTTCTCCTCCTATCTCTCCAACCGGTCGCAGTCTGTGTTGGCAGGGGGGCAGAGGTCGACCCCGAGGCCCCTTATATGTGGGGTGCCACAAGGATCGGTCCTCTCGCCCCTTCTGTTCAACATTTATGTGAAGCCGCTGGGTGAGATCATCCGTGGTTTCGGGGTGAAGTACCATCAGTATGCTGATGACACTCAGCTGTACATCTCCACCCCAGACCACCCCAACGATGCCCTTGAAGTGATGTCCCGGTGCCTGGAGGCCGTGCGGATCTGGATGGGAAGGAACAGGCTCAGGCTCCACCCATCCAAGACCGAGTGGCTGTGGTTTCCGACGTCCCGATATAGTCAGTTGGCGCCATCACTGACTATTGGGGGCGAATCACTGGCCCCCACAGAGAGGGTTCGTAACTTGGGCGTCCTCCTGGACTCACGGCTGTCCTTGGAAGGGCACCTGATGGCCGTGGCCGGGAGGATTTTCTATCAGGTTTGCCTGATCCACCAGTTGCATCCCTTTCTGGATCGGGACTCCTTGCTCACAGTCACTCACGCCCTTGTCAATTCCCATCTAGACTACTGTAATGCTCTCTACATGGGGCTCCCCTTGAGGAGCACCCGGAGACTCCAACTGGCCCAGAGTCGGCCGCGCGGGTGGTGATGGGAGCGACATGGCGTTCCCATGTGACACCTCTCCTGCACGAGCTGCACTGGCTCCCGGTGGTCTTCCGGGTGCGCTTCAAGGTTTTGGTTACCACCTTTAAAGTGCTCCATGGCTTAGGATCTGGGTACTTGCAGGACCGCCTACTACCACCAATAGCCTCCCACCGGCCAGTACGCTCTCATAGAGAGGGGCTCCTCCGGGTGCCGTCAGCAAAACAATGTCGGCTGGCAGCCCCCAGGGGGAGAGCTTTCTCTGTGGGGGCACCTACTATCTGGAACGAGCTCCCCCCAGAGATACGAAGGATCCCAGATCTGCGCACCTTCCGCCGCGCTGTTAAGACCTTTCTATTTCACCAGGTGGGCCTGGCCTAACCTCTCTCCGTTTTTAGCGTTAAATTTTAATCTGTTTTAAATTATTTGGGGTGTTTTAATTCTGTCTGGGCCAAATTTATTTAATCTGTTTTTAGTTGGGTTTTAAATTTTGTATTTATGTATTTTTATCGTTGGCTGTACACCGCCCTGAGTCCTTCGGGAGTAGGGCGGTATATAAATCCAATAAAATCTAAATCTAAATCTAAATCTACTACACTGGAGTTTAGTATATTGTGCTGTGCCATATCATTTTTATTGTTTTATCATATTTTGGAAGCACCCATCTCCATCACAGAGTTATGTTTTGATGTATCTACCTCACATTCTAATTTTGGTATTATTCCATCCAGAAGAAAAGTTACTGAGGCAGACAATTGGAGAAACTTCTGCTTTAGACAGCCTGAATTTCAGCATGTCTAACCATCACGTGGTGAAGTTCCCAAAGCTGAACTACTAAAGTCCAAATTCAATCAGAGCCCAAGTTTAGCTCCACATTTAGATTAGGAACATTGATTAAATTGTTCGCTTGAGAATAAATACTTTGGCCACATGTTTTGTTTAGGGTGGTGTCGATCATGACTAATTGCTGGGTGGAGGAAAGCATGTCATACATGCTTGCATACACAAATCAAGTTGCTTTAGATATAATTTTCTTATGGGAGCCCCTGCCTTTTCAGCAACTATAAACCCATAGAGATAAAACATTATTGTTTTATTTTCTTAAGCATTATGATTGCATTAATGAGGGCAATCCATTCATAATCTGGCTGCCAATAATTTAAAAAAAAGCAAAATCCCCTAAAAACCTATTCCCTAAGTAGTTTGCAAAAATTACTTAGTTGCTCAAAAAGGGCCATCACTCTTCCATGTTGGTTAACTTTGCCAAGCCAGCACTGGAATATTGTCGTTTATTTTAATTGAAAATTTCCCCCTTGTTTTTTTAGATTAACTGCTTCAAAAGTGCTTCTGAAAGGTGCTAGCTTGACAGTCCCCAAATCCTTTCTGTAATTACAGATATAACAGCTGAGATAGATATTTTTTTTAGAGCAGTCAGCTTTATTTACACTCATTCCCTTCTCTGTTGAAAGGTAAGCTTTCTGAAGAAAAAAAAGGGGGCGATATAAGAAGTTTCCTTTTATTGCTGCAGATAGTTGTCCATCTATCCCAGTATTGGGAGAAACTGTCTAGGGTTCCAAGCAGAAGTTTTTGAAGCCTAGCTTGCAACTGAATTGACTTGCTTATAAATGCTAAATGTATAAATGCTCCCACATTGGTCATGGTTAGAATATGTTAGTCATGTACAAGTGCATTCATTAATTAATCAAATAACAGTATAATACTTCCAGACAAATGTCATTAGCATAGCATGTCATGATTCAATAATAATAATATGTAGCTATGTTGGAGTACTCAAACGGGCCCAAAATGGCAGAAAGTTTTGCTTTGGAAAATGTCAGCCCATGTAGCACGTTGAGAATATAATTTTGCACAAGATAACCCAGGAGATAACTAAGAAGCAGATGGTTCCCACATGAACTGGTTGAGGCAACAGCGCTCTGGAAAAAGTCCTTCCACAAAACAGCTGGTTCAATTACAGAAGCACAGAAGCACAGTGCATGAATAAATAGATGTTGACCAACTTTCCAGACTTAACTACTTAGTTCCCATGGCTTCCTGAAAGAACCAGGAAAAAGATAGGTCCAATTTTGTAGCATAGGTTGTTAAATATTTTTGAAGTATGTCTTCATTTAATTCATGGCACCTGGAGAACAGCTTGATAAAAACTGAAAAGAAAGCAATTTAAGAAATCTCGTCCTGGATATCCGAAGACCAGTGGGTGACCCAGTTTGAAACCAGACTAAATGCTGGCCATTTTGTGAATCTGCACATCAAGTAGCACTTAGCATAGCAATGATAGCTGCAACCAATGAAAGCTTGGCTGAGGTGGACAATACTGGCATATTATTCAAAAGCGGTGACTGGACAGGAATTTGGCTGGAAGAAACCTTGGGTACAGACAACATCTGGGTCATGATCCATTTCTCTACTTTCCTGATCAGTTATTTTGTGGTGCTTGGTGGGTATGAATGCTTTCTCTGCTTAAGTAAAACTTTGCTAAATTGTAATCGATAATGCTAGACATTTAACAAAGAATTATCTATGTTCTGTGTGTCATTTAGTATCAGTAGCTTGTCAATTCAAGGTCCCCAAAGCACCGATATCTCCATAAAAGATGTATGAATGTGTTCTCCACATAAATTCCAATCACTGACTGAGTTAATTCAGCAGTCTCAAGACATTGTTCTTAGCTGTTCTCAGGTATTGAGCTATTTAGTAAACCAGGCATCACCTTGAGAGTTTTGTGACTAGAAAGAGACTGCTTGGAAGCAGTTTTGTCAAGTGCTCTTGTCATTCTCTGCTGTCAGCACTGGACCAAAAGATTGAAAGAGCTGCCTATCAAATTACAGGCAATATTCCAAGCACCCACTGTAAACCTTCCAGAGACTGCTATGGAACTTAATTAGTTTTAGCAATCCCAGGATGCCTCAGTGGTTATAATTTTCATCTGGACCAGGAACTGATCTAACTAGGCCAAAAGAAAGCTGTCATATCTCCATTTCCAATTTATCCAGCAACTGCTCCAAAATCAGAATGAGGTCCAATATGTTTCTATCAATGTCAATCAGTCTTAGAATTATTTGGGAGACTCTACGATGGCCATGAAATCTTATATCTGTTCAGAAAACCCTGCTTCAGCAATTATTTAATGGCATAAATTATGCCTACAAAAATATGGAATAATTTAAAATGTATCCAGCTGAGTCAAAGGTGGAGTTTATTGAAAACCTGAAAGACTTCCAAATCACCTCACCTTTGATAGTTATTGATAAATTAAAATTCATATTTAAAAAATAATATATTAAAGATTGAAATTCTCATTCTTCTCATTTCTAGAAACACCCCCACCCATCTTTTTCTTATTAATTCCTATTCAGAATTTAAATAATTCTGAAAATAGAATTATTTAAAAACTCACAGATATAGTAAGCTGAAATCTTGAAATTTGTGCATTTTATATTTTTTCCATTGGAATAATTTTCTATTTCCCCCGCCAACATTCACAAAAAATATATGTTTTTGCATATCATTCTCTGAAATAAATTACAATATTATTAACTGATAGCTCAAAAATACTATTTTTGGAAGGGAAACAAATGAAAACAATTATTGTAAAATAAAAGGGGCAATGATTCATTATTATGGTGCATTATTAATATGCATCAATTATTGAGTTAGTTCAGTAATGCAACCATTGTTCAAAGATGGACGCAGACTCTCTGGAGACTTGGAGATACTATATGAGAATGCTTGCCAGCTGGCCACACTACAGCAATATAAAATGTATTTGCTAATCAAGACAGAAAAAGAGTAACCACACATCATAAACATACTGAGCAGGGAAGCTGCCAGCCTCTTCCCAAAGATCTCCATGCCACTGGCCTCATATTTTTCACTCTCTGTCTCTGCAGAAAGCAATCACAACTGACTAAGAAATCTATCACTGGAATTCTCTGAAAGTGTAGAAGTCAGGAAGATAAATGTATCTTTTGTGCTGTCACGTGTCAAAATATTTTAAAAAACCCTCAGAAGTGGGTTCTAGTAGGTATCAGCTCACATAGTTATTTTGAAGAGCTGTTTACAGATTCGTGGCATCCTAACTATATCATGCATAGCAAAGACAGCTATAGTTATTTTTTTTAATATCACCTTTATTTTATAAGTAACTCAAGATGGTGTACATATCTGGTACTCTTTCCTCCTATTTTCCCCACAACAACTCAATGAGGTGAATTGACTGAGAGAGTAACTAGACCAGGGGTGGGTTCTAAATTTTTTTACTACCGGTCCTGTGGGTGTGGCTTATTTTGTGGGTGTGGTGTGATGGTCATGTGACAATTATTTAGGATTTAGCAAAGGGACTGGTCTACCAGGCTTTTAACCGCTTGCAGAGCTGTACCGATCTACCCATTTATTTTTTGCAGGCACTGGTCTACCCATTTATTTTTTGCAGGCACTGATCTACTCATGTATTTTTGCAGGCACTGGTCTACTCATTTGTTTTCTTTTAATACTGATCAGCCGTAGGGCGGCCCTTTGAAATCCTGTGGCACCAGTTTAAACAGTTTTTTTCCCTCTAGCCATCAGCTGGGACACAGGAGACAGCAATAGATTGGGGTGGGGCCAAAATAAAGGTAAGAATAATGCGGGGGGTGGGGGTTCCAGTGAAAGTTAAGATTGGTCCATAAATTGATGACTGATATGTCAAATTATCTTGAAAACATTTCTTCAACCTATGGAAATGGCATATTAGAAATCATTTGAAATCAGTAGTAATCAGTTAGTAAATAAAAATATTTTAATTCTTCCCTCTGCGTTGTTTGAAAATGATCACTTTGTTAAATTTATTCTACTACTTCAGGACTATTTCTGGATGTTTCTAACAGCTAGATATATTGCAATTTTATGCCAATTTAGTTGTCTTGTCTCAGAATCTAATTGACCTAACTGACCTAATTTTAGGCTTGGTTAATACTTGTATGAATGACCTCCAAAGAGTTCCAGGAATGTAGTGGGAGTTAAAAATTACCAAGAAGAAGCATGCACAACTTATCCCCCTACTGTGGCCTGGAAAATTATATGGTTATGTTCACAAAATCATCGGCAATTGAACTTCCCTTGAAGACACTTTTTATTTTTTGTTCTTTCCAATTCAACAGTATGTCAGAAAGATACTAAATAAAGGGATCTGTCTGCCCATCAGCAAGATAACTCTCAGAAAACTAAAGAGAAGGAAACAAATTGATGTGGTAGAAGCTAGTAGAGAAATATTGAGCAAAAGAAGGTCAGATCAATCAACAGCAATGGAGAAGAAAACGTCCCACAAAATTCCTGCATCCCGTTTGGACAGTCAATTGGATGGTGGCTAGAATGCCATGAACTTCTCCATTCTCCATCCTTTCTCCTCATGTGATTCAGAATAGATCTGTTATTAAGGATGGAAAAGAATTTCAGAAGCCATATTCTACTTCTTTTTCCTATGTTGCTTAGTTATCATGGTTTCTACCCCAAACGTATTAATAATAAAAGATCAGCAAAATGCTGGCATTTGTCGCACAGATTTCTAGGCTCCCAGGCAATGGTGAAATCTGAACCGATTTGCTGCTGGCTGAGCATGCATGCTGCATGCCAAGTGCGGGCTGTGTGCACGCATACATAGTATTGACCAAATGTGCATTGTGCATGCACATGTGCAGTACACACCAAAAGGAGGCTTGGGAAGGTAAGTAGAACATCAAGGGGGGGGGGGGCAATCAGCTGTGATTTTTTTAAACTTTTAAAAACTTTTTAAATGGATTTTTTATTACCGGTTCTCCGGAAGGTTAAAAGGTTAAAACAAAGGTTCTGATGATCACAGCTGTGGCACGCAATCTTCGGAACTTTTTTAAAAAAACTTTTTAAAAGCAGTTTTTACTATAGGTTCCAGAGAACCGATAGTTAAAAATGCTTTAAAAAGTTAAAAAAAAAAAAGTTCTGACGATTGCGTGTTGCTCAGCTGATCTTCAGAACTTTTTTTTTTTTACTTTTTTTATTACCTGTTCGGCGAATCAGTAGCATTTTTTTTACTACCGATTTGGGCGAAACCGATAGCATTTCATCCCTGCTCCCAGGCTTGAATTTACAAAGAAAGTTGACTAAAACAATTATTTATAAAATCATGGCTACATGACATTATCGGCAAGTATCAAATGAATTATGGAATAGTGAAAGAGAGGACAGTTAACTCTTCATTGCAGGCTTGGTCTCTAAAAAAATTCCAGTAATTATGAGGCATAATTGGTATCAATGTGATACATCTACTGCCAATTTAAGAATGGGGTATTTTTTCCGTGAGATCACGACCAGGAAAAGAAGACCCAATTCTTCTTAATTTTCATGTTAGGCCCCTGATGGAAATTGTCTGTTATCTACAGCACTGACAACATCATTTTTAAATCTCCTGAGATGACTGTAACCATATAAATTAATGTAATTTGTAAATAAGATTAAATTAACTGTCCTTAAGTACAAATAACTCCTACTGTTCTTGACTTCCATTTGGCCTAGTTCAAGCCCTCCAGCTGGGCAGTATTTTATAACCATGTCAAATGGCTTCATGTCACATTCTTTCAATAAATTCAATGAATTTAATCAATAGAGATGTGAAATTCATTCATTATTAAGACTTAAATTCTCCTGATCAACATTATTAAGGAAACTTGTAACCTTGTGAAAAAATAATGTTAAAAAAGCTATGCATATTTTTCTTGCCATTATTTCCTTTCCTTGTCTGTGTTTTGTAGTTTTATTAAATTCCTCCTGTAGCAGCCTTAGTTTTTTAGATTCTCTACTGGCTCAGAGGTATTTTTTTAAGGCAGCTGTGCATGGCAGTTTTTATATTATGCCTACAAAAATATCACGTTGGATATGACAGATATCTTTATTTAGCTATTTTAAATACAGTTCTAGGCAGCCTGTTCTACTGTAGATTCAAAACACTGTCAGATGCATTTGCTTATTTTGCAGTTAGCAAATCAGAAGCTAAGGTATAAACAATATGTCCCTTTCCATACTGCTTAGCTATGCAGCTAAGTCTAGGGAAGGCAGTAAATATTGATTATAGGTTAAATGCAATTAAAATAATGGAACTGTAGCTGGCAACTCCTGCCAAAGTGTTCTTGGCATATGGAGCATTTACCACATAAGGAATGACTGTCAGTTTTAATGAGCAAACATATTTTCCAGGAATAAGCATTTCAGGTTAATTCAGCCTGATTTTACAGAACACATCTGTTATTAAATTTCTGGATTAGCACTTTAAAAATAGGTTGGCTGCAAGGAATATGGTGCACCTAGTTTGAGGCTGAACTAATTTACAACATTAAAATGACCAAGGGAGCCCAACAATCTGTGCTCTGTGAAAACAGACAAGCAAGAAAAAGCATAACAGCACTACATGGAAAACCCTATACAGTAGCCAACAAGCTCTGGATGGCCCCCGACCTCTGCACCTTCTGCGCCGACCTAAAGACATGGCTCTTTCAGCAACTTCCCTGATTTGCTGTGGATTTTAACTTGGGGATTTGGGGATTTTAAATTGGTTTTTAATATTATTTAATCTTATCTATTGTTGGGTTGTTTTATTGTTTTGAGCCGCCCCGAGTTCTACGGGAGAAGGGCGGCATATAAATCTGACAAATAAACAAACAAACAAACAAACAAAAAAACATCTGGAGAACATTGTTAGACAAAGAGACCCAAACTCATTGAATAGCCTCACATTGCAACAAACAAAAACATACATTCAATTTTGTAGCTATTAAGATTGTTGGCTGAGCAGGTACAAAAATAGCCAGGGAAATAATTGAAGCCTGGAAACAGTTCCCTTGTCAGTGCTGATTTACCACCAGCTTATCAAGTATTTAGGAACAGAGGACTTGGCAGCTCAAGGAAACAACAGCCAATGACTGATGAGCCAGCCATCAATGCCCCAATCAACAACTAAAAAGCCACACACAATGAGGCACAAATGAATACTATGCTTAGAATAGCCAAAAGCACACATTCTAGTAGAGAAAAGTTCTCTGACAATGGGCTCCAGCATGAGTCCAAAAGCTCAGAAGACTAAAGTTTTGGTCCTGGTGACTGACCCAGATTGCATATTTTCCCCCTGGCTGAATTTTTAAACTAGTTACTTAGATACTTGCTTTCTAGGTAGAATTCAAGGCCATCCACATTCATCAAGACTTCTTATGGGCTGAGATGTGAGCAACTGGATCCAGGTGGAAAGCACCTTTGAGGAGAAGGCACTGCTGCCTGCATTGAAAGATGTGGCACTGAACCCTTCCTTGGAGAATCTCTTCCTAGACATTAACACATTTGACAACTTTCACCCTGACTTTTCCTTCCATTTCTTAGGGAGTTGTTGAAAAGATGGTGGAAAATCAGTTACAGTGATTCTACAGGAAATTAATTATCCCTAAAGTAAATCGTAGATCTCCTAACACTTCACTGCCTTACTGTTGGTCTTACTTGGTTGAATCCTCTCAGACACAATTTGACCAGATGAGAATCTTATTACAGATGAGAACAAAACCAAACACAACTGATGGCCCACCAATGGTGCAAACAATTTTTTTAATATATTCTCAGAATTTAAATGTGAGACCTCTTCTTCCCAGGCTTGCAAAATAATAGATACTCGGAAAGGAAATTGATGGTCTTAAAGCCAAGCAATAGTTGTTATGTTTATAGAACAGACTTCTTGAGTCTATGAATCACTATTTCTCCTTGTTTGCCTAAATGTTTACACTAACCATACCATACCACACAATATCTGGGCAGCATCTTTCTTTTGTGTTATTTTCTTGGCTTTGCCTACTTCACATCGCCTATCTTCAAGTAAAACAGGCTTAAATTGGCATCAGATATACATGTTTTCCTCCCATATTACTTTGACATCATCCAGGGATAGCCTCCTGATGTGTTAAATGTTTTAGCTTTACCATCATTCACTTAGAGAACAATCAAATGGAAATAGAGGTAATAGGAGCAGAATAGGGATGATCAATAGGGAGAGCAGAACATATGTCCACATCATTTTCTTTTGATCTGTGGATTGCTATTTAATTTGCAAGTATGAATGCCAATACAAGTTGATTTGTGCCTTAAGTAATTATGTTCTTGCATGTAGAAGGCCATATTACCCTTTCTTATGGCAACTAGCCATAACTTCTTATGGCATAAGAAGAGAAGGATTACTTACAGCCTGCAATACTTTCTGTACTTGAACTTCCATCAGGCTTAGTAGTTCAAAATTAGGAGAAACTCAGATTCCATAAGTCTGTCATAAAGTGGGGTCTGTGTTTCAAATACATGCATTTTTAAATGCTCACAAATTCTCATCAAAGAAGCAAGGTCTAAAAATGTTTCCAAAACATAAGAAAATCTTGGATCAACTTATTTAATCCAAAATTCTCTGGGAACCATTTGCATTCAAGAAGCTCATAACATGGAAAAGAAGGTGATACCCATTTTATACTATTGTTCCCTAACAGTTGGTTCTTGACACTTGATTTTTATAATTTTGGACGTAGTTAGAATACGGCTCTGCAACAATCTATACTTGATGGGCCAAAAGTGACTCATTGTGTTCATGTGGTATTTGTTGATCTTCTTAAGAAGCTGTATCTTTTTCTGGATTTATATGACTGTTGTCATACAAGCCCAGAAAAAGATGCATTTAATTTAAGGAGTTGTTGACAGGGTTGACGTGCATGCCCATACATATTACACATTAATTTTTTCTCTTTGAATCCAGATCATTACATTAAATAGCCATCAAGTTTTATATCCATTTTGTGTGTTTCAGTTCACTATAAAATTGCCCATTCCCTGTTAAAATCATTTAAATTGGTAGCTGTCACAGCATTTAAAAGCAGTGATTTCCACAATTTAACTATGTTGTGTAAAGAAGTATGTCCTTTAAGTGGCCCTGAGTGTTCCTGCTATTAGGTTTAATGGATGGCTGCAAGTTCTACTATTGTAAGAAATAGAGAACATTCTATCTCCTTTTTCTATGCCATGTGCAGTCCAGAAAGTAGAAGTTGATGTGGAAGATCAATAAAACTGATAGAAACTGATAGAGGTTTGCTATGAGAAGGAAAGAAGTTTATTGGGTTCTTGTAACTGCAAAAAGCAAGAAAACAAAGGAAACAAGATCTCTAGATGCTACAGCAAAGAAAACGAAATAAACATTAATAGATTGTTGAAAGAGATAAGGAGGTTGCTGACAGCATGAAACCTGCAAGAAAATCAGAACTGGGAATCTCTGGAAATGAAGGGGTGGTTTTCGCAAAGAGTTAAGAGAAGAGAGGTTAATGTAGATTTTCAGAGAGAAAAAAATATTAAGTAAATCTGTAAATTCAAGGGATTACACAAAAACAGGCATTTGATATAGGCACATGTATCCATAAAAGGGAAAAACACTACGTTGAAATTAGGCCAGAAGCAATAGCAAGAAAAAAAAAAGAGACGAAAAATAGCTAGTCTAGAATAAGACAGAGCTCAAAGGGATAAAGGGAATTAAGAATAAAGCACTGAAACAAAACAATCAGAAAGGCTACTTATGAGCATGAGACAAAACGGAGAAAATTTAAGGCTTTAGATGCAGACTGCCTGACTAGCATGCCTTCCTGAAGTTAAAAAGAGGGTTGGCTAGTTGAGAGTCACAAAAAGATTCAGTTCAGTTGATACATTCAGACACTGCAGATAAACAGATTTTGCTTGTTAAATCGAACTCTAGGCTTCTGTTGCTACTGTAATATTACATATGTTCATTAAAATAAGGTCTAACATCAGAAGGGGTGTAAATTGTAAAGAAAAATGTTGTTTAGAGTTCATGAAAGAAGATAAACTAGACCCCAATTTGTACTAACAAACTTTTTCTTATCTGGAGATAGCCTTCACCCAGTTTACCTTTTCAGTTTAGGAATGTTAAAAGCTATTCCTACACCCGTGATGGCAAACCAATGGCACGGATGCCACAGGTGGCACGTGGAGCCATATCGGTGGGCACGCAAGCTCAGCTCCGACACGCACGCATGCACCAGCCAGTTGGTTTTCGGGCCTTCTGGGCCCACCAGAAGTCAGGAAACACACTGATTCCGGCCTCTGGAGGACCTCTGGGGGGAGGGAGGCTGTTTTTGCCCTCCCCAGGCTCCTGGAAAGGCTCTGGAGCCTGGGGAGAGCAAAAAAATGGGCCTACCGAGCCCACTGTGCCATCATGTGCCAAAAGTGTGGGGGAGCACAGGGGGGGCAGGACACATGGAATTATGGATGTAGGCACACGTGCATGTGACCCCATCACGCTCCCCCCGCTTTTGGCACGCGATGGCAAAAAGGTTAGCCATCACTGTCCTACACTCCAGTCTCTAATGTGCTTGAACATCATTTTAAAAGAAAAAAAAATAAGTCACATTAAAATACAAGGTAGCTGCGTTAGTTAAACAAGTTACAAAATCCATGTCATGTGCTCCTCAGATTGCACTGCCCTAGACAGATCCTATGTCACTCTTGCTCTTGCACTTCGAGATTGGACTACTGCAATGTGCTTTACACGGACTGCCCTTGGAAAATATATGGAAACTTTAATCATTGAAAAATGTTGCAGTGCAGATTGTTACCGATACCTGTTATTTGGCACATGTGTCACCATTACAATCACCGAAACAACACACGAGCACACAATAGATACAAACTCAAGGTAAACCGCTCCAAACTCGATTGCAGAAAATACGACTTCAGCAAGAGTGGTCAATGCCTTGAATGCACTAGCACTAGCTGACTCTGTGGTTTCTTCCCCAAACCCCCAAAACTTTAATCTTAGACTGTCTACTGTTGACCTCACTCCATTCCTACTAAGTCTGTAAGGAGTGTGCATAAGGGCACCCGCATGCCTACCATCCCTGTCCTAATGTCCCTTTCTATTTGTATCCATTTCATGTATTCATAATCAAGTTTATACTTTTATCTGTTATCTTATATATGCTTGACAAACAAACAAACAAATAAATATAAATAAATAAATAAATAAATTACTCCACAAGCTGTACTCGTTTCCAGTGTGTTTCCGGGTGCAATTCAAGATGCTGGTTTTCAGCTTTAAAGCATTTCTTAGGTCAGGACTGGATTACTTATGAGAACAGTTGTTTCTACCCATCCTAATCAATCTGGCAGGAAAGGCATCCTCTGGATACCATCAACTAGGGAGTGTCAGCTGGCTAAAGAGGGAGAGACAGAAATCTATAGCTACACCCTCAAGATGGAGGAACAATTGTCACTGAGTATAGTGGTAACCGTTGATGTTGTCAGCCTCTCAACTTGCATTTCATTCAGGGCTGACATAGTAAAGAGGGGGTTAAATTCCTGTGGGATTAGTAAGAGAGACTGCTGTAGAATGATTTAGATAATGACCAATGAGGATAAGGAAGCAAGCCAGGAAAGGGAGGGAATTTGGAGCAGAGGTCATTTCCTGACTGCATATGAGTCCATGAAGACGTTGTTCTAACAAATAAAAGTTTTTTTTCTTTATTATCAAAATGTGAGAGGCATTTTATTTCTTTAGACAACTCCAACGCGGACACTGTGTCCTCGAGGTCATCTGAGTGGTACTCAAATGTCCAGCTGTCTGCAAGGAATGTAAATTCTTCCATCCCCCACTATTCTGTCAGAACCGAAGAAGCTTCTTGGATGAGAAGTGAAACGTCTTCAGAAGAAAAAAACATGAAAAGTCCAGTTGCCCCCTGAAAAAGCACCTTTGGGAGAACTGTGACCTGGGTACAGACCCTTTAATCCCACTGAAGGATCTCTGCAGGATTCAGTGAATCAGCAAATGTTTCTGATGGACAGCCTTTTAACAATAGGGAATGGAAAGTTTGCTTCTCCATTTGGGCCCTGACAATCAAGGAACTACTAGGGAAAAAAATCACACTCCCACCAACACTGGCAGGGTAAGCTATTATAATTAGGGAACAAACATCACATTCTCTAGCACTGATGATGCTATCTAGATGGGTAATGAAATGTTTCCAAGCGAACAACCAAGCTTAGAGAACACCAAGGACTTCAAAATAGGCACAGATGGAAAACATACACCCCAATTCTCACTTTCCTTTCCTGTACGTTGGGGGCAGAATCCAACAAGGTCTCCTGTTCTTCTTCTTCATCATCATCATCATCATCATCATCATCCATTTCGGCATCCTCACTCTTCAGAGGCTAAAGAACAAATGAAATGCCTGGGTTAAGACAAACCTAGATGACACAAAAGCACAATATAACTGTCTGCCTGGTTTGGTTCTGCAACCCTACAAGACAGACACTGACTTCAGAGGATAATTAGAACTGCAAAAAAACGATGGCTACCAACTTGCCTCCCTTTGAGGGCCTGTCAACTGCACGAATCAAAAAGAGGGCTGGGAAAATATTTACAGACCCCTCGCATCCTGGACAGAAATTGTTTCAATTTCTACCCTCAAAATGATGCTATATGAGCATTGCACACTAACACAACTAGACACATTGGTTCCCGAGCACCAATGGCGGGGCGGAGAGACTGAATGCCATGATAGAGCAGTACTTGAGGTGCTATGTAGACTACCAACAGTCGAACTGGGTGGACCTCCTATCTTTTGCGGAGGTCGCGTACAACAATGCTGTCCACAGTAGTACAGGACTAACCCCATTCAAGGTAGTGAGCAGTATGGATTTTGTCCCCATGCCAGAATATCCCAGGGAACCCCCTTCTTCAGTCAGCTTGAACGATTGGATGGCGATGCTAAGAGAATCCTGGGAGAACGTCAAAAAGGCATTAGACAAGGCGGCACAGGCTTATAAGAAGCAAGCAGATAAGCACCGAGCCCCTCAAAGACCGTTCCTAGTAGGAGAGAAGGTCTACCTCTCCACCAAGTACTTGAGACTCAAACTCCTGACTAGGAAATTGGGCCCAAAATTTATAGGACCATTTCCTATAGTAAAAATAATCAACCTGGTCATGGTACAATTGCAGTTGCCCCGGTTACTAGGAAAGATACACCCCGTTTTTCACAGTAGTCTTCTGAAGCCTGTGGTGGGGTCAACTTTAAGGCCGGTGCCACGTGATCCCCCAGGGCCCTTGATCATTGGGGGCCAAACTCATTATGAAGTACAGCGAATTCTTGATTCGAGGTGGCACAGAGGCCACCTCCAATACTTAATTAAGTGGAAGGGTTACCCATCGTCAGAAGCATCATGGGTGAAGAGCACGAACATTCAAGCTGACCGCCTTATAGCTAAATTCCATGCAGATCACCCGGACAGGCCGGGATGGGGTGGGACACAGTCCTAGACAGGGTAATGGTATTAGACCTGTTGTTTTATCTTGTGCAAGTTTTGCTGAAGAATGAAGGGAGAGGGGCTGGATGTCAGCCTCTCAACTTGCATTTCATTCAGGGCTGACATAGTAAAGAGGGGGTTAAATCCCTGTGGGATTAGTAAGAGAGACTGCCGTAGAATGATTTAGATAATGACCAATGAGGATAAGGAAGCAAGCCAGGAAAGGGAGGGAATTTGGAGCAGAGGTCATTTCCTGACTGCATATGAGTCCATGAAGACGTTGTTCTAACAAATAAAAGTTTTTTTTCTTTATTATCAAAATGTGAGAGGCATTTTATTTCTTTAGACAACTCCAACGCGGACATATATCATGGTATCTGCATTCTGTGTAGAGACTGCCTGTACAGCTGCATAGTTATTAATTTCTGAATGAAAATGGTTAAACAAAACTGTTATTTTCTATTCTTTATTAGGAATATCTATTTTTCTTGCTGGAATTGTGGAGGGATGGGAGAACTCGGCTCTGCTGATGGAAGGTTTTGCAGGTTTAAAAAGCGAATTTAATAGAAGCCAAAGGCATCCTGTGGAGAGAATCTCTGGGGAATTGGCTTCTCAAGCTTAGGACTAAGCGGTCCTGCTTCAGGCTAAGCTCACAGTCACACACTAGTAAAATACATGAAAGTTGCCTGAGAGATGGGCATGATGCAGGGGACACCGAGTTCTATTCAGCAGTGAACTTACTTTAGGTCTAGGAAAACAAGCAAGGCCTGAAAATTAGAGAGCTTTGTCAGCCAGTACAGAATGTAATGCTGAGAGTCAAGGAGCAGAGCAGAAAGCAAGGATGCAGGAAAACAGAACTGACACTTTACTTTCCAATGAAGGCCACTCTCTGGCATGTGTTCTTAGAGTTGTTTTATGAGGGAGAACGGCTGTTTCCAAATACGATAGATTAATAAATAAATAGGCAGTGCAGTCGTGGTACTCAGTTAAAGGCCCTGCTATCTTTGCTTTTTGAGTAGATCGTCACCTGGCTCCGTGGCTAAGACACTAAGTTTGTAGATCAGAAAGGTCTGCAGTTCGGCGGTTCGAAACCCTAGTACAGGTCTCCTGCGTGAGCAGGGGAATGGACTAAAGGTCCCTTCCAACTTTGTTACTGTTACCTTTGCTTGGCTCTTCAAAGCTGCTGTTGCATACTGAGGATAGGTGCTGCTTTTCACCTGACTTCAATCTTCCTTGCTCCTGTAGATGAATTGCCTTGTCAGTCCCAGATGGTTGATTATCTATTGGCTCCTAAGGCTAGCAAAATGGTGGGTGGGTCAGGCCCCTCCATCTTGACTCCAGGGAGCCAGAGGAGAAGATAACATTGCTATTGGGTTAAAAGGGGGGCTCTAGATGGCCTCCCTTTTAACCCAAGGGGGGGCCATCTATAGCCCCCCTACACCCAACCCTACACACACGTTCACTCATATAGATCCTTCCTTTTTCTCCCTGGGATCTACTGTAATATATTGTAATGCCAACATATAGAAAGGGAGGTACAAATTCTGCCTCATCAGCCCACTAAGGTTAATTAGCAAACTCCAGAATAATCATCTTGGAAAAAAGCAGTATAAAAATAATAAGCCTTTGGCTTATTGCTACACATGGCATGAACTTTTTTTGGCCCGTATATTGGGTCTGCTGAAGAACAAAGCTCACCAGTGGTTTTATGAAATGAAGGAGCAACAAAGCATCAGTATGAAGGTTGTTACCTGAATAAGCTGCTTCTATTTGTCCAACATGTCTTAACCAGGGGTGGGTTTCAAAATCTGTTGCTACTGGCTTGCTCATGGGCTCATGCATGGTCACACATGTGCGCAATGCTTTGCGTGCGTAGAAGCATCTGGGCAGATGGGTGGAGCCTCCTGCCACTGGTTTGCCTGATCTGGGGTGAACCAGTAGCAACCATCATTGGTTTTAACATATCTACTGTTTAGTAAAGTTTTATATATTCTTTTTATATGGAAGACAATTCCTCATTTAAAATAAATCCTGGATATGATAATCTTTTACTAGTGTAAGAATTACTCTAATCCATTTTTGGGGATGGGGTGGGGGATGGGGAGATAAACTTACCACTTCTACAATATTCTTTTTTTTTTTTTTTTTTGGTATTGTTCAGAATTGTATGTAGTATTCCAATTGTAGTTCACAACACTATTATATGAGGGCATTATACTATTGGCAGATTTATTTTCAGTTCTCTTCCTAATTATACCAAGCATAGAATTTGTCTTTTTTACAGCAGTCGTAACATTTTCATTGAGCTATCTATCATAGAAAGATGGAACATGAATCTTTAGGTGCTTTCAAGGTAAAGTGGGAGGAGTGCTAATATTAGTAATGTTTCTAACATAAGCTCTGCATCCATAATATTATAAACAGCATGGCATGTTAAGTTGCCCACAGTTACGCTTTCTAAAAATATTTGATGTATCTGAGTTTGAACTGCAAACTGGCAGAATGCATATTTTCCAGAAGTGTCATGCTGATTGGGAATTCTGGGATTAGTCCCCAAACAGTGCCATAGCACCGAGTTTTTACAAAACCTCAGACAAATGTAGACATCAAAAATTGATTAGCTAGAAGGTAAATAAGTAAATGATTTATTTCTTCCTTCAGGGTTTTAACATTTTCTCATCCAATTCTATTTAAGAAAATATGGAATTTGCAGGACCATCTTTTTAACCATCCTTCTTTTCATGTTGTCTGGCATTTTTGGACTTCTTCAAGGGTGTTTGTATAATATGTCCAAAATATGATAATTCTGGTTGTTTCTGAATGAAAACTCTGAATTTATTCAATTTATGATCTATTTGTTTTCTTGGCTACATATGGTATTCTCCAATACCAAAGTTGAAAACCATGGATACTATTTCTATCCTACTTTTTCCAAGTCCAACTTTTGCTTCCATAGAGTGAACCTATATGGGAAAATAATTTCTCACATGATTTGAATATTTGTAGGTTGAATCTTTGTAGACACATCATCACATCTGAATATCTTTTTCAAGGCCTTGGAGGTTACGCATAGTATGTAGTGATGTTACAAGTAAATGTTCTCCCTGGGCATATCTCACAATATATGTTGGCAAGTCAGGGGTTAATCAATTCAGGCAAGCCTAACCCCTCCTATCTCCCCCTCCCATCACCTGTAACTCCGCCTCCTGGGTATTTAAGATCTCCTCATGTTGTTGCCGCCATTATTCCTGATGTCATCTGTAATGAAACGGACAAGAACCAATAAAGAACAATTTTGATACTTAAACAAATGAGTCTTCGTATATTATTGGGCCCCAAATCGATCTATATAACAAATTGGTAGCAGTCGATGGTTGGGCAACCCAATAATCAGAAGACCACAAACGAGGTCAGAGACCAAAAGGCGGGAAAAACAGCAAAACCTAACTGAAGAGATGGCAATGCCAGTAACCTCAGAAGAAGAAAAAGAAAACAGCCCCGAAGAATATTCATCGAATGATGAACAGGGGCAAAGAGATCTAAACGAAAAAAAAATCCAGCTAAAAGACACCAGCAGACTCAGGAAAGAAATGATGAGTCTGCTAGAAACCCCTGCAACAGACGAAGACCTCCTAGCCGGCATCAGCTATCTCATCCAAAGCCGGGACGAGGCCAGAGAGACCCGAAGACAAAAAACGAGACAACCGGACACAAGCCCGGTAAGAAAAACCCCTCAGAACAGTTATTTTTCAAAGGCAGAGGGGGGGGATTCCCGCGCAAAATCTGAACTGGAGGCCATCTTTGGACACGTGGCCAAAAAAGATGGCCGACCTCCAAAAGACCAAATCTAAATATGCAAATCCACCAGCCAATGAGATGCCTGAACCCCTAAAACTACAAAATAATGATGAATCCTCAGAAGAAAGTGAGGAATCACCCCCTGAGGACACCCCTAGTGATCAGGCGGTGGAGGAAGCAATAAAGACACTCACCGCCGCTTTCGGGCCAAAAATGAAAATTTTAAAGGGGCTTTCAAAGGGCGCCAAAAGGCCCAAAGGGGAAAAGAAAAGACCCCCCAACTACTCACCGAGGGACGCGGACGCCGCTGAAGACCCACCGACGCCGCAGCGCCCCCCGGTTGCGGTACGCCACCCCACTCCCAAGCCGCGCCTACCGGAAAAGACAGAATGGAGGGAATACTCACCACCGCCGCCGCAGAGGGAAACCAGGAGCCGTCCGCGGAGAGGACAGCCTTCCCAGACCACCGCTGGACATCCGGAGCCAGAGCAGAAGCCTACCCATCCTGGGCAGACAGCCAAGCCGGAGCGGAGACGAAGAGAACCTTCCTCGACGAAGTCCCAGCCGAAATGAACGCCGCGCATGCGCAGAAGCTCCTGTGGATCAAGAAAGAAAAAAAAATGCAAGGAGGGACTTTTAAATTACCTTCAAGCGTCCCTGAGCCGCTCTGCTATTTCCAGCATGTCAAGCACCATGGACAGCAACACCCACCTGTGAGTAACATGCAAAATAACACAGGAAACTTACCAAATGGGTTTCCCATATTAAAAATGGAAGGTTCAAATTTAATGGAGTGGTATCAGCAACTCCAAGTTTTATTCTTAAAAGAAAACATGATGTTTTTTATAACTGACCCACCTGATGTGCCATGGACATTTGAACTGGACTGCATGCACCACAAGGCATTTTGCCTCCTTATCTCTAGCATGTCACCCACCATTTATTATAGCATTGAAAGTAATTTGACTGTACATGATGTTGTCCAATTAATATTTGGATACTTTTACAGTGACAGTGTAGCTACCACCACAAAAATTTCCAAGGACTTTTATTCAGCCAAAATCAAACCAGGGGTGTCAATGGGGGAACATTTGATGGAGTTAAATGCGGCTAGGGCAGAATTACAACTGAGGGGAGAAATTGTATCAGAGCAGACCATGAAAAGCATCATCCTTAACTCCCTTGACCCTTCCTGGCGAACATTTCTTACACAACTTAACACACTTAGCCTAAGTCACATGACAATAAACAGCCTATCTAATCTTCTAATAGCAGAAGACAACCACAGAAAGGAACACCTGGTGGCACACAGGGAGCATAGGCCAGCACGAAAGGTGGCCTTCACTGACACCCCACGCGACTCCCCCGAATGCTATAATTGCGGGCGAAAAGGCCACTACAAACGAGATTGCACGAAGGGATACAGGGATAGGCACAAACATGAGTCACGTGACAAACACACAGATAGGCGCCATCATGACAGCAGGATGAGACGAAGAGATTCCCCCAAGCCCTGGGAGAGGAAAGAAAACAGAGACAACTCAAAGGATAGTAGGGACGGATCTCTCTGCAGAATAGGAGGGGCCACACCAAGAACCACTCAAAGTAGTAAAACAAATGAAAAGGGGTCATGGTGGCTCATTGACTCAGGAGCCACTAATCACACCACATGTGAAAAGGAACTTCTCTCCTCCTTTACTGAGGAAGATTATCTCATCAAAGTGGCAAATCAAAATGACGTAAGAGTGACAGGAAAAGGCAATGTGATCCTCCCCAACCTAGGAAAAATAGAGGGGGTACTGTTAGTACCAGAAATACCTCATAATATACTCGCCTCCTTGAAACTCAGCAAGGAGGCAGGGATAGAAATTAGTATTAAGGAAGGGGGAATCACCATGACTAAAGGAGGTACAACCATAGGAAAAATCACAATTAGAGGGGGACTACCCTTCTTTTACGTAGATAGAACCAACACTAAAGAGGACACTGAGGGTAACAAAGAACAAGGAAAGGAAGACATCCAACCCCACAAGGAAGGTACACTAAACAAAGAGAGAATTAGTATAGGGAAGCCACTCCATGATGAGTGCGCACACTTGCTGCACCGCAGATTAGGACACGCTAGCTTCCCTGTTGTTCAAAAGGTCACTGACTGTACAGAAGGTTCGAGAATAAAAAATTGTGAAACCTACTTGGACTGCTCTATATGTAAACGCTCAAAACTAAAGGTAGCCCCCAAACCCAGAAAGGCCTCACGTTCAACGAATCACATATTCGAAATGATACACATGGACCTCGTAGGCCCACTCAGGCCTTCCATAAAATATGGTAAGAGATTCTTCTTAACTATAGTAGATGACTATAGCCGTTATGGTTTTGTGTACACCCTGAAACACAAAAGTGAGACCTACCAAAAATTTAAAGAGTTCTATAAACGTGTGGAAACACAACATAACACGAAAATCAAAAAAATCATGACAGATAGGGGATCAGAATTCTTGTCAAATGACTTCTCAGGTTGGTTGAGGTCAAAGGGCGTCCTGCACTTTAAGTCATCGCCATTCTCACCTTTCCAAAATGGCGTTGCAGAACGCAAAAATTCTGCATTACAAACAATGATGAGGTGCGTCCTCGAAGACGCTGGGCTAGGCCAACACTTCTGGGCCGAAGCCCTGGCTTATTCTAATTATACCATCAACAGACTCTGGTCTAGCGTACTAAACATGACACCCTATGAGGTGATGTATAATAGAAAACCAAGGATATCCCATCTCCACATATTTGGGGTTACAGCAGATGTGCATATACCCAGGCAATTACGTAGAAAAGGGGACAAAATATCAAAACGACTCAGGTTCATGGGCTATGAGACAGGCACAAAGGGATTTAGATTCATAGACAGTAACAACCAATTCGTCATCTCCAGGTCTGCCACATTCCACGAACAAGCTAACTGGTCAAAAATACACCTCAATGAATTACATCACCAAGTAGATAACAGCCAACAAAAACCAGACAACACTGATCACCCACACAGCAACCACATGAAAACACCACTCCAACCCAAACAGAAAGTAGACTCACTCACCAACAAAGAAGCAAGATATATGCACGACACGGAGACCCCACCAGGTAGGCCAGTCAGAACCAATAGGAACCAAAAACCAAAAAGATTCGAAGATTACGTCATGCACTTGCAGACTGAGCCCATCACTCCTGAGACCTATAGCGAAATAACCAAACTACTACTGGAGGAAAGACAAAAATGGGAGGCCGCAATGGAAAGGGAAATGAACAGTCTTAGGGAGTTAAATGTATACACACCATCTAAGGCACCAGAGGGCAAGACTGTCATAGGGACAAAGTGGGTCTTTAAAGTAAAGACCTTAGAGGGAGGCCAGAACCTATATAAGGCCAGACTCGTATCACAGGGATTCGCCCAAAGATTCCCCGACGATTACACGGAGACATACTCACCCACAGTAAGGCCCGAGAGCATCAAAAGCGCACTAGTAATCGCAGCCACCCTAGGTCTAGAAGTACAACAATATGACATCCAAATAGCCTACCTACACGCCAAATTAGATAAAGAAATTTATGTAAGAGCCCCACCTAGCAAAGACACCACCAAGGGTGACACCTGGTTACTAAACAAGAGCCTTTACGGGCTTAAACAGTCGGGTAAACAATGGTATGATTGTCTGGTCAAAGTATTAGAGTCTATGGGGTTCAAGGCTACCTTAGCTGATAACTGTCTCTTCACCCGGAAGAACAATGGGGGCATGGAGTATATTCTCATATATGTGGACGATATATTGTTTATAAGTAAGAACAAAAGTGATTGTGATATTTTTGCAAATGAACTGAGCAAACACTTCTCTCTCAAATCTCTGGGGGGCATCAATAAGTATCTTGGAGTACATGTCACCAGGTCAACCAAGGGTTTTCTCCTGAGCCAAAGAGAAAAAATCAATGAACTACTCGTTAAATGTAACATGACAGGTGCCAAACCATGTGAAACTCCTATGTTATCTGATTTTTTAAAAAATATGTATAATGATTCACCCCAATTTCAAGAAAACACCTTATACAGATCAACAATAGGTTCCCTGTTGTACATTGCTAATTGGACACGACCAGACATTGCCCTGCCTGTAAACCTACTTTCAAGGCACGTAGCCAACCCCACTGCGTTCCATTGGGAAGCGATAAAAAGAATACTCAGGTACCTAAAATATAGTATCAACACCTGCCTCAGATTAGAACCCAGTACCAATAGGAAACCTCTCCTTTCATGCTACGCTGACGCTGACTGGGCAGGTGACATCAGAAGTAGAAAGAGAACTTCTGGATACGTTTTCTTCTTAAATAACTGTCCAGTATATTGGTATACCGGTAAACAAAACCTGGTGGCTACCTCCACTACTGAAGCAGAGTATATCTGCTTATCCAAAGCTATAAACAATCTTGTGTGGTTTGATGAGCTGCTAACGAATATCTGGACCGAACCCATGCATCCCATCCAAATTTACGAAGATAACAAAGCAGCAATAGAAATCTCCACATCTGACGCTGTAGGTCATAGGTCAAGACATATTGATATCAAAAACAAGCATGTAAGACAACTTCACAAATCCGGTTTTGTTTCCATTACACACTGTGACACCGAACACCAAACAGCAGACATACTTACAAAACCGCTTCCGTCTAAACAGCATTCATACCTCACCTCTAAACTCTGTGTCCTACCAGTAGACCCCCATCAGACAGAGTCTGTCAGTCCCAGGGATAAACATTTAGAGGGGGATTTGTTACAAGTAAATGTTCTCCCTGGGCATATCTCACAATATATGTTGGCAAGTCAGGGGTTAATCAATTCAGGCAAGCCTAACCCCTCCTATCTCCCCCTCCCATCACCTGTAACTCCGCCTCCTGGGTATTTAAGATCTCCTCATGTTGTTGCCGCCATTATTCCTGATGTCATCTGTAATGAAACGGACAAGAACCAATAAAGAACAATTTTGATACTTAAACAAATGAGTCTTCGTATATTATTGGGCCCCTAATCGATCCATATAACAAGTGAAACACACATTTTCATGCATTTTAAAATGTAGATTTAATAGACAAATGGAATACTATGAACTTATGGGTTCATAGTTTTTGGACATGCGAAAATTATTTGGACAGAAACATATGCAGAAACATATGGGTTCATACCTTAGTAAACCTTCAGTTATATAGACTGGACCATCTCTAAACTGAATTAAATCCTGACATAAACTTTATATGGTACGATGCATTGCATGCTTGAAATTAAAAGACAATAAATAAACTTTTTAATGAAGACAAATGAATTATTGTTTTCATTTCAGTTGAATAGACGAATGAATGAATGAAGTTTCTTATAAAATGTTTCCATTCAGTTGCTAGTTCTTGAATTTCTGATGTGCTTGAATTGCATCCCTGGATGATAAATATTAATGGGCCAAATTCATCCTTGGTGTACTCCAGGAACCATAATAAGGTTACGTCATATTATGCAAAGCACATCTTTAGGCATTTCATATTTTATTAAATATCCTCAAACCCACTGAGACTAATTTATCTTATTATGTTATGATGGAAAGCAAAAGCCATCTAACAGCAAACTTTGCTATAACAAACACTTCTAGCATTATTAATAAAATATCGCTCAGCTGTTTTTATCCACCCTACAGTTAAAGCTTTCTTCAACAATAATTTCTTATGACATAGAACTAATGAGTATTACAAGTGACAGGAAGAAGACTGAAGACGAACCAACGCATAGAAAATGAGGAAGCTGATAACTCACTTGTGAATATATCCAGGAACTATACAGTCACAATTTAATAATAGATGTGTCTAATTAGAATGTAGAATCACAACTGGTTCCATGAGCCACCCCTTAGTAATATTCATTGGGAATCTACTCCTTGCAAGAAACCATCATGCTCCAGAAATAGATATGAAAGATAATGACTCTTCATTGAGACTGAAGGAACATTTTTAAAAATATCTAATCAAAATAAACTTGCCTAATTCACATACAGCTTATCATTAAATGACAAATCATGTTCAAATATGTGAAGCAACAACCTGGACTCTCCCTTCCATTTCAGTAGCTGGGATATCTATGCAAATAAAGACATATAGCATTCAGATGTAGAGCTCTGGGTACATTTGAAGGACCCTATTTTCAGGCTAACATCAGCCTAAGTTATAACATGGCAGCTTCAATGAAATACATATTCACTCACTTTCTTTGAATATGTGTGACATTGCTTTTTAAAATATCAGAACACCTCTCACCTTAATGAGTTGACAGACATGATGACATTGACTGTTTTGATTTTTTTAAAAAAAAGACTTTGGCTTTTTTTTTTCTACCTATAAACCACTTTTTGATTTTATTTATTTTTTGCTTGGAACCAAAATAAATGAAACTTTAATTCTGGCATAAATTGGACAGCAAACAGCCAGCCAGCCAGCCAGCCAGCCAGCCAATGAAAGATAGATAGGTAGATAGATAGATAGATAGATAGATAGATAGATGGATGGATGGATGGATGGATGGATGGATGGATGGACGGACGGACGGATGGATGAATTTGTATCTGAACTGAAGAAAGCTGCAAGGTATTCCTTTTCTGTTTTTTCCTTCCCTTTCCTTTTTAGCATTCCTAACCTTTACAGTCTTTCTTATTTATTATATACATACATACATACATACATACATACATACATACATACATACATATATATATATATATATATATATATATATATATATATATATATTGATATTGTTGTTGTTGTTGTTTTCTTATGTTTTATTTTTTTCTGGAACTGGGTGATGATATCATTCAATATATAATATCATACAATGACCAATCAGGATATCCAGAAAGTTCGCAAATATGTACGGGAGAGTTAAAATCCTCTTCTACTATTGCTCCTTCCAATTGGTATTTAGAAGTGAAGACATGCTACTTTTGATGCTGGAAGTCGTATTCTGCTAATTCTAGATTATCAAACACATATTTGATTGCATGGACTAGATAATATTGTATTCCATTATATGTCTTGTTTTTTTAAAAAAACTAACCTGCATCCCCACACTGGAACTAACATTTGTGACACAGATGACATAGGGTTTTTTAAATGATTTCTTTCTGAAAGCCATTTATCAAGGAAAAAAAAGTAAGGCCAATCAGAATTATATAGAGAGAATATGAGATATGTAAAAATGGGATAAGAAAGCCAGTTTGGTGTAGAAGTTAAAGACTGGAAACCTGGAGCCCATGAGTACAATTGCTTTGGGCATAACATTAACTAGGTAACCTAGTTAATTCACTCTCAGAGTGAGATCAATCACTCTCTTTCAGCGCTAAGAAGGAGTCAATGGCAAATCAGTTTCGAAATCTTGCCAATAAAACTTTAGAGATTTGCCTAAGCAGTTATCAGGAATTAAAACTGACTTGAATGCATGTGAACAAACACACATGCATGCATGCATGCATGAGCGTGCACACACACAAATATAGAACACAGGACTCTTTAAGATGGGGGGAAATGTCCTAATCAGTGGTGGGTTGCTCCCGGTTCTGTCCGGTTCTATAGAACCGGTAATAAAACTGGTGGAAGGCTCTGTCTACCAACCCCAATGTCATCAAGGATGATCTGCACATGTGCAGAAGTTTTTCTGAATCCTTAACATCAAGTCTTCTTTGAGTCAGATTTCACTCCTGGCACATCCATATAGGCTTCTTCTTTTTTTTTATTGAAAAAGTTTTACATACACAAATTTTCCCTCCTACTTCCCCCCCCTCCCCCCCTCCAACCCTCCCCTCCCACCCATGACTTCCCAAGGTGAAATCCAAATCATACCATATCATACAATACCCCCTACAATTCTACCCCCTGTTTACACTATAAATTTCTTCATAACATTCATTCAATTAAAAGCTATCTGATACTTCTTTGTTTGATATTTGTTTATTTATTTATTTATTTATTTATTTATTTATTTATTTATTTATTTATTTATTTATTTATTTATTTATTTATTTATTTATTAGATTTCTATACTGCCCTTCTCCTACCGGACTCAGGGCGGTGAACAGCCAATTAAAAACCAATACAAAAAAGTTAAAAACGTACTAAAACCAATATAAATTAGGCTGAGAGTATAAAACAGAATAAAACTCTAAAAAATTTAAAAAAGTAGAAGGGATCAGGCAAGTCCGGCAAGTTGGAAGAGATAAGTCTTCAGAGCCGGACGAAAAGTCCGGAGGTCAGCAATTGTTCTCAGATCTGGAGGAAGATCGTTCCAGAGGGTGGGGGCTACCACAGAGAATGCTCTCCCCCTGGGGGTCGCCAGCTGGCATTGTCTGGCTGACGGCACCCTGAGGAGGCCCTCTCTATGGGAGCGAACCGGCCGGTGGGAGGCAATTGGTGGCAGAAGGTGGTCCCGTAAGTACCCTGGTCCTAAGCCATGGAGCGCTTTAAAGGTGATTACCAACACCTTGAAATGCACCCGGAAGTCAACCGGCAACCAATGCAGCTCCCGCAGGAGAGGTGTCACGTGGGAGCGCCCCGTCGCTCCCATAATCCCCCGTGCGGCCGCATTCTGTACCAGCTGGAGCCTCCGGATGCATCCCAAGGGGAGCCCCATGTAGAGAGCATTACAGTAGTCCAAGCGAGACGTGACGAGCGCCTGAGTGACTGTGCGTAGGGAGTCCCGATCTAGAAAGGGCAGCAACTGGCGTATCAGGAGAACCTGATAGAAAGCCCCCCTGGCCACAGCTGTCGTATGATCCTCTAAAGACAGCCGTGGGTCCAGGAGGACGCCCAAGTTGCGCACCCTTTCCGTGGGGGCCAATGATTCGCCCCCAATAACCAATGATGGAGTCAGTTGGCTATATTGGGACACCAGCAGCCACAGCCACTCAGTCTTGGAGGGGTTGAGTCGAAGCCTGTTTCTCCCCATCCAGACCCACACAGCTTCAAGGCACTGGGACATCACTTCCACGGCATCGTTGGGGTGGTCTGGGGTGGAGATGTACAGCTGAGTGTCATCAGCGTACTGATGGAATTCCACCCCAAAACCACGGATGATCTCACCCAGCGGCTTTACATAAATGTTGAACAGAAGGGGCGAGAGGACTGACCCTTGTGGCACCCCACACACTAGGCGCCTCGGGGTCGACCGCTGCCCCCCTGTCAACACAGATTGTGACCGGTTGGAGAGATAGGAGGAGAACCACCGCAAAACGGTGCCCCCCACCCCCAATCCCTCCAACCGGCGCAACATGATACCATGGTCGATGGTATCAAAAGCCGCTGAGAGGTCTAACAGCACCAGGATAGAGGAGTACCCCCTACCCCGGGCCCTCCAGAGATCATCCACCAACGCGACCAATGCTGTTTCGGTGCTGTAACCAGACCTGATGCCGGACTGGAGCGGGTCTAAATAGACAGCTTCATCCAGGTACTGGGGGAGCTGCCATGCCACCACACTCTCAACAACCTTCGCTAGAAAGGGAAGGTTGGAGACTGGACGATAATTTGCCAAAACAGCTGGGTCCAGGGAGGGCTTCTTGAGGAGGGGCCTCACCACCGCCTCCTTCAAAGCGGTCGGTAGGGCACCCTCACTCAGAGAAGCGTTTATAATCTCCTGGAGCCAGCCTCATGTAACCTCCCGGGAGGCCAGCACCAACCAGGAGGGACACGGGTCCAATAAACATGTGGTAGCGTTCAGTCTTCCCAGGATCCTGTCCACGTCCTCGGGAGCCACAGGATCGAACTCAGCCCAGATAACACTCTCAACACCGGGCTCAGTCACCTCGCTTGAACTAACCCAGTCAGCGGCCAAATCATCCTGAATCTGAGTTATTTTATCATCCAGATATTGAACAAAGTCTTCAGCACGTCCCTGCAAGGGATCCTCCCGCGCTCCCAGATGAAGGAGGGAGCGGGTCACCCTAAACAGGGCAGCTGGGCGATTATCTGATGACGCGATAAGAGCAGCGAAATAATTAGATTTCGCCACTTTTATTGCCACTAAGTAAGTCTTAATATGAGCTCTTACTAGTGTCAAGTCAGATTCAAAGCGACTGGCCCTCCAACCGCTCTCTAGGCGTCTTTTCCGGTGCTTCATCTCCCTCAGCTCCTCGGTGAACCAAGGAGATAAGTGAGTTCGGCGCCGGGTCAGAGGCCGCAAAGGCACGACACGGTCCAAGGCCCCACCGGCTGCCCTGTCCCAGGCAGCCACCAGGTCCTCAGCCGAGTCGCGTGTCAGTGTCTCAGGAAATGGCCCAAGCTCCATCTGGAATCTATCAGGATCCATCAGGCACCTGGGGCGGAACCACTTGGTTGGTTCCGCCTCCCTGCGGTGGGATGCAGCGTTCAGAAAGTAGAGTCGAAGGAGCGAGTGGTCAGTCCATGACAAGGGTTCCACACCTATATCCCCAATATCAAGACCACTCAACCACTGACCAGAGACAAAAACTAGGTCCAGGGTGTGTCCACCAATGTGAGTCGGGCCCTGAATTACCTGGGTCAGGTCCATGGCCGTCATGGAAGCCATGAACTCCCGAGCCATCTCAGATGTTTCACCGATAGATGGCAGGTTGAAATCCCCCATGACTATAAGCTTGGGGGTATCAACCGCCACCTCGGCTATAACATTGAGAAGCTCGGGCAGGGTCGTTGCCACGTGGCAGGGAGCCAGGTACGTGACTAACAGACCCATCTGCCCACCAGGCCCCCACCTTACAAAGATGGACTCATACCCGGCTATCTGAGGTACAGTGGCCTCCCTCGGACCCAGACCTTCCTTAATAATGACCGCTACTCCCCCACCCCTGCCCTGGGCTCTCGGCTGGTGGAATGCAAGGAAACCTGGTGGGCACATCTCCATGAGGGGAACCCCCCCCTCGTGGCCCAGCCAGGTCTTGGTAATACCAGCCAGGTCCGCACCCCCCTCTTGAAGAAGATCACATATGAGGCGGGCCTTATTTACAATGGACCTCGCATTGCACAACAACAGCCGGGGAACAACCCAGGGAACAGGAGTAGCTCCGGGGACCGGGGCACGCAATCGCTCGAAGACAGCGAGTGCGTGCCCCCACCACACGATATGGTCCCCTGCTCTCGCCATATCTGCCCCTCCCACATAGCGTAGTTATCACACAACCCTCAACAGAGGGCTCAGTGAGAGCCCTCTTACCTCCAGAAACTAAACCCCCCATGGCATCACAGACTGCCAGGCCTGTTCCTTTCCCCCCCCCAGGTTTCCCCCCAAACCCGCACCCTCCCCCACCCCAGAACCCCCTAAAACACCCCTTAAAAAGCCCTTAAAAAACCCCTCAATCCCCGTTTCGCGACATGCCACCTCTCGGGGTCCCAAAACCCGTCATTAAGGTAGGCTCTCGATAACGTGGAGGGCCAAACCCACGAGAGGGGGGAATCTCACAGGGCAAGAAGCGTAGACCTAGGAAGCATCCAGACAGATATGGGCAAGAAAATGGTGGCATGGCATAGGTCCATAGTCATAGTTCAAAGATGTCCTGAAGCAGGACCAGGTCAATCAGGAGAAAACGCCACTACCCTCTCACGGTAGCGGCCAGGAGTCTCTGCGTTCTGTCCAACTGCGGGGATGTCCAGACCACCTTCTCACTGTGGTCCAACCATAAAGCAGGCGCGTTAGAGAGTCCAAGGCCACTCTCTCACCGTGGCCCAGCAGATTCATCCTGCAGGTGTGGCACCCCCTCAGGGTAGGTGATAACAGAACCGGCTCCACAAGTCCTCCAGTGAGCTAGCCTGTCTTCCAATGGCCAGCCAGCGGAATGATGGAATACTGATGGAAAAGCTGATGGAAAAGCCAAAAGTCCGAAGCACCGCTCCGGAGAGTAGCGGGCAGATAGTAGAGGAGTGGGCATAGTTTGAGGGCCAGCGGAGGACAAGCGGGATGGGGGGGAACCCTCGCCAGCCTCCAATGGGTCCATAAGCCCGATGGCAGCTGGGACCCCACTGGAATCATCAGCACCCTCTCACCACCGCCGCCACTCGCCACTCACTTGCCGCCATCTCCTTGCCGCTCACCGCCGCGCCGCCATCTCTCGCAGCGCCCCTTAGCTGTTTTTAAACAGATGGAGGCGGGAGCCTCAGGAGACATGCTGAAGGCTTCGCAACGGCTGCCAAACGCCCTCTCACTGCCGCCGACGCTCGATCCTCGCTGCTCCCTGCCACGCCGCCATCTTTCGCAGCGCCTCCCAGCTGTTTTTGGGCAGCGGGAGCCTCCGGAGACCTGCTGAGGGCTTCGCAATGGCTGCCCTCTCACCGCCGCCACTGCTCGCCACTCGCCGCCACTCGCCGCTCGTTTTTGCCGTCTTCGCCGCTCCCCACCGCACCGCCATCTTCCGCAGCGCCTCTCAGCTGTTTTTAGGCGGCGAAAGCGGCGAAAGCGGCGGGGGCCTTTGAAAACACGCTGGCGGGCTACAAGCCCACCAGCGTGATGGCAGTGTGTTCCGCTGGCTGGGCGGGGGATTGCCGATGGTCTGCAACCCCCATGGACCCTCTATAGCCAGCCAAAAAGCCCATCTTCTTAGCGAGCCCTAGATGCGGTCGCCATCTTGGGCATGCGCAAACAGGTCAGGTTCTGCACATAATCTATTCATTTCTTCCATTCCTACATATAAGTTTCTTGAGTCGATCTTTTAAATATGCTGATATCTTTGCCATTTCTGCGAAACTGGCCACCTTCAAAGTCCATTCTTCAATAGTAGGCGTAACGTCTCTTTTCCAATATTGGCCAATCAATAATCTAGCTGCTGTGACCATATATAATATCATTTTTGTTTCACTCAGTGAAGAATCCTTAATTATACCCAGTAAAAACAATTGAGGAGAGAATTGCAATTTTTTCTTCAAAACATTTTGCATAACCCACCAAATTTTAATCCAAAAAGCCTTCACTTTCTTGCAAGTCCACCATATATGGTAATATGTAGCATCTAAGCAATCACATCTCCAACATTTTGCTTGAACATTAGGATACATACATGATAGTTTCTTAGGATCTAGATGCCACCTATAAAACATTTTATAAAAATTTTCCCTCAAATTCTGTGACTGCGTAAATTTAACATTCTGAACCCATATCTTTTCCCATGTTTCCATCATAACTGGTTCTGTAAAATTCTGTGCCCACTTTATCATGCAGTCTTTAACCAACTCATTTTCAGAATCTCTTTCTAACAAAACATTATAAATCCTTTTAATATGCATTTGGCCTTTATCTTTTATTTGTTGTACCAAATATTCTTCATATAACATTAAACCAGTTTTTTGATCTTCCCTCCATCTCAATTGAAGTTGATTATACTGTAACCAAATTAAAGTAAACCCTTCTTCCAACAGTGTATTCAGTGTCTTTAATTGTAATCTAGCCCATCATTAAAAAGAACCTCTTTATATAAAATCCCCCCCAGTGACTTTATATTTATATTCCGTGTAATATGACCAAGATCCAACCACAACGGTATTTTGTAATCCAATTTAAGCTGGTGCTTCTTCCATACTCTCATCAAAGAGTTTCTAAGTATATGGCTCTTAAATACTTTATCAACTTTATTTTCATAAAATAAATATGCATGCCAGCCATATTCCAAGTCATGGCCTTCTATATTCAATATTCCAGTCTTTGCCATTCCAAACCAATCACTCGCTTGCATCAACGCTGCTGCTTCATAGTACAATCATAGGTTTGGAAGTTTAAGGCCACCCCTTTCAAGAACATCTTGCATAATTTTCAGTTTAACTCTTGGCTTTTTCTCATTCCAAACAAACTTGTTCACTCTTTTTTGCCATTCAATCAGATGTTTATCACTTTTAAGCACCGGAATCATTTGAAACAAAAATAGAAATCTAGGTAGAACATTCATCTTAACTGCTGCTATTCTTCCAAGTAAAGATAGTTGCAGTTTTTTCCACATTTCCATGTCTTTTTGTACCTTTCGCCACAACACCTCATAATTATTTTGAAAGAGTTTTATATTTGAAGCTGCAACTTGAACTCCTAGATATTTCACCTTTGCTACTATTTCAAAACCTGCCTTCCTTTCAAGTTCCTTCTTTTGACCTTCTGACATATTTTTAACTATCATCTTGGTTTTTTTCTGATTCAGCCTAAATCCTGATACCATACCATATTCTTCTTTAATGTCTTTCATCTGGATTATTGATTCCATAGGCCATGATAGGGTAACAGCCAGATCACCTGCAAATGCCCTTGTTCTATAATCCTCTTGCCTTATAGCTATTCCCTTCAAGGTACTCGAATCCCGTATTTTGTTCAACAAGACTTCTAGAGTTAAAATAAACAACAGTGGGAATAGTGGACAACCTTGTCTTGTTCCTTTTTCTATATTAAAGTTTGTAGTTAGACTTCCATTAATGATAATCTGTGCTGTTTGTTCTTGATAGATTGCTGAAACCGCTTGGACAAACTGGTCCCCAAAGCCCATCTTTATTAAAGTCTTTAATAGAAAGTTCCAATTAACTCGATCAAAGGCCTTCTCCACATCCAAAAACACCAGCACTGCAGAGATCTGTTTATTCTTCTCAAGATGTTCCAATAAGTCTATAATTTGCCTCACATTATCCTTCATATATCTGCCTTCTATAAATCCTGCTTGATCATGATGAATCACCTCTTGCATAACTGGCATTAGTCTGTTGGCTAATACTTTTGCAAAAATTTTATAATCCGTGTTCAGGAGAGATATTGGTCTAAAATTTTCCGGTTTTGTAGAATCTGTTTCTTCTTTTGGTATCAATGAAACAAAGGCTGCTTTCCATGAAGGGGGTATTTTACCTCCTTTTTGTATGCTACAAATTAGATCTTTAAGATGTTCAATCATTTCTGCTTGTAAAGTTTTATAATAGACCACTGTTTTCAATTGTTTAATTGCAATAATAATCTCCTTGACTGTTATTAACTGGTTCATTCTTTCCTTTTGTTCCCTAGAAATTTTCGTGACTCTCCTTTCTTCTAGGTATTTATCTATAAGTTCATTCTGTATATCATCTTTGGCATATAGTTTTGTATAATACTCTAAGAAGGCTTCTTTAATTAGTCTTTGTTGAAAAACTTCCTTCCCTCCATACTCGATTCTCCCAATGACTCGAGAACTCTGCTGTTTCCTCAATGTGTAGGCCAACCACCTGCCCGGTTTGTTAGCATTACAAAATGTATTATGTTTTGCAAATTGCAGATTAGTTGCTGTTTGTTCCGCTATAAGCATTTGAAACTGATCTTTCAAAAGTTTTATAATTTCTTGTAGTTTTTTATCTGTCGGATTTTTTATAAATAATTGTTCCTTTTTCTTTATCTCTCCTTCCATTTCTAATCTTTTCCTTTGCTGATTCAATTTGTGCTTAAAATTCATATGAATCAGTACCCCCCGCATATAAGCCTTACTCGCATCCCAAACAATTTAAATAGGGGTACCCTTATTCAAGTTCATTTCAAAAAATTCTTTCATTTGTTTTTTAAGTTCATTTACATTCTTTTCGTATCTAAACAAGTTTTCATTTACTCTCCACGATCTTCTCTCATTCTTTCCCATTTCTAATTCTATCCATACCGGGCTATGGTCAGTTATAGTCCTCGGGAATATCTTTGTTTTCTTTGTTTTAGAAAATAGATCAGCTGTGACTAAAATAAAATCAATCCTAGAGAAGGTCCTATGTCTATCTGAAAAAAAAGTGAAGTCCAATTCTTTTGGGTTCTGCTCTCTCCATATATCTTTCAGTTCCAAATCTTCTTTCATATCAAAAAAAAATCTGTGGTAGTTTAACATGTGATTTTGCCAAACTCTTCTTATCTTTTTTAATGTCTATTACTCCATTCCAATCTCCCATAAGCAAAATAAATCTATAATCCCATTGCAGTATTTTAGAATATAACATTTTATAAAAGTTTTCTTGTTACTAGTTAGGAGCATAGATTCCAACCATCAAATTTGTTCCATTTTGTGTACATAGTTTGATTGCTAAATATCTTCCACAATCATCTGCCTCTATAATTTTGGCTGACAATCTTTTATTTACGTAAATCACAACACCATTCTTTTCCTCTGAGTCCGATGCTATACATTGTGCACCTAATTTAGAATTTGTCAAATATTTTTGATCTTGTAATCTAATATGAGTTTCTTGCAAACAAATAACGTCATTATTAAATTGTTTCAAATAGTAAAATATTTTCCTTCTTTTCTGTGGTGAGTTCAATCCATTCACATTCCAAGATATTTATTTGTCATTTGTAGTCTCTTGAAGCGTTAAGAGCATTTGCTGAAGTTTCTGTTCCAGAGTGGTAGTCTTCGGCCTGGCTCCTCCCATAGCTTCAGATTTCTGTTTACTATTGGCTCCATTCTTATCTTGTGGTGGCATTGACCTCTGCTGCTGTTGTTTCTTTAGAATTTGCTTGTAAGCTGCTCGAGTTATACACTGATCTTTGGGTTCATGCATCTTCAGTTTGAGGTCCAATGCCACCTGTCTTGTAGTCTTGGGTGGCCCACTTATAGCCACCAGAGGAAGATCCAACAATGGTTCATCGAAAAAGCCTCCTATTGCTCCTTGAATTTCTATCGCCTCTGCCTCTGTCTGTTTCCGCTGTTCTTCAGACTCTTGCTCAAATTCCTTCTCTTTATCACCCTCCTCTATACATAACAATGAAGATGTACATGGAGATGCTGTACCAGTTTTTAGAACATTAAAATAAAATTCTTCCGCTTTTTCAACAGTGTTTAATCGATATCTCTATCCTTGATACCTCAATATTATGCCAACCGGAGCATCCCATCTAATTGGAATTTGTTGTTTCTTCAGCTCATTCACCAGAAATCCGAAATCCTTTCTGTCTCTTAACATCTTAGGCGGCAGCTCTTTGTAAATCCCAATCTCCTTTCCATCCACTTGAAGAGTAGACACAAAAGACTTTTGCAGGATGTCATTTCTTATTCTTCTATCTGTAAAGTAAATCACCACATCTCTAGGCAATTGCCTTTGCTTTGCCACCCAAGAGTTCACTCTGTAGGCCTTGTCAATCTTGCACAAAACATCTTCAGGGTTAATCTTTAACATCACAGCCAAGGCATCAGCGCAAACTGTTCTCAAATCCTCTCTGTTGTTTTCTTTTATTCTTCTCAGTCTTACAGCAAACTCCATAAATCTAAATTGCATCACGGTCACTTCATTTTGAAAACTCAATTCTTTGAGTTTTATTGTCCACATTAGAAATTTTATTATCAGCTTCCCTCATTTTAGATTCCAATTCTGAGCTGAGTTCTCCCACTTTTTTGTCAATCTGGACAACCACTTCTGACAAACCAGTCACAACTGTCAGTATATCTCGCTTCATCTTATCATACTTTTCTTGAACCACCTCCTTAATTTCCTGTTGAGACTTTTCAAATTTCTGGTCCATAACTTCAGTTTGATTCATCAGAGCCACAGCAATAAATTCCTTCAAATCTTTAAATCCAGTCTCCTGTTCATGGCTCTGAGTCTGCAAACTTGATGGCTGCTCTTTTGATTGGTGAGTAGGGGAGCCCCCACCTGCACCTTTAGAAGCTGGCTTTGTCTGTTTTGAAGCCATACTGCTGTGAAGTCTTATTCTTTCTAAAAGGGAAGTCTTCCCCCCCTTTCCACCACAGAATCTTTTCAAAAACTTCCCCAGCTTTAATCAAGTCTCTAAGGGAGGAGGAGCAGATAAAAGTCACTTTAAAAAACTTTTCTCCTTTTCTTCTGGCAAGTTTAATTACTTTAATTGCCTTGTAACGTGTTAAAAGACACAGGCATATTCACTTTCATTTTCAGCTTTCCTCTCTCCGCTAAAGCCGGACGCCATTTTAATGTCACTTTCACTCTTTCTCCCTTCTTGAATGTAATAACAGGGCTAGAACAGATACTTGCGGTTTTTGGTTTTCAGTCTGCAGTTTCACCCTGCTTATTTTGACGATTTGCTTAAACTTTGCTAATTAAGTTGGTCGGGTCATCTGGCTCTGCTGAATGCAGAGTTGTCCCGGAGTCCGGAGCTTCGGCGAACTGGTTAACTGGAAGCTTCTCCCTGCTTCTTCCCCAGAAACAATCCAGGGGCTTCGCAGGGGGCTCTACCTGATCTCGCCGGCTCTTCTCCCATTTAATTTCCAAACGGGAGCTTTCCAAGCCGTCTCTCAGCTGTAGGGGCGGCTCTGTTATGGGCGGCGGAGCTGGCGGTCATAAAAGACAGTCTGGCGACAACGGTGGCACCAACCGGAAGCCCCATATAGGCTTCTTAAAGACAATTTGGAAATGGCTTGCCATTATCTTTTTATGACATTTTTCCCTTTTGGCATTTGCTATCTTTCTTCTAGTCAAGTCCAATCTTGTTGGATGTTTTGAAATACCCCTTGGTCAATTAGCTGCTTACCCCAGCAATAATTCCTGAAGTACCCTACATTATTCTATTTAAGAGGGAGAGAATTTCAAGCAGTAACTGTTAGTTCAGAAGCAGCACTCAAATGCTGTCTTGTATTTCTCTTGTCTCATTGGAGCAATCAGCTCAACTTCCTGGGCTGATGATGGGTTGTTGTTGTTATTGATGAAGGTGTGTATGTGGGTATGTATGTGTGTGTGTGTAACTGATGAGAGCAGTGTTGTGCTGTCATGATGCAACTCCACCCCATTTGTATGTGCATCATGATTTTGTAAGCACATATGAAAGTGATGGAACTTGGGTTGTGACAGTACAATACTGTTTTTGTCATTTTGATGAAAGTCTTCAGTCCTACAGATGCCTCTGGACATTGGTCAGCACAGAAAGAGCAGCAATTTATTTATTTTTTCTCTCTCGCCCTTGAGAGGAAAGGAATATAGTTAAGGGCATGAAACTATATCTTATGGGGCAGCAATTGAACACCAATTGTGACCCCAGTTAGTGGAAAGACAAATGCTAATTGACTGTCAGGCTTTCTGCAAGCTTTATAGAGTCATAAACAGGTAAACACATCCATGCTTATAGCACCTCAATGTCAGTAAACAGTGAAAACAGACTGGGTCAATCCTGTGGCTATACTTAAAAGTGTAATCAGAAGAATTGGGAAATAGAAAGCTTAAATGGATGGAAGGATCTGCGTATTTTTCACTGGATTATTCCCAGGGCAATCAGCTGGAATAATGGTCTTTTGCGATAAAGATTAGAATTACATTTTCACAATCTCCTGTATATGATAATAGCCGTGTTCATGCAGCATATTAGATTATTATCCATATTAGTTTGGGGCTCTGTTCATTGTGTGAATCTAGGCAAATGGGTTAATTTAGTGAATCCTTGTAGTCCCTTCCTCCCTTCATTTACATTTCTGGAAAAAGTTTAAAGAAGTTGTTTTCATTACAAAACATTACATGAATAAACAAAAAGAACAGGAATGGAAGAAAATTGGTTCATCTCCAGTATCACCTAAAATTAATAACTGGGTCCAGAGTATTGTAATGTTTTTCCTACTAGGAGATATTAAATTATATTCTGTTTACTTAACAATTTATATGAAGATTGGTACTTGATTTGACAGTCTGAGTCAAAAGAAAAAGCTCTACAAGAAGACCCTTTTACATTTGTAATTTACATGAAATAAATTTAATGAAATCAAGTAAAGCCTGTATATTTTAATAAGATTTGCTACTTGACCTAATTAGTTCTAAGAGTCTGGGCTTTGGTAAGCTTTCCATAATTCCATTTTAGCATTCATAGGAAAAATGTACATCTCTATTTTCATAACATTTTACAACTGACTGTATTTCAGTGTCCATTTGGAAGTAAAACAACTTTTCTCAATTTGGCAGCAAACCAACTATTTTATGACAAAACATACTGTAGCTTATCACACATCAATCAAACAATATATTTATTTTATTTATTTAGAATTTGTCAAACAAAAACGAGGACAAGAATAAAAGCACTTATGCACATCCCCTCTACTGACCACTTTACTATGAAGTATCAATTTGTAACTGAAACTGAACATTTGTAGCTGAGACAACTGGGTAAGGTAGGGCATTTCAGACTTTGAGAACTCTGTTACAGAAATCATATTTTTATATTATTTTATATATAGCTAAAGCAAAAATAAAAGCAAAAGGAGGAGGGAAAAAAAGAGAAAAACCTGATACTGTAACCACACTTCACTCATGGAACACATCACATTCTAAATCAGGAGTCTCCAAACTTGTGACTTGTGGACGTCAACTCCCAGAATGAAAGACTTGTGAACTTCAATTCCCAGAATTCCCTAGACATGGGAGTTAAATTGCAAGAGTCTTAAAGTTGCCAAGTTTGTTCTAAATGGCTGTTAGTTGTCTCGATGGCTTGTTGAAGGATGTTACTTAGGGGTTATGTTTTATTATGTTTTATTTATTCAATCTTTAGAAATTATTAGGAATATGCAAATATTTAGAACTCTAGTGGAAAATATGTAGGTGCATTTACCATATTTTTCAGTGACAGCTTTCTTGCATGGTCACAGGAAATCACATGTGTAGCTACAGCAGGGTTATTATGTGAGACAAGGGAAATGTGTTAGTTTGTGAAGGTGCCACTGGAGAATATAGTGAGTGCATGCACACTGGCCTAAAGTGTGTTTCCTACTTCAGATCTGAATATTACTCATGATTAGAATTTTTTTTAAAATTCTAATCGTTTCTTTTTCTTTTTCTAATTCTTTTTTTTGTTTGTTTGTTTCAGTGAGAAAATGAGATCGTTCTTTGGATTCAAAAATTCAACTTCTCTGGTATTTGTTGTTTTTGGGTGGATGGGGGAAGAATCTTCATCTAATAATCTCTTATCTTTAAGAAATGTAAACAGTTTCACTTCTTTTTATTATTTGATTTTCAAATTGTGCAAATAAGAATCATTTAAGATTCTCTCTCTCTTTTTTTTTTTTTGCTAATGACTCTTAATAATCATGGAAATGATCTTGAGAATTGAGTTGCAACAAAGTAACCTATATATGTCAAATGGCTATATCAATAAAATTTAAACTGAATCATCCACTGAAGAAGATTCAGACACTGAAGCAGGGACCAGCTTTTAAGCAGCAAATTGAATCAGGTGGCTTCGATACACTTCATGATCTTTCAAAGTGTGTCACAAATTCAAAATGTGTCACCAACCTGAATTCCTAGTATCCCCAAGCCTGTTGTTGCCCTTGTAGCTGTAGGTAGTAAAATCCCAGAAGACCAGAGTGCTTTAGGGAGAAAAGTCGTTTATTTTCTCTATATTTCCACTTTCTTTTCCTCTTTCTCTTGAGTAAAAGTTTTTGCAAGCAAGGGCAACTTTCCCCACCCTGCTGATTCCAAATACCTTCCCTTCTCTTCTTCGCCATTTTTTACAATGGGAGCTTTTATAGATTTTTAACCTCACTCCTACCTATTTTCCAAATTACGATACTTTTCCTTTCCTTTCACCTACTTGCCACAGAAGATGACTTTTAGGCAGTGGTGAAATCCAGCAGGTGCTGACAGGTTCTGAAGAACTGGTAGTGGAAATTTTGAGCAGTTCAGAGAACCAGCAAATACCACCTCTGATTGGCCCCAGAGTGGGGTGGGAATGGGGATTTTGCAGTATCCTTCCCCTGGAGTGGAGAGGGAATGGACATTTTGCAGTATCCTTCCCCTGGAATGGGGAGGGAATGGAAATTTTGCAGTATCCCTCCCCTGCCATCCCCACCAAGAAACACCTCACCCACCAAGCCACGCCCACAGAAACGGTAGTAAAAAAAATTGGATTTCACCACTGCACCACATGCTTATTTCTCACAAATATAATACTTGCAGAGTTGTTGCTTCTGTTTGTGAGTTTACTTAGGCACTAAAGCCATAATGCACTTCATTATAAAATATATCACTTTAGGCAGAAATATATTTGTTTTTTTTTTTTACTTGCCTTAATTGGTCCCTAGAAGTCAGAAATTAAGATTTTTTAATGCATTATTAGTCATTATTTACACACTCCGCAATGGCATTGTGCAGGGTATCAATTTCATTTGAAGGATGTGTGGATTATCAGACTTTTCCAGGCATATCTATGGCTGAAATAATGGAATTGAAAAATGTTATGATTTCTACAGATTTATGGCTCCTAAACTTTTGGTTCAAAGTTAATCTGGCTTGTCGCCCTTACTAGACTGCCTTTGAATACAAATCTAACAGCTTGACTAACTCTGCACTGCATGCGTAGTTATATAACTGAGCTTCCTACAGGGAGGGAAACATCATTTGTCTTACTTTATGGCATTATGAAGGTTGTGAGAGTACAAAGATTAGTTGTCCTTGATAAATATTACAAAATACTATTGAGCTTTGAAAGGTCACTTCAGAAATAATGCTGCTGATTGATCAGTGTCCAGCATGTCTAAGTCATATGCGATCTAGGAGTTCATCCGGGACGTTACCTGACTGCATCAGATGCTACAGGCCTGCTGAAATTCAGTGGCAAACAAAAGTGATTTTCGAGAGCTATTTCAACATTAAGAGGGTGCTTAATTTCCACTTCCTAAAACATTGAAGCAATGGAAAAGACAGAATTGTACAGCTCTGTTAAGTTGCACGATGATGTCCTGCTTTCTGTAGCCCTCAGAGGAGGAACATGCGGAAAAAAACCTTAAATAGATTAATTCCTTCCTGCCATGAATCTTGTTTACTCTATAAGAAAATGAATGCATATACTTGAAGATGAAATGACAATGCTAATAAAGAGCATGTGAAAAGATTTGACAGATCAATATCAGGCGTCAATAGAGTACTCCATTTCACTTATTTCTCCTACTTATTTTTTATTTACACAGTACATCAAATTTGGAAACTGCCCACCTCACTCATAGAAGGACTCTATGTATAGTTAAAAGATAAAAAACAAAACCAATAAATATTATATGCCAATAGAAGGCAGTTAATACCGGAATAAAGTAATGAAAGTTAAAAAGGTGGGGAGAGGACCTTGAAGGGTGCTGACCAATCTCAAAGTTGAGTGCTTTTCCAAGAGCTTCAGGCAATTTGGCAAATCCAGATCCTCAGGCCAGGACTTTTGAGGGCCTGATTCATGTCTTGGGGAGAGTCTTGGAATATTGGGGAGAATGTCTTGGAATATTCCAAAGGTGGAATATTCTCAGCAGACAATGCTTTCTTCCTGGACCCTACCAGTCCTGACTGAGAGAGTGTGATAGGCAATGTAACGTGGTTGACATTTAGAGGATCATAGCTGAGGTAAATATTTATGAGAGAGAAGAGCTGTTTGATCTTATGAGTAAAATGATTACTAGACACTGAAGGAGCTCATTAATTTAAAAAAAAAAAATCATTCCAGAGTCTTCCCCAATTGGACAACTACTCTCAAAAATCCCAATCAGCATGACCTAGTTGTATATAATTAGTTCTATTTTCTGGCTAGATTTATCAAAGTAGTTAATCAATTGTTATTCCATGCGTAGGAGCTATACCTCAAGATTAAGAACTGGATTTGCAATATCCTTTCAAGAAGGAAAATATGAACGACAATTAATTTCACAGTGGTATTTTTGATGAAGTGTGGAATACAATTAAAATACTCCTTGCATCATTAGGCAATTATTTCCAGTTAATCCTTGGCCAGCAAGTAAGACTTTTTGATGATACACAAGGTACTATATAATGAATAAGGAAACTTTAAAAATGACCTCAATAAATTAGATGAGTCTCCAAGTACAAACTTTGCAAGGAAAAAATACTATGCAGCAACAACATACAATATTATGAAAAGCCTGCATCAGCAGAAGCATAATTTGCTAGTAATCATTTACCTCTATGCTACCTTGTTCAGACCCTTCATAAGTACTACATCCAGCTGTAGGCACTATATACCATAAGAATATTTTAGAAAATTTGGAATAGGTTCAGAAAGAATTGGTTACAACTGAACAAACTGACTATGTTTCAATTTGAGAAAAGATGACTAAAGGGAACATGATAGTACTAAATATCTGAAAGAAGATCTTATAAAAGAAGATTGAGACCTGTTCTGTCATTTCAGAATACAAAACATAAAATAATGGCTTGAAGTTAAAGAAAGGCACATTCTTACTGAATGCTATAAAATAATTCCTAATAAGACCACCTTCATAATGGAACCAATTACCCAGAAAAGTGGAAGATTCTCCTTCTTTGGCTATAATATAAAAGAGGTCAAAAAGCCAACTCTTGGGAATGCTCTATTTGGATTTCTTCACTAAACAGGTGATTGTTCTTCACAGCTTAAGTGACTGCTTCTCACTCTGATTCTAGTGGTGAGAAAGAGCACAAGGACAAAACATTAAGAAATCATTCTTCCTCTTAAAGAACATGCATATTGTCCAAAAATAATAATTAGAATAGAACATGGAGCAACTAAATGGTTCAAAACTGCTTGAACCTGTGGGACTGCACAGTGCCAAAATTGTACTTATTTCCTTATTTATTTTGCCTACAGTATATGCAGAATTGGTCATGAGAAATGCTGGATTAGACGAACTAGAAATTAATTTAATTTGGAAGAAACTTCAGTAACCTCAGAAATGTGAACATTCATGTCAATGACTAATGGTAAAGAGGAATTTCTTGGTCAAGAGAAAAGAAAAGAGTGAGAAACATGTCCTGGTCCTTAATATTCGAGAAAACCTAAGGTTAAATTAATAGGCAAATCCAAGGCAAATACAACAACATGTAGAAAGATGTTGAAGAAATAAGAGATTATTTTTTTAAACTCAAAATTCATAGTCATGTTGAGTAGAACCATTGTCTGCTACTTGGGACAAAAACTGCAAGAATGTACACAAAGCATTTTAAAAATGTAGTATAAAGATATTACACAATGTTATACATTGTGAAGGCCATGGTTTTCTTAGTTAGCTGTGAAAGCTGGACCAACAGAAACTTAGAATGAAGAATCTGAACTATGGTGCTAGAGAAAATTATTGACATTAGAACAAATAATTCAATGCTAATATGTAAAACTAGACTCTTCACCAACACTGAACAGTGGAACCTTAGCTTAAAAAAATTAGCCATATAATGTGAAATCAAGACTCATTGGAGAAGACCCTGATTCTCTGAAAAACTGAAGGATGTTGAAAAAGTGGCTATTAAAAGATAATCTAGCTGGATATTTATCATTGATGAAACAAACATTGGCTTGTAAGTACTCTAACAAACAATTACTGATAAATAGTCATGGCAAAAATGTTCATCAGGTCATGAAGAAGTAGGAACAACTGAAAAACAAAACAAACTTGGCTTTTTGACTTTTTGGCTTTAGTGGCTCTATTTTAGAAACGGTTACATTTTTAATTAATATAAATTTTCCATATTATATGCAGAATTTCTCACTGAATTAAGGTTTCTTGGTAGTCAAATTGAGCTTGTGATCCTAAATGTTATTGCATCAGAGGATTGTCTGCTTCTTGCCCTACAAAATTGAGTACATTTTTGTGAGTTGGTTTTTTTCAACATTTTTTCAAGCATAATGCCTCAAATGTCTTTCTACTGTAAAGAAATTAGCAGTTTGTTTTCTCTTTTTGCAACATGTTCCAGTTCTATTTTTAAACAAGATAATTATACCATATACAAAGTCCTCAAAATGTGTCTGCACACTAGAACCATATAAATATAATAATGATTCTTGGTCTGTCATGTTCAATGTCTTTCCTAATTCACTCTTGCTCCATGCACATGGATGGCCCAGGTAGACATTACTTTAATTCAGAATTCGGCAAGTTATAGATGTTCAGATGTTTTATACTTCCTTTCCTATCAACACCAGCCAGCATGCCCAGTACAAAAAAATTACAGGAGATGAAATCAAAGCCATCTGGAAAATCTCTAGTTAACTAGTCATAATTGAACACTTAACATTTATATTAACAGTATTTTCTAAGCTATACTGCAGTTGGGTAAATTTTCTTCAGGAGCTCAGCATGCAGGGAGAAAAGATGCAAATATTAATTTTACATTGAAAGACAGGTGGGATTCCCACTGTGGCCAAGGGTTTCATTTTTTTGCTACTGTAATCCCTAATATAAATCTTGACATGCAGCAGAGTTCACTGAGCTTCAGTCTGTGTCTTCTGTGCCTTCTTTATCAGGACAATCTCTGATGTCCTGACAAAAATCTACTACCCTTAAATATTTTTTAAAAAACGACTCTCCCCCACAACTGCAATGCATGCTAATGATGTAAACAGATGTTTCCATTGTTCAATATAACTGCACTTTAAGTTATTATACATAGGAAGGCTGACTAAAATTGATTCCAATTTTATTTCATAAAAGTATAAATATAAAGTAATCTCTTACTCTATTGTCCCAAAAGTGATTTTTCTTTTCTTTTTGCATTTTTTTAAAATTTTATAAACAAACAAACATACAATACATAATCAATTCTTCAGTGTATCATCTAGGTACATCTTTTTTGACTTCTTCTTCTTACTCCTCAGATCTTCCTAGTATTTTCCCTTCATTTGTTATAACATTCTCCCCACATTATTCCAAAGGTGATTTTTCAAGAGGCAACTGGACTTTCTGGTTTTTCTTTGAAGACGTTTTGCTTCTCATCCAAAAAGTTACTTCAGCTCATCATCAAGTCAATGCTGAAGCTGAAGCTTCTTGGATGAGAAGTGAAACGTCTTCAAAGAAAAATCAGAAAGTCCAGTTTCCTCTTGAAAAAGCATCTTTGGGACAACCATCACTTGGATGACTGAGACTCTCCATAGACTCTTACTCTATTGTAAAAGCATTGTTTACATTTTTCTATAAACAATTAATTTTATTCTAATCCTCAAAACCGTATCATAACTTTATTTTTTCTGTTTTTTTCTGTTTTTATTTTTTTCTGACAAAAAATCAATAAGAGGTTTCCAATCATCATTAAACTTAGACAATGTCCTGTCTTTAATTAAAGCAGTTAATTTGGCCATCTGAGTAAGATTCATCATGTTCGCTCTCCATTCCTTCATTGTAGGTAAACTTGAATTTTTCTACCTTTGGGCATATAATAGTTTCACTGCAGTTGTTAGGGTTAGGGTGAGGAACCTGCTAGAAAAAGGATTGAAAAAATGTAAGCAAACTGAATTACATTATTTTAAAGTACAGTGTTGTGCTGCATGTATGTACATTCCAATGCTTTAATTGTGTATGTGTACCAGTATACATCTATGTTCATATATAAAATATATAATGGTAGTAATACTGCTAACAGAAAGGAAAGTTATTGCTTTCCCAGAAAAAAAAGTCAGGAAGACACAGCAGCAGGGGAATCATCTAATGGGAGAATATGGTAGTCTGCAATCTGGTCTTAATATATTGCTGGTTATTGCCAGAATGATTTAGCCTGGACAAGATTTTCTTAAGCTAGTTTAGGGTCAAATTGGCATGAGCACAGGGTAAGAGCAGCTTAAGAATTCAGTGGGGATATGCCTTCAGTTTATTACTTCTGTAAAAGCAAGCTGGGAGTGAGTGAGATTAGCAAGGGCAAGACTACAGGTGCTTGCTTGGAGGTAAGCCCCTTTGAAGTCAATAAGACTTATTTCTGAATTGACATAGATAAAGTTATGCTGTAAATTGATGCTCTGCTGGTAATATATGTAGGAAAGACTCAAAAGTATATGTAGTTCATGAATCTGTACTTTAGTCTCTAAATTTCTCTTCTATCCAGTTTGATAATAATGAGTATTTGTCTTCTGCTGGCACAGAATTTAATCTTTTTGCTTAAGCAATTTGCCCCTTTCCTTGCTATTAGCCTTATCAGCTCAGTACACTTGGTAATGATTAAGAGTCAGCAGTGTCTTAATATTTGATTGGCATTTTTTTCCCAGAGAAAGAGTGACTGCTTCATCTAGAGGTCTAATATGCTTTTCCTTTTCTCTCAATTTTAAATTATTTGCTACCTATTAATGGTGAGCACTAAGTGTCTCATTGCAAAAATACTAATAATATATTGCCTTTTTTATTAACTCATTTACCGTTATCATTTCCAGAAAGCTTTCTTATCTGACTTTTGCCTCAGTAATGGTATTTTCATCTGGCCTTCAAGGCCATTCCCTATACCTTCTACACTCTAATAGATGGCAACCAATAGGCGGAGATAAGTAGTTCTTGGGTTTTAGTAAATAACGTTATTGAGGAAAAGTGTTAGAAACTTGCTCTTGGGGCAAGTTTTGTTTACAAAAAATGAATTACAGTTAAATGCCATTAATTTGATTCTTAATCAGTTCAACACTTCTGAGAGTGTTGAAAGATATAGCACAATGATTTCACCCACAGCAAAAACTTGGCAGATCCATATAAAGGCCAAACTTGTTATTTAAAAATGACAATTCCTAGAACATGCAAAGCTTCACCTAATGCTTTTCTTTTAATAAAATCTCTTGCCATGACTCATGACTGGACAATGAATAGTATTTTAAAGGGATCTAATATTGTTAAATTATGCAGTACTGGCTACTATCATTTTAATAATAATGATTTCAGTTTCAAAAACATTACTGAACATTAACACTTTATAAGAACTGATGATGCTGCATTCATGGAATAAGAAGACAATTTCTTTGTCTCACAGATCAATCACCAATGAAAGAACTGGGTGGAGGAAAGAAATAAATGATTTTCACAGTGAGAAGTAATAAGCAGCAGAATTCCCATGGGACTAATGCCATTTTGCTTTTCAACAAATCATTTCAAAGGAAGAAATTGTATTTTTCAGCAAGTGAAAATTTAGTAGAATTGAAAAGTTCCAAACAATTTCTGTAAAATGGAGGGGAATGATTCATGTGAAATTCATAAAAATCATAACATTAATTTGGATACTGACTGTTTTTGGCCTGTTCATATGGTGGTTAAAAAGAGCCAGTTTAGGCTAATGGTTCTTTCACCCTAACTTTCCTGTCTTTGAATACTGACCATCCTATTCTGAATGGGGAGAACTGATATTAAGCACAGGCTAGGTAAGCTAAATTGGCTATGAGCAGAAGCATTGATGTAATAGGATTTCTAGTCATAGCTGCCATTAGACTTTCTCTCAGAGTAGAACAAGGTAGAGTTATAGTTGCTAGGATAGACTTTGCAATTTGTGAATGTGAAATTCTCCTCAAAGAAAAGAATTTGTGAGCCCAACAAGCAATGCTTGTCAGCTATTACAGTTCAGTTACTCTAGCTCTGGTTTTAAAATCTTCACAGTAATTTGTATTCTAATGCTTTATGTCTACCAATTAATCTTCTTTACATTCTAAGTGGTCCATGGGGCCATAAGGATTTGTCAGATTAAACATTTATCAGATTGGCACATTTTATCTACCATAAAATTAAAACAATATGCCCAGAAGATTAATAATAATAATAATAATAATTATAATTATTTCTTTCATATACCTATGTTTGTACTTAGCTTTTGCTGTATGGTTTGTCAGGTTTTCAATGGTATGCCTTAGAGTACAAAATCACATTGTTTTTTAAGCTTCCAGTACCTCCAGCCATCAATTTTCTGAATTCTTGCTATTACTGCATGCAAATCCTTCACTCTGTGAAACATATAACAATTATCACAATGTGATAAACCTCTTAGAAATCATATTGTAACCCTTTCATAAGAAGTACAATTGGTACATAATTATCTGGTCTTCCAGCAACATGGCAGCAAGGTTTGATTTCACTTACCTGTCCAATACTGCTGCTTCATAAATGTATTGGTAAAGGTAATGGTCCAGTCATGTCCTAGGGAGTGGCACTCAACTCCACTTTTGGGAGTCAGGGTTGTTTGAAGAAATTTCCATTGTCCCAGGGCCAGCATGACTACGCCGAAGTGCACGAAACACTGTTACCTTCCCACTGAAGAAGTACTTCTTTATGTACTCACATTTGCACGCTTTCCAACTGCTAGGTTGGCAGGATTCACAAATGGATGAATTCCTATTAAGATATTAGAAAAAAATATTTTGTGCAATACTAATGAAGAAAATTTTGTCCACATAGCTTTGGCTGTTAGAGAAATGGTCAAATTGCCAAATACTTTTTTCAAGTGCAATGACACACACACACACACAAAAGACAAATAACTAATAAAATATTATGTATTTACAAAAAAGGAATTTGCTAGTCACTAGAAACAAAATCTCTCAAATGGAGTACAATGAAACATGTCAATAAAGTTCAAATATTAAAGTGTACAAAATTGTAAATTATAAAATGATACAAAGACCAAAACATTCTAAAGGACCCAGAGACCTAAACTCAGTCAAAAGTCTGGGGAAATACAAAGGTTATTTCAATACCTACCTAGATTCATTATAAAACATAACTGGACAGGAAGGGAAATATAATTGAAGCAACTGCCTCAATCCAATTGTACAGCAAATTGATCCAAGATCTTGTGTTTTACTAAATCCTTCCAAGATGATTGGCAAATCAAATAAATGGTTGTGAATATTCAGTAGGGGGCAGCTCTTGACTGACATTCTCTGGGTTTAGAATATAACAGGTTCAGCTCTTGTTAGCATTTAGAAGAGAGTCTTCCAGGAAACAAAGACCATAGGCTAAAACATCCTTGAAGATAATGACAAATGTTTGTGCTACTGTTAAAAAGAAAGCATGCATGTCTCCATATTGACCAAAACTTGAGCTCAACTTTCAATTTTAATACATTCAACATCAACAACTGTATACTGCCCAGCATTCCTCTGTGGAGGAGATGGGTTGTTCTTAGATATGATAAATTAATGAAAATTAAAATCTAACAAAACACAAGAACATGCATCATATGGAATAGGGAGAAAATCTCAACATAATAGGTTTTGAAAATATATCAAGAATTCAACCCTCTAAAAAATATTGGTTGCTTCACACATTATGCTAGTCAAAAACAGCAATAGCAGGAAGAATCATGTTTTCAAACTCATTTTCTTTATGACTTAGCATAAACACAGTATTAACTAGAGGCACAGAATCAGTGAGAAGCTGCTAAGGTGTCTTAAAGATTATTCCAAGCAATATCTCCGTTGCTTTAGATCTCTTGTTTCACAGATCTGTTTCAGAATTGAAGGAAGTTGTTTAGCATCTTACCTTGAATGTAAAGGTCTTCTAAATATCTTCTAAACTTGTTTTCAAGTGCTGCTCAAATAGTATTGTGATAGTAAAAGAGCAGAAAATACAATTGCGGGTCATTCTTCATTGAAAGTTATTTATCAAAAAAAGAAAACAATTTTGGAAGTTGCATTATATGGAATTTCATATAGAATATTAATACATAGTATTAAAAGCAAAGCACTATCTATGTTCATGTAAAGGTAAATTTTTTCCTAATCCCCTTTTTCTTTTGATCTTACTAGCAGGTGCCAAGTCAGTTGGAAGGTAGATGCCACCTTCAGAAAGATGCCTATTATCTCTTCTATAAGATGCTGCTAATATGTAGACATATATCATTGCAGCATGTTAATCATGGAAAGAAAAAGCAAAGCAAAACAATGTTCTGTCTGATGATGCTGATTCAATATTCTTGACATCTGAACACAGGGTTTCTTCCCTGACTAACGTACTAAGTCTTTGCAGATTTGGTTCAGGGACATACTATACCTCTGACATGCTTCAGGAGCATTTAGTGCTTAAAACAATCCATAGCTTAAGACTATTTTAATTATATTTTAAATTCCTCCTGGTCAATAAGACATTTTATAAAGTTCATATGAGCAAGACAGGAATAACTTGAAAGCTGTTGTTCAGTTTGCCATTGGTTGCCATTTCCCTGAATCCCCTTTCCTCCCACTCTTGCACTAGATTAATCTGAAGAAGCAAAAAGCAAAGAAGCGGCAGATGAAAAGAAAAGAACTAAGCCAAGGCAAATTTCAGGGAAACAGAAAAGTTGCTTGGCTAATAATACAAAATTAGAAGTCTAGGATTTCTACACAAGGATAATTCATTTCTAGATCCCCATTTCTGAGTTTATTACCACCCCACATTTAAAATATGGAAATCTTTTTCATGTGACACACTTGCTTTATTTGGAATGTCCATATGAACCTGAAAAATGCTGGTAGGATACAGGACAAAATTCCATTCTTTAACTACTGTATATTAGCCCCCCCCCCCCATAGAGCTACCAAGTTCAGTTCTTGGTAGCTCTATGGACAGAAACATAGGGTTTTTTGGGGGGGGGGATTTTATTTTTTAAACAAATATTTAAAAAACAAATAAAAAAACATCTTCAATTACAAATACAAACAGTGTGACGGTTGGTTACAAGTCTTTTGTGTGTCATCACCTTATTCATATATATCCATACATTTATTATCCTGATTAATCATATATTTAACTATGGCAGAAAATAGTTTTCTTCATAGCAATCCAGAAGTTCCCCTGCCTTCATCTTGGATGTTTGTTCAGTTTTCCAGTCTAATTTATACTTCAAAGATTTTCTGCTCTCACAGAAGTACTAACCATGTCTGTCCCAACTTATTTTTTTCAAGATTAGTCAAAAACAGTTACATACTGCCATGCATATAGGTTTCACTCCTTAGAATTGTAAATTATAGCCTGATTCTGTCCAGAGTTTGTCCAATCTAAAATACACTGAAATTAACTCGGTATACCTAATAAGGCTGCAATCCAATGCATTATTATTTTGGAGTAAACATCACTGACTTCAAAAAGGCTTACTTCAGGGGAAACATTCATAGGTTGGTATTATATTATATTATACCCTGTTTCCCCCAAAATAAGACATCCCCTGATAATAAGCCCAATTGGGCTTTTGAGCACATGGCAATATTTCAGGGTTCAAAAAAAATATAAGACAGGGCTTTTTTTTCAAGGAAACACAGTACTATCCCAAGCTTTCAGTTGCTTTTACTCAGACAAATGTTCTTTCATTTCTCCATCAATTTCAATAAGAAAAGTAATACAGTAAACTTGTCTCGTGACAGTGGATGGAAATGTTATTCACAGATGACCTCAGACTATCTGGAAATTAACCAAAATCCTTTCACAAAATGGGACAGAGCAGCTGAATATTTTTTTTACCAACTCAAGTACTCGGGAAAAATGCTTCTCTCTTCCCTAACATAACACCCTTTGTTCCCAAAGAAATCATTCTTGTTTATGTGTATATATACTATCCCTATATTGATATGGAAATGTATATTGGATATATATGATAGATAGATAGATAGATAGATAGATAGATAGATAGATAGATAGATAGATAGATAGGTGATAGATAGATAGATAGATAGATAGATAGATAGATAGGGTACAAAAGCAAGACAGATACATAAAGAATCAAAAGTCAGGGCTGCAGAGGCCAAAGCCTGTGCAGTGATAAGGTTGGGAGTTGGGTATGTGTGTTTGTGTGTGATCTTTCTATTACTGTGCTTGTTTTTAACTTGGGTTGCCTTTTTCTGATTATGTTTTACCAGCTTAAACAGCTTATGTTTAGCTATGTACTTAATTTTTTAAGTTGCTCAGAGTCTACTGGCATAGACATCCATAACAAATCTCATGAAACATATCAATAAAAATAATACATTTGAACATTTAATGTAATTTATATATATTAAAGTGTCTGTGGGTTTTCACTTCAGCAACAATAATAACAACTATATGTAGACATAAGAGGGAAAGGAAATATTTCTCTTCCTCCTGTCTATAATTTTGTTATAACAATGCTAGTAATTGGATTGTGAACAAGGACTCAGAATAAGATACAATGAGATGGGTCCCTCATGCAGGAGGTGCTAAAAAGGAAGTTATTATAAGTGCCATATGCCTTGTTTTGGTTTTCTAAAGTAGACACAAGCAGAAAATTCTATTGCTTTTCAGGTATTATAAGTCATAAGTGCAGTCAGTTCTATAAACAGAATGGGAAAAGCATACTTGTAACACTCTGTGGAAAACTCACTATTCAGTGTGACATATCACAACCATCTATTTTTCCTAAAATAAAATAGTAAGTCTGTGAATGGAGATTGGCAGAAAAATCTCATGGTAATTAGAGACTGAGAAGAATCATGCATCAAATTCTACCAAACTTTCACTCGCTCATCAGTGGTGTGGGTATATTATTTGAATTGTAAGCAATCACCTATACAAGAAGGTCCTTATTTTTCTTATTTCTGTCCTGAAGAAAAAGAAAGCCAAGAACACTGTCAACATCATTAATTCTTTGTCAAGCTTTCATGTCAAGGCAAATGTAGCAACAATAATAACAGTTCATTTAAACTCCATATTTGGGTACGTTCAGTCAGCCATCTCCTTTTGACAAGCAATGCTGTACATGATTTTGATGGTCACTTTGTCCTGTGATGTTGATCTTTTGGGCACACAACAATGTAAAACAAACATTTCAAGAGTCTTTGATGGAAGGGGCGGCAACTACAAATTGGCAGTGACAGCTTCTAAAGGAACAAAGAAATCTGAACGAAATATTTTCCCTAAGAAAAACTCTTTGAGAATAAGCAACCACATATGGAACTCTTGGCAGCTGGAAAGAATTTCATAAAAATGAAGTGGGGAGGGGGAAGCACTCCTCTTATCACTTTGGGAAGTTAGGACAGGACAGAACAGAACAGAAACAGAAAAGAACAGAACAGAACAGAACAGAATTTTTTGTTGGCCAAGTGCGATTGGACACAAGGAATTTGTCTTGGTGCATATGCTCTCAGTGTACATAAAATAAAAGATACATTCATCAAGAATCATAAGGTACAACACTTAATGATAGTCATAGGCTACAAATAAGCAATCAGGAAACAATCAATATCAATATAAATCATAAGGATACAAGCAACAAAGTTATAGTCATACAGTCATAAGTGGAAGAAGATGGGTGTTGGGAACAATGAGATTAATATTAATGCTGATTTAGTAAATAGTTTGACAGTGTTGAGGGAATTATTTGTTTAGCAGAGTGATGGCGTTCAGGAAAAAACTGTTCTTGTATCTAGTTGTTCTGGTGTGCAGTGCTCTACCCTATCCTATGTTGAGGGTAGGAGTTGAAACAGTTTATGTCCAGGATGCGAGGGGTCTGTAAATATTTTCACAGCCCGCTTTTTGACTCGTGCAGTATATAAGTCTTCAATGGAAGGCAGGTTGGTAGAAATTGTTTTTTCTGCAGTTCTAATTATCCTCTGAAGTTTGTGTCTGTCTTATTGGGTTGCAGAACCAAAGCAGACAGTTATAGAGGTGCAGATGACAGGCTCAATAATTCCTCTGTCAAACTGTATCATCAGGAACAATATATCATTATTTAAATCATTATTTTGATATTTGCTAGCACAGTAGGCTGTGCAAGTCCCAAAGTTGCTTTTTCAAGAGGATACTGGACTTATTGGTTTTTCTTTGAAGAAGTTTTGCTTCTCATCCAAGAAGCTTGTTCATCTCTGACTGGAGGGTGGGGAATAGAAGGATTTATACTCCTTGCAGACAGCTGGTCATTTGCATTCTTTTAGAGAGTTGTTGAGGCCACAACTCTGGATGTTTATCTGTGTCATTAGGATCATCTGAATAGTGCAAGTGTGTGTAGACCCTTCTTGTAATTGTTGAAAGGATTGTGTTGTAGATTAGAGATAGATGATGTCATATCCCTCCCCTTCTCTTGAGAGAGGGTTATTCAATTTTGACATAGACAGCCTCTTAGGTGGCAGAACCAACCTCAGCCAGGCTAGATATGACATCATCTATCTCCAGTTTACAACACAATCCTTTCAACTGTCCCAAGAAGTTTCCAGGACAAGCAAAACATCTTCAAAGCAAACCAAAAAAATCCAGTTGCCTCCTGAAAAAACACCTTTGGGACAACCATAACCTAACCACTGCAACACCATAGATAACAATGCTTTTTATATTAGTTTTTGCAATTATGTATCAAATTATGTAAAAATAAACATGGCCAATATTTGAAAAGTCACAAGTGACCATTTGGACTCCAGAATTGTAAGACAACTGCAAGAATTCTCTTTTGATTTACTGAAATCAGAAAGGATGATGTTGGAGAATTTTTTTTTTCCGGTGGGACAACCCATTTGGAACAGTGACTGTTAGGGTGGGAATGAACTTCTAGAAGGCCATCTGCTTTTATTTCTCTCTTAAAACTCTCCAAACATTTCCCATAAATGGTTCAATATTAGGTAATTAATTTAAGACAATTTGGCCATAAATTTTAAACAATGCAATCTTGGAATCCTGAGAGATTTCAGATTGGTTTCTGAGGACCAAATGGATCTATGTACTGTGTATTGTCCACTCCAGATAAAACTTTTTCTTTGGAAAAAAGAATACAAAAGCTACTTTAGTGGTATAGCAACAAATAGACACAAAACGTGCCTACATCAATTGAACAAACAAGTATAACAAGAATTATCCTGAAAGAGACAATTGTGCTTAAATTTATTATCTGATTTGGACTGCATTGATAGTCATTTAGATTTGCTTCATCTGTAAACTTTGGAAGGCCTTTTGTATTGAAAGAAAGAATCTAAATGTATCATAGCAAAAGAAATAATATGTGTATTTTCCATGATTTGTTGGGTACAGTTCAGGTAAGTTTCTTCTCTTCATGTTTTGGTTACAGACAACTTCATATTAAGACTTCCACCAACATATATCTAAAAGATATCTTTATAGCAATGATAAAAACAAGTCATGAAAAAATCTTACTGAACTGAGATGCTTCCCGATAAAGGAAACTTTCTTGATCTTTTTTTATTTATTTTTACTTGAGTGACCATTGATAAATTCCAAAATAGTTAAAGAACAAAGGATTATCTATTTTGAATGGTCCTAAAGCCAAGCATCTTTATGTCCCTAGTTGCAAAACTGTTAGAAAGTTGCTCCTAAAAATACAGTTTTACAGTTTAGGACTTAAGCTAATTATAATATATTGAATAATATATTCAGTTTTATTAACAACTCTAAATTTGCTGAGAATTTTCATATGCAGAGTTTCTTTGTCACTGATTGACAATTCAGTCACCACCAATGGTGTTTCTATATAATTGGCTGTTCCATTTCATAAGCATCTCAAAATGTTACAGGTTTTGTGCAAATAACTTTGGCTAGTTTCAACAACTAGTTTATGAATTGTATTTATCTTCAGGATTTGTAATTAAACGTATCTGATTTTTTCTATATCTATGTATTTGGGAGAATTCCTATGCATTCCTGCACTGTAGAACTGACTGTGATTCAGTGATTCCATTGCAAATGTAAACTATACTACATATGTAATAGCAATGATCATTTAGGCTTTGTCTAATCAGGACAGTACATTATGACAGGATTCACAGCACTAGAAGACATAAATCTGTTGCTGCTTGATAAAGTGGCATTCTCTATCTTGAAATAACACAATCTTAATTAGAGCCTTCCAATTTTGATATCATTTGATATCATGTCATCTCATATGTATAGTATATGGGATTGCAGTTTTCTTTGCAAGACCTTCCATTTGCCATAGATATGTCTAATTTCCCCTTGAAGGTATTTGTATACTGTTCATTGCCACATCTTGTTGCAATTAAATCCACTATGCAAATGCCTAAGGAATTCTCCCCTTTTCCTTAACTCATTATAAATTCAATAAAAAAATATGGATCATAGTAACCTACTTAAGTTAGATATTTTCCCGAATTACTCCACATAATCTATAATATTTTGTTGCTATGACTTGCCAAAGTTCCAAAAAAGGAGTGTTACCTACTTCTGTGTCAAGATGAGAGGGACAATGGGAAAACTTTTGCACATAAAATTTATGTAAGGAAGACAAAATATGTCATAATCCAATTTGAGCTTCACTAGAAAGAGCATTTCCTTAAGACTATATGGACACAAGACTACGAAATATGGTGGCTACATCATTTTAAGATTTTATTTTCCTGAAGGGCAAACATGAGTCCTAACCAGTGGTGAAATCCAATTTTTTTTTATTACCAGTTCTGCGGATGTGGCTTGGTGGGTGTGGTGCGGCTTGGTGGGCATGGCTTGGTGGGCGTGGCAGGGGAAAGATAAAGCGAAATCTCCATTTCCACCCCACTCCAGGGAAAGAATATTGCAAAATCTCCATTCCCACCCCATTCTGGGGCCAGCCAGAGGTTCTCTGAACTACTCAAAATTTCCTCTACTGCTTTTCCAAACTGCTCAAACTTTCCCCAACCGGTTCTCCAAACTGCTCAAACTTTCCGCTACCGGTTCTCCAGAACTTGTCAGATTTCAACCCTGGTCCTAACCTACCTGGAAAAAATCCTGTAGCTAGGTTCATAAAGCATGCTAAATCTTAAAATGGAGTTAAGAAACCCAATGGCTGTTTACGGATTACAATGCTAGATCTAAACAAATCATATTATGGCTTAATGCACTGGTCTGACTCACAGAACATGCTAAAATAATGGCTGGGTTCCCATGACATAAGCAAAGACAAACTGCTTGGTCCAATTTTATCATAGTACAGCTCATTGTCTGAATTCACTCTATCTGTAAATTGGGAAGGGGTCCAAAATTTTTTATTCCAAAATTTTTCCTGATCTGTATTTGGTGCAAAACTGGAAAAAGCAGCAGTTATCATTACTGCACAATACATTCCTGTACATTAAGATACAAATAAGTATTCTATATTCTTAGATTGAAAGCAAAACCAAATTTTGAAGAATATGAGTAATGAGTTCAGCAGGATTATGATCCTTATAGAAATGGGATTTGAGATTCTTCAGATGCAAAGAAAGATAAAAGCAACTATTGCTAAAAAGGCTTTTGATATATAATTACTATACTTTTGAATTTCCTTTCTTCCATAACAACCTTTCTCTTCCAATTTGATTGTTAACCCCCGGGACTCCTAATGGTAATAAACCAATGTGTTTTGATAATCCTTGATATTATATGTCATAATATTCTAAACACAAATGTACAAATGCCTGGAAATTAATGCTTCTTTTTAAAAAATGGTCTCTATGCTATTCATATTTGATTTGAAAGAAATTACATTGTTTTCCTCCAAAAAAACCACAACAACATTTTAATGACATTTCATGGATGGATTGTGTGGTAGTTATCTTAGTTACGCAACTATTCAAACGTATGAAAAAGAAGTGAAGTCCTTTTTTCAAAAAATAAAATAAACCTTAATTGCATACTAAAGTAATCTTCCATGTTTTTATGAGCTTTTTTTTTCCTTGTAAAGCTTTGCTTTAAGTCCAGTCTACACGTTTTCCAAATATCTTCATATCTATAAATTTTATCTGCTGCCATGAAGGATCACAAGGTGAAGCAACAGTGCTTGGGATCTCACGCATGGTAGAGTTGTAGTGTTTATTTTTCAGTTGATTTTGTACTCTGGGTAAACATGTTGTAAGATGTTGCTGCAAAGCAAGTGGAAATGAAAACTGCTGGATGCACTTTGCCATAATGAATTCTTAAAACTACTGGAATATTAAAGAAGTTTGTTGGGTTGTTTCTAAAATAAGAGGGTGGAAAGATGAGAGTTCAGAGGGTAAAGGAATTGTTATTTTCCTGTTGTGGCAGGGGTATCATCTTAATTATATTTTAGTACACTAACTTTGCATTTCATGTGCTATTTTATGAAACAGACTATTTTCCTATCAAGCAACCTCTGATTCAAGGATGACTGCACATAAATGGCTCTCCACAGGAAACCCAGAAAATGCAGAGTCCGTAAAAGACTGCCACATACAAAGAAAATACACAAAATTCACAAATTAATCTGTTTTGAAATATTGACTGCAGGAACAATAATCATCTATTTTAGCATTTTATACTAACCTTAAGTTATATATAACATGAACATATTCCAAGCAGAGAAGTTCATTCATTTGTTTGGGTATCTTGTGTCTCATTTTTCTTTTCTTTCCTTTTCTTTCCTTCCTTCCTTCTCTACCTAAAGTAATTAAGGAAAAAGATGCAACATTATTTCAATTAGATGGTATTATTTGCAGCTGATTGAAAATCAGTCATAGGCAAGGACTGTAGCTGTCTTTGTCTCCCTCAAAAAGACTCCCATAACACACAGGTGAGTTGTGTTCATCTTGGTGAGTCTCAATCTCATCTAATTACTGATTCAGATGTGATCTCACTAAACTCCAAATGGCTTTGCTGAGAATATAACTAGCACATTAAAGCACATGCTTTATTATTTTTAACTATGCTGTTTTTCCAATTTTCTATGTTGATTGAAGCAATATTCTAAGCTGGGAAAAGCTCTTTCTACATTGGCAATGTCAATAGACTTCTTCTAATATAATGCTATTTTCTGTATTTTTTCCCGGTAAGTTGCACCTGTATTTCTTTGTTACATCCCTGTTTATATTTTCTTTCTGCTAGATGAGGTGTTAAACTGGTGGCCCATGGGCTGGATGCATCATGCGTAGGCCACTCTCACCCCAGCTCAGCAAAGATAAAAAACATTGTGATACATCATGTGATGTGTTCAAGTTTGACACCCATGTGCTGGGAGGTCAAAGCATGCTAGGAGGTCAAAGTATAGATAATTTGTCCTTCAGTTTTTCCTCTTATCAACAAATTGGAGGGATTGCTTGGATTGAGAAATAATGATTGCTTAAAAATTGTCCAATAATCATTGATGATTGCAATCATAGTCTCACAGGTCCTAGCATAACACATTATCTATTAGATGATTCAGGCTCTCAGTTCATTATAAAATTTATAAATATGTGGCTGTTAGCACATATGTACATTCTGACATCTGAACAGATTGAGAAGTTCAAATAAAGGACACTCAAATAAATGAAATAAATATATCAGCTCCAATTAAATTCGTTAGTACATTTAGTTCTCACAGATTTTATTTATTATTTATTCATGAAATACATGTATTTACATATCCAAAATAAACTCTGCAGCAGGATGGGAATATGTTAAATAAATAATAAAGATTTCACATATAGATGAATACAAGACAATAACAACCAATACAAGAAATGGTATTTCTTAAGGCGCAATAGAATTAGAATAATTCTACTTATATAAACTCTACAAATAGTGGGTTCAGAATTTTCCAGTAACTCACTTTGATAACACAGGCTAGCGTTCCATTTTTGGTGTATACATGATTATATGTTTCTGATAAGTATTATATTCCAGTGACTGACTGTATATGATGAAGCTTCCTGCATTTTAGAGATAAGATATCAAGATGGCTTGAAGCCCAATTCCATCCTTTGTGATGACAGCTACTAAATGCATAATAAAAGATACAAGGACCACAATGCCAACCTAATGTCAGAAATCGTGCTACTGGCACTGACAATGCAAACAGAATGACGTAATGGCAAACACTGACAGTATGACAATACCTCATGACCAATTACTTTCCTTGAATGCCAGAAAACTCAGCCCAAAACAACTGTATAGAAATTAGGAGATGAATATGTGGATGGATAAATGGTTGGATGGATAGATAGACATTTAAGATGAGGTTAAAATGAATCAATACCTTGAGTAGCTGCCATATTCTAAGAAACTGTTTCACCTTTGAACAACATTTTACATCAAACTGGACAACCCATGCCCTGTTAGATCATCCTTTCAGACATATTGCCTTACCTAAACAGAGAAACAGAATGACCAAGGGTTGGCAAAAATGCAGCAGGAACAGGAACACTTTATTATTTATTTTATGTGTACGTGCGTGTGTGATAATAAATTATCTGCTACAACATCCTACCTGTCAATGACTACTTCAGCTTCAACTGCAATAATACACAAGCACAAATTTAAAGTGAACCGCTCCAAACTATATTGCAGAAAATACGACTTCAGAGTGGTCAATGCCTGGAATGTACTACCTGACTCTGTGGTTTCATCCCCAAACCCCCAAAACTTTAACCTTAGACTATCTACTGCTGTCCTCACCTCATTCCTAAGAGGTCTGTAAGGGGCATCCATAAGCGCACCTACGTGACTACCGTCCCTGTCCTACTGTCCCCGTTTATTTGTACCCATTTCACGTATTCATAATCATGTTTATACTTATATCTGTTATCTCATACATGCATGCATGCATGCATGCATGAATGAATGAATGAATGAATAAACTTCTAACTTCCTGCTAAAATTTCCTATTCAGTTTACTTGTGAGAATCTGGCAGAAAGCATCAGAAATTATCCTTCCTTCCTTCCTTCCTTCCTTCCTCCCTCCCTCCCTCCCTCCCTCCCTCCCTCCCTCCCTCCCTCCCTCCTTTGAATTCCTTTTCACTTCCCTATTTACTTTGCCCGTGGGAAGCTTGTAGGGATAAAATCAGTGTACAAGCATTAGTACCACTTTATAATGCTCTGGTAAGACCACACTTGCTTGGAATATTGCATCTGGTTTGCCATGATATAAAAAGAGAAAAGCAGCAAAAATGATTAGGGACTAGAGGCAAAAACATATGAAGAATGGTTGCAGGAATTAGGTAGGTCTAATTTAATGAAAAGAAGGACTAGAAGCGACAGGATAGCAGTGTTTCAATATTTAAGGGGCTGCCACAAAGAAGAGAGGAGGTAAATCTATTTTCCAAAGCACCTAAAGGCAGGACAAGCAATGGATGGAAACTAATCAAGGAGAAAACCAACCTACAATTAAGAACAAATTTCCTGATAGTTACAATAATAAATCAGTGGAATGACTTGCCTCCGGTGCTGTGGGTGGTCCAACACTGGAGATATTTAAGAAGACATTGGACAACTATTTGTCTGAAATATTATAGGCTTTCTTGCTTGAGCAAGGGGTTGGACTAGAAGATCTCCAAGGTCCCTTCCAACTCGGTTATTCTGTTAAGTCAGTTAAGTCAGATATGTATGTATGTATGTATGTATGTATGTATGTATGTATGTATGTATGTATGTATGTATCTACCATCCTAAGGAACCCCAAAGACAAAATTGAGTTAGAAAATCAAGGAGTATATGAAATCCCATGCGCCGCCTGCCCCACCACATACATCGGACAAACCAACAGAAGAATAAGTGCACACATTGAAGAACACAAAAACTCAGTCAAAAAAGAGGAACCAACTTCTTCCCTGGTCCAACACTTTAAAGCCACACGACATGAAATTTAAAAAGACCAGAACTATCGCCAAAACTGAACACTTTAATAACAGAATAATCAGAGAAGCCATCGAGATAGAAAAACGCCCACACAGCATGAACAAACGAGATGATACCTCCCGCCTACCAGCCATTTGGAAACTCGCCCTTATCGACAAACGAGTCCCTAACACGATGAATGACACCAGACCCACACTCACAAGAGCCACATAGGATGTTACCACCACACATCCACACAGAAAGCAGACTCAAGCCCACACTGATAATGAGGCACAACCAAGGACCAGAAGCCAGACCTCAGCTGCATCATTAGCCACTTTAAACCCCTCCAATCCATACATGAAACAGACTGACACCCACCATGAAGAGCTCTCACAGCCACAAACACGAAGCCAAACAACAACAACTCAGCTCACCAGCTCAAATCCCCCTGCAACTCAGACTAAGCCGAGCACAACCAAGCCCCCACCCAAACAGAACACACTCCCACCAGCAGTTAAAAGGAAGAGACAGTTGCAATCTCACATTGCTCCTGGAAGCACGAAGCCGAGAATACCAGCCTGAAGATGACGAATGAGACTTCGTCGAAACGTCGCCAAGATACTTCCAATTTTACGCAGGAGAAGACACGAATAACCAAAGACCTACATATATACACACATATATATATTGGGGATTCACATAATGCTCAGAACAAGTAGTAATTAAGACGTTAGATTCAAAGAAAGTGGCTCACATATAACCTCAAATCCCGAGTCTAAACAGGCCATTTAGAAACAAAAGGATAACATTGGGGTCAAGGAAGAAAGCTTTTTTTCTGTGGCCCGTGCCCATTGGAATATATTCCCACCAAAGGTAAGATCTTTTGGCCTTCCAGAAAAGCCTTAAATCTGACTCTGCTGTCTGCTTTGGGCCCTGATGAGTTGCTCTATGTTGATGGACTAGAGAGAAAATCCCTCTCTCCATGTTACCATGCTCTTCGTTTTTCATTTCGATTTAACCTTGTTAACCTTAATCTCTATGCTACCTTTTTATAATTTTGTAAACAGCCTAGAGTTGTTTCGATAGTGATGTGGGTGGCAGAGAAGATTAATTAATTAAATAAATCATTATTTACAGTTGGAAAGCTCCTAGGAACTACAAAGGTCCTTTTACATACAATATGAACTAAAGCAGTAGGCAAGCTTAGCCACTGAAATCTTCTTGGTCCTTTAGTCAAGAAAGCTTTTCTCAAATACTTTGCCTTTGGGGCATATTGAAAAGATCACATGCATCCATTTTTATTTTTAAACTGATTAGAAAGCTATTGAAATGCAGATGTGTTTATAATTTCCATTTGCATATTTTGTTTATATGTTCTAGTACTGTATCTTATTATTCGGTAAATATTACTTATTTAAGAATGAAATGAGGCGCTTAATTCACATTTATTGTCAGTAGATATGACCAGTCAACCTACAGGCCAAATATGTTACGTAGTAATCCATGTTTGATTATTAGCTGGGAGGTATGCATTTATTTGCAAGGAGCAAAATGCAATGTACTGATTTTCTGCTTTTTAAAAAGTCCATTGCTATCCTTTCATGTTCAAAAAGAGTTCTGAGTCCCACTGATTTGCACTAATTTAAACAAAGGCCCAATTTTAAAATAAATAATTAAGTACCTCCCAATGATTGTTGTCGTATTTATTTATGTGCCACTTTTTGCATTTAAGACATAGAATAAAGCCATATCTAATGATGAAAGGTTCCTCTGGTCTAACCTCTGAAAGGAAATTCTATTAACAATAGTCCATTTCTCTCTCTCTCTTCCTCCCTCTGTCCCCACTCTCTCTCACACACACAGACAGACAGACAGACAGACTACAAAAGAAAGATGCAGGTTAAACACAAGAGATTAAAGATAATTTAACCCCAGAAGCTGCTTAGACAGCATGCATCCCCAGGAGTTGAGAATAATCGTGTTACTTCTAGAATTATTATAAAACCATTTCCATGACTGCTAGAATAGCTGGCAGGAAGTGTCCAAATATTCTTGGACAGACTGATTAAGAATGGAATAGGCAACATATAACCCATGGGCCTTGGGGCACTTCAATTATTTTCTATCTCCTTGTAGCCTTCTGAGATCACATCACCAAAGCATGGTAATGATAAACCAACAAATAGCATCACTGCAATTTTCTATTGTTGGAGAAGAAAATAGAAAGTAAAAGGAATGTGGGAAATATCTTGAATAGCTTTTTTCTAATGAATCAAATCCTCATAAATGGAAACAATGAGCCTATCCTTTCTGGAAGACTTTTTCATAAAAGTCATTTCATTCTTTTTCTATATATCAACCTTCATCCTCCTATTTCATAACATTTTGGTTTCTATTATTTACATTTCAATGAATCAGCCACTATAATGCATTAAATAAATACTTGAAATAACAGTGAGTGAAAAGAATGCAGAGAAGTTAGAAGTGTACAAAATAGCATTTATTTTATTGAGTCATGAAATTTATTGAAGTAAAGAATCACAAGATAAGGCATCTGTAGGTCAGGGTTATGTTTCTTGAAATTCATCAATGTCTTATATATAATTATTAGTTTCTTCTTTAGAACTTTTTTTATCTTGGATGTTCTTCAACCATTTTCAAAGTTGAAATGATATCTCTTGTTTATCACAGAATCAGAGAAACAGTAATAAGTTTGCCAGTACTTAGAAGTTTTATTAAATTACTCAATGTCAGTGGGTAAATGAGAGTTGCAGACCCAAAGTATTTATTGGTCCTAAGACCAGGGGATAGTGAAAATCAGGAAATTCATAGAAAGCCCAGGGCACCTTTTCGGTTAAGAGAGCTTCCAAGCCTTTTTATTTTAGGAAATATCAGATTGTCTACTGTCATTTCAGCCTATCTGATATTCTTCTGCATTAATATAAAGGGCAATCTTCTTTTTTCTTTCTCACTTTTCAGCTTGCACATTGTGTACTGAATTAGAAGGAGGTTTAGTTTTTATAGATGAAGTCTGACTACACTTGTATTATGAGCAAGAAAAATACATAAAATTTCTAGAATGGAACTATTTCTACAATAATTTTATGAGGTAACAACTCTGGTCTTATACTAAGTGGCAACTAAAATCCTATGCTATATATGCTTGCCTTTGAGCGGATTGATATCTGATATTATTATTATAAGCCATTTATATGTATTTGTATAATTGTTCAATTGATATGACATTTGATATAAATTTAAAATATTTGAAAAACAGTGTGGGAAAAGGAGAAGCTGTGGATAAAATGTCTTGTGTAGGCACAGTTGGATGTATTTAACTGAAACTTAAAAAAAGAATTATTCTAAAAACTAGAGGAAGCAATTAGAGAAAAATTGACTTCCTCTCAGAAATGTGATTATAAATTTGAAAAAAAGAAATGCAGAGATGCAAACAAGCATTTTTAGAAACACAGGTAGTTCTAGAAACAACATGAGCATAACAAATACAAATAAAATTGAGACTTACTGCAAAATGGTCTCATCCATTTTATCCTAAAATTTTAAACATCCAGTAATTTCATCAGATTTTGCTCCTGTTTAAAATTTTAATTTCGAAGATCTGCAGATGTTGTCTTTAAGAGATCATGGTTGTCCAGAAGCTGATGAATTATTTGATACTAATCCCAGATTTAAAGATGCTGTAATTGTCAATCAAATTGATTGGCTAACTTCACTGACTGCCCTATGAGGAAAAGTTCATATTTGTTACTTTTGTGAACTTTTGATGCTGGACCTGAAGTCTGAGAATTGTATTACTAACATATACAGAAGAACTAAGTTAGAATGTTTTTTTTTAACCAACCAACCAAAACAAATCTTGAGTTAAGAAAGGATATAATAAGGGCCACTAGCCACATTAGCTGAGAATTTGGGCAGTTCTTATCCTATAGGAGAACTTTGCTAATTCAGACTATAGATTCAGAATTCAGGTGTGTGTAGTGGAAATTTTTGCAGTTAAACTCTGATTAATATCTAAATATAACGTATGTCATCTGAGTGTGAAAATCCCATTTTTACTCCTTGGTAAATGCATGTTTACTGTCTCAACATGGTTCACAGCAATTACTTTGTTCACGTCTGCAGAATAATACTTGAGAGCTATCATATAAAGGTTTTATTTTGTTACAGATTTCATTTTGTTACTGTTATTTTGTTATTCAGTTTTAATACACCTGCAACCAGAGAGGAAACGTGTCTAATATAAACTGAAAATGACATTCTTTAGCATTATAATCTCTCGGAAAATAACTTTATAAGAAATGCTTTGCTGAAGTAGCTCTAAACTGATGCATAGATTTCAGGATATGCATGTAGTATAATTATTGTATTTTAGGGAAGAGAACATTGGGAACATTTGTGAAATCATAGGAAGGCATATGATTTTTTTTTTAAAAAAACAATAATTTCTTGTGACCTCAAGGGAATGATTTAAGGTTTCACTAGCTGAATATAATCTGGTTCTTGTTTACCTTGCTTTGCTGGTGTAAGCTTGTCCTAAGAGGGAAGTGATTTCATTATTCCATGCTATGCAGGGGTGAAATCCAGCAGGTTCTGACAAGTTCTAGATAACCGGTAGTGGAAATTTTGAGTAGTTTTGAATAGTTCGAAGAACCGGCAAATACCACCTCTGGCTGGCCCCAGAGTGGGGAAGGAATGGGGATTTTGCAGTATTCTTTCCTTGCCACACCCACCAAGCCACACCAAGACGGGTCCCCAGAACCAGTAGTAAAAATTGTTGAATTTCACCACTGATGCTATGGCTGGAGTTTATAGAAACTAGAACTTTGTCAGTGGCAGGGCCCAGGCTAATGAATTCTCTTCTCCATGAGGTTAGACAAGCTCTGCCATTGGTCATGTTAAACAGTTATATATGACTTTTTTTGTTTATGAAGACCTTTGATATTATTGAATATATACATACATACATACATACATACATACATACATACATACATACATACATATATATATGTATGTATAGTATTTATATTTTTGCTGATAAAGAAATAAAGGGAGACTAGTATAGATCTCTTTCAAGCTATTTAGCTCTCATCAGCTAGCCATCTCCTTACTTGGATTTGAAATTGGGCTGCCTGCATGTTAGGCAGTTGTATTAACCTCTGAGGTGATGAAGAGAAGAGAACTTGTGGCTCAGAGGTTAATGCAACTGCCTAACATTTAGCCAGTTCTATCCGGATCACACAATCTGGTAGCACTGGCAGGAGGCTCTGCCCACCTGCCCGGACGTCATCACATCCCATTTTTGACCCTTTGTGTATACGCAGAAGGTGCTGCGGATGCGTGGAGGAGGCATGTGTGCTCACATTTGCAAACCGGTAGCGAAGGTAGACAGGTTTTTCCTACGTAACCAAGATTTTTCTGGAACCCTAATTGAGTGAAATCACATTCACTACTTTCTGGGTTTTTTCTCCTTCTTTTCATTCTGGTAGCCAGCAAATTTTGTGCTGTGGGAGAAAACCCGAATAACCAAAGACCTACATATGTGTGTGTGTGTGTGTGTGTGTGTGTGTGTGTGTGGTCTGTCTGTCTGTCTGTCTGTCTGTCTGTCTGTCTATCTATCTATCTATCTATCTATTTGAGTGGTTTTAGGGTTAAATTTAAATTATGAAGAGCCTAGACTGCTTATGCAGCTCGGCATGTTATAAATATCTAATTGAAGACATAAATACAAGTCACGATTGGAATACAGAGTTTATGTCCCTCAATGGCTATTTGTTTTCTTCAAATTGTTTTCCACATTTTGTCTGAGTTATATTCTTTTGTCTGCAATGGATTACAGTATCTTGTTTTTATTGTAGTATACACATGTATTATTATTATTATTATTATTATTATTATTATTATTATTATTATTCGTATTTCTATGTGCTCACTCTCCGAGGACTCTGGGCGGCTTACAACAAAGACAGTATACTAAATAGCATATTGCCCCCAACAATCTGGATCTCATTTTACCCACCTTCGGAAGGATGGAAGGCTGAGTCAACCTTGAGACAGTGAGATTTGATCTGCTGATCTGCTGAATTAGTGAATTAGCAGGCAGCTGAAGTAGCTGAAGTACAGCACTCTAACCACTGTGCCACCTCGGCTCAATAGTCGGTTCTAATATATGTTAATAACATGTTTCTAATATATGTTAATAACTTCTATGCTGTTTAGTACGTTGCATAGTCTCTCACTTGTCTTTCATAGTTAACCAATATTAACCTCCAAAGTGTCATCCTTCACCTCCAAAGGCCCACATAGCTAGGGAATAGTAGAAAACATTTGGGTTAACTGGTCTGCACAGTGTTTTGGAGTTCCAATGGTGTAGTAGTTCTATGCTCCAGTAATTATTCATTTTCTGGATTTATTCTTGCCTTTGGGGGTTTCTGTACAATGATTACATTCTTAACAGAGTGAATAAAAGACACAGGAAAGCTTACTCTACTGTGTTGAGCCAACATCGATAATGTCAGTAATACTTCAGGGCCTGTTATTAAATAATTCAATAATTTGCTGGCTTTAGATAGAATTTCCTCCATTAAGGCAAATGGGGACAAATAGTTAATCCACTAACTCACAGCTAAAACAGGATGTCATAAAAGCTCTTACAACAACCCCCATTGGAAAATTGAATGTATTCCATATGGATTGCCTGTGTGGAGTAGTTGGAAACTGTTCCATATTATTTATTAATTAAAGCAAGCTGCAAAGATACACTATCCAGATTTTGAAAAAAGAAATCCGCTGGGTTCTATTAATGTATCATTTTAATAGATTTTTTAAAAAAATTTCAAATGTAGATGTTCTCTCTGATTTAATATCCTGGTTGGCTTGGGACAATCACATCTCAGTGGTGCCCCTGACATAAGTAGACCAGGGGTGTCAAACTCGATTTCATTGAGGGCTGCATGAGGGTTGTGTATGGCTTAAGGGGGGCAGGTTGGGCGTGACCAGGGTGGGTGTGGCCAGCTTGCCGTTGCTCATTTAGGGGGTGCCTGTGGTAGCCCAAGTGTTCTGTCAGTGAAAATGGGCTCCCAATCTCCGTTTTCGGCTGGAACGGCCTCCTGCAACCCTCTGCCAGTGAAAACAGAGTTCGAGAGGGCGGCATGCCTGTTTTCTCTGGCAGAGGCACCATGGGCTGGTCTTTTACTGTTTCCAGAGTGAACCCATGAGCCAGATCTAAGCACACTGCAGGCCAGATTTGGGCCGCGGGCCTTGAGTTTGACACCCCTGCTGTAGACTTATCTGAGGGGGAAAAAACACATGTTAAATTCAGAAAAAGATAAAGTGATGCCTGTTACATTGAAAAGGAATTTTGTCAGATTCACTAATCCTTTCCAGCAGAAAAAAAGTCCAAGGGCATTTTATTTCAGTGTTCATCTATGATCAGAATCTAGATGATTTGGAAAGAATGGCATCTCTCAGTAGGCACACGGAGTCATTTTGTCTGATCCAAGAACTTAAATGGTGGGAGAAAAATGAGCAGGAGGGAGAAATCAAATCTTTTTTTCCTCCTACCTTGTGTTGCTTCTTTTCCAACAAAGTGTGGTGAAATGTATCTGAGAATTGGGAAGTGCTGGATTGGAACAGAGTTGTGAGCTGGGACTACCAATATATTTTCCAAACCTTAGGACTGGATCAGAAAATGAAATAATTGTGAGGACACCCTTGGACAAGTTCCCTATTTCTAGGAGATGTACAAATTGATACAATTTAGGACTTGGACATAAATCATGTCTGCAGTCCTCTAAACTATCTTTCTCTCTTGCTGCTTCTCATTTCCAAAAGTTAGTGTTCCTGTATTGAATACCAATTTGTCCAGAATGAATTGTTCTTTCCCTCAAGATAGTTTATGTAAAATCTGGCAGTATGTGAACTCAGAACTGCTTAATTGCTTGGAAAGATTCTGTGATAGTAGATGCATACTTTGTAATTATTGAATGGAAAGCAGAAGCAGTGAGCAAAATTATTTTATTTATAATAACTCAAATGCAGACCCAAACTATATAGTATCTAGCTTTTTGCACCAGACATTGGTGCTTCTTTTCCTAAAATGCACCAATGGCCTCAAGTTATATTTGTGCTTGTGAGATAAGCCAAAGACCATTACTCTGTCCTGCAGTCTATATTTTTAGAAGAGATTAAATAACCAACACTTGCATTTTTTTCCCCATCTGTGATATGAACCAATAACCCCATGAAATTGGATGAGCGCTAACCTGTGAAAAACGATTAGCCCTATGTTCTAAGATAAAAATAATAAAATATGAAAAAGGACAGTGGAGGAAATAACTCCTTTACTGTTGAAAATTAGATTTGCATTTGCCATTTTCTTGAGTAATAGACGATTAAAAAAATATGTAGCACATGAGTATTAAAACTATCTAGAAGGAAAGGGGAAAAGTGAATTTAATTTGCCCAAACAAGAGTTTGATGAAATTATTAATTAACCTTACCTAGCCTTCCCCAATATGGTGCCCACAATAATTGGAATGTTAACTGTCAGGATTGAAAAAGTTCTTACAATTATAAAAAAAAAGTGTCTGAATAAACTCTGTGATTTATAGACAGGAAGTGTACTTTTTAAAATTGTAGTATTCCTATTTTAGAACTTATACTATATTTTAAACTTGTTTTCTTTTTCAAATCACTCTTGACTCAAGTTTCAGGTATTTTTGTTAGTCCGAACATGCACAATTGCATATAAATTAAACAGAAATGGCCAATTCAAGTAGTTTGAGATAGAGTGAATGTAATAATAGGAAAATACCCTCTTGCAATCAAGGACATTGGGTGGAATCTCAAAAAAAAGTTAAGATTCTCCATTTAAAAAGCTGATAAAACTTTTTGCTTTTTAATATTTGTCACATGCATGGCACACAAAAATCAGGACTTCAACTGCATGATCATGCCCTTCATATTTTTATTCATTTAATTATAATTTTATTGTTATCCTACTTTTATTATTGTTTATAAATAACTCAAGGTGGTGAACATACTTAATATTCTTTCCTACTCTTATTTTGGTCACAGCAACAACCCTGTGAGGTGAAGTGAGCTTTGAGATAGTGAGTGGCCCAAAATCATGTAGCTGGTTTTTCATATCTAAAGCAGGAGTCTAGAACTCACAAACTCCTACTTTCTAATTTAGTGCCTTAACCTAGGAGTGTCACATTGGTGGCTCATGGGCCAGATGCATCACACGTAGGCCACGCTCTGCAAAGGGGAAAAAACATCGTGATATATCATGCGATGGCAATGTGATGCCACCCGTGCCTTAACTACTAGATCAAATTGATGTCACCATATTGCAATACTTTTTTAGATTCAGATACATTTGAAGAAAATCATTGGAGGGATATAGTATTTTGCAAAATTTAACTTTATTTACAAATATACAGGTTGAGAATCCTGGAGGTAGAACTTAAAAACTTCACAAAATGTGAGTTTCTACGTGTTGTCTCAGACCACTAAAAAAATGGAGATTGCTGCCTTCCAAATGTTTATAGAACCCCATTTTTTCTTTTTTATCGCTTCTCCTGTATCCTACTCTCAAACTGCTGGTAATGGTTCTTTCTATATAGACAGTATGTAGAAAGGTTACTAGCTAATCTATTTAGCTAATCTACTTAGCTAGTAATGGGAAGACATATAGATATGTTTCCATACTTTCTAGCTCTTCAGAAAACCTAATGTTGTTTCCATAGAAATAGTATTCTTTGTAATAGAAAATGTGTGTCATGACTTTGCCAGCATCATTAAAGATTTCTATGTATTCCCTTGGCCAGCTCTTATACAACATTTTCCAATATCCCAACAATATACTTTTAAAAAATAATCATCCTAATAGTAACCATATGGTAACTAGCCATAAACATGCAACATGGGAGGTCAAAATCTAGGTGGACCTAAAATGTATTAGTCCAATGGATTAGTTCAACAATCCCTGATCAGTGGCACAGCTGTGGAATAAGCAATTGCTTCTCCCTGCCATCAATTTCTTTATTTAAGAGCTAAAACACCTGGTATTCTGCTGTATCCAGATGTTTGGTAACAATCACCACTCATGAGATATTGGGGGTGGGGGGGAGAGGGGTGACATGTTACTTAGAGAGAAGAAAACCATATGTATTCTGCAGGAGATCCTGCCATTCATCTTTGTTGCCTCTGCATAGATAAGATGGCTTTTGGGGCTGTTTAAATCCAACAGCTCTCTTAAATAGAGGCTGTGAGTAACTAGATGATAATTCATTAAAAACCAGCCTAGGCAGCATAGAGAGATTAAAATGATATATTTGTATTAAGAGTTTGCATTTTGTGACTGACATTTGAAGCTGCTGATTGCAATTGTTTAAACAATGTAGACAAGCTATATTTGCAAACTGTTACTGTAATAAAAAATAAAGGTTCCTAAGTACATGAACAGTAATGTGCAGAAATAACTTTAATTAAATATAAAGCATTCTATCTAATATGTCTCTAGTGTAACTAAGAATCATTATGCATAACACTATAAAATCTGGGTCTGCCTTCAGTGTCATATTAAACTGACTTATTAGAAAGAGATATTCAAATTCAGGTGAGGTCGATGCTCTAGAGAACATTGTTCATGCCAGAAGAGTGAAGCTTATGTCAATACCAAAATGTTACACAAACCAACACTCATCACAACATTCAAACATGGTTTCTGTTTCACTGGTTAATAGCCCCAGAGCCTATAAAAGCAAGGATCTTCAGCCTGCCATACATCCATGGCAAGAAAGTGATGAGACAGTAGCCAAAATGTAAAGAGAAACCTGAAAGTAAAGTCTTCTAATGTGGCAGAAAATAAACCAGTGGTGGGTTGCTCCGCCCACCTGCCCAGACATCATCAAAAACACTTTGCACATGCGCAGAAGTGCCACACGCTTGCAAAGCGAGCGCCAGCTCCCACTGCTCCCGATAGCAAACTGGTAGCGCCTGGATTTGAAAGCCACTACTGCAATAAACGCAGTAATACTGGCAGTGATGGGTAGGAGCTTGCTAAAATTTCTGGTTACCATATTTTTTGGAGTATAAAATGCACCTTTTTACCGCCAAAAAGAGGGTGAAAATTTGGGTGCATTTTATAGTCCGAATATAGCCCCACCCGGAACCTGAAAAAAGCCTCTGAAACTTCTGTTTAAGAGGCTGGGAAAAAAGCCTCTGAAACCTCCATTTGAGAGGCTGGAAAAAATGCCTCTGAAATGGAGGTTTGAGAGGCTGGGAAAAAAGCAAGGCACAGAGCTCACAACCAATGAACCTGTTGCTAAATTTCACCTCTGAGAACAGCTGATTGGGGGTATTCCGGAGACCAATCCACCCCAATCAGCTTTTTTCTTATTTTCCTCCCCAAAAACTAAGGTGTGCTTTATACTGGTGCGTTTTATAGTCCAAAAAATATGGTAATCTGTGGAGATGCCAGTAATTAATCTGAATATTTTTATACATTAAATCTATGTTTTAGCACAGATCTTGAGGTTAGAATCTTGATATCACAAGTGCTGGGATGCTTGCTGCAACCCAGCTCCATACCATTAAATAAAAACAAATATTTTTGAATGGCTGAAGTCTGAGAAGACTGTCAGATTGTATAAAACTTCAATATTCACATGCAATAAAATAAAATCTCATGAAATGCAGTTTCATGAGATTTTAAAGAAATCTTTTGGCCTGATCTTTACCCTTCCTCCTGCTAATGTTAGGCATTCACAAGAACAAGTAAAGACCTTTAATTTTATTTTCAGATCACAGTTATATATTCATAGATAAATTGTCAGTCAATGTTAACTTTTGGTGACAGCTGGAAAGATGACTATGCAATGAAAGGAAATTCACTCAGATTCCCATTGGCTACCTTGTAACTAAATAAGTGCTAGAATATATTTCTTTCATCAAATTTAATGAGAATTGGTAATCTGATTTTCTCTGACCAACATTAACATACCATATTTGTATTTGTTCACTTCTTTACTGTATCTAAATATGCTGTCATCTTGCTTTTATAATAGCTATAAACAATAGATGTAAAAATATTAATATATAATTATTACCATACTAGGCTGAATGCCCACATAAAAAAATGAACTATGTAAAGAACTATGTTCAGAAATAAACTTTACTGTTCAGTTTATTGAGCATGCATTACTTGCTAACCTCTATTTTGACAGTATATAATGGCAGAATTAAAATACTCCATACTCCAATGTGGACCACACAGATTCGTAGCTAAGCTAAATCTAATAATCCCAGAGGCCTTGTTTGTTTTCAGTTGTGCTGTAGTAAACTGAATTACTACTTGTGAATAGGAAGAGAAGTTTATTGTTCAAATAACTGAATCCCTTTACAACTTCTTTTGTATCTGTTAATAGCTACGCTTCATTTTCCTAGTCAGACTGGCACCACACTTTGAACAAAACATAAGTTTAAATGGCTTCTATATGTAGTATCTAATATTAAGTCATTGTTTATAAACATTTACTATTAACTAGCAATAGCAATAGCACTTAGACTTATATGCCGCTTCACAGTGCTGTACAGCCCTCTCTAAGTGGTTTAGAGCATTGTTGCCCCCAACAAGCTGGGTCCTCATTTTACCCACCTTGGAAGGATGGTAGGCTGAGTTAACCTTGAGCCTGGTGAGATTCAAACTGCAGAATTGCAGCCAACCAGCAGTCAGCCGAAGTAACCTGCAGTACTACATTCTAATCACTACACCACCATGGCTCAAGGTAAACAATGTACAAAAGAACATGATAGATATAAAATTTCTTAAAGGATCAGCAATGAGTATGATGAAAAAATGAGATTCATTACAAGAACCGAGAACATACTCATCATTTCAATCTCACTATTATACTTTTAATTGTGCTTCTATTTCAATTGATGACTTGGACAAAAGTGTATTAAAAAGGTAAAGATAAAGGTTCCCCTCGTACATATGTGCTAGTCGTTCCCAACTCTAGGGGATGGTGCTCATCTCCGTTTCAAAGCCAAAGAGCCAGTGCTGTCTGAAGACATCTGTGGTCATGTGGCCGGCATGACTAAGCATGAAAGGCACACAGAATGCTGTTACCTTCTCATCAAAGTAGTCCCTATTTTTCTACTTGCATTTTTTACGTGCTTTCGAGCTGCTAGGTTGGCAGAAGCTGGGACAAGTTATGGACAAAATAAGCATATTAGAGTGTATTAAAATGAAGGACACAACATGTAATTTACCGGTAAGTTTGCCAAAGAAATAGCTAATAAATATCATTTGGAAAAGTAATTGCTGACTTTTAAAAACATGTTTTAAAAACATTTTCACAAAATAAAATATTTCCAAATAGAACTTCACATATCAACATACAGTCACAAATATATGTTTTCTGTGCAAAGATATCCACAGCTATCATAATGATGCCAAAATGATAAAACTATATAAAACTAGCATTGAAACATCAATACACTATCTCCACTTTTGAGACTTCTGTACATGTACAAGTACATAAGAGTGGAGTTTCCAGCACAATCTTGTAACAAGTTTCATCACTTGCCTCCTCGTTGAAACCCATGCTTCTGCAGTTGTTCTATGAAGTGAAATTAAGGAATAGAATATTTACAAATAATCCAGAAAAGAATGCTGTTCAAGGAAAAGAAACCTTTGAATGAAACTGGGAGAGGAGGAGAAAGACCAAAGAAGGCTAACAGTGTTTCTGGATATATATAATAGGTGCATATATAATAGGCATATAAGCTAAAACAAATTGGCAATTAATATTTATATGTCATTGTATTTGCTCAAATGCAGCCCAGTAATACATACATACATACATACATACATACATACATACATACATACATATGTACATACATACATACATATATTATCATATTTTCAGACTATAAGACTCACTGGAGTATAAGATGCACCAAGATTTCAAAAAGGTAAACAAGAAAAAAACAGTTTTTGCCCCCTCCAGGAGCACTCCAGGAGCCCTCTGCAGGCCTCCAAACCCTCTGTGCATCCTGTTTTTTGCAAAAATGGAGCATTCAGAGGGTTTTGGATGCCTGCAGAGTGTTCCTGAAGTCTGGGGAGGGCAAAAATATGACACGTGGGGGGTTTGAGAGGCCAAAAATGAGCCTGTTTTTCACAAAAACGTGGTACGCAGAGGATTTGGGAGACCTGCAGAGTTCTCCTGAGGGCTGGGGAAGGCAAAAACGCCCCCATTTTTGGACTATATTTTGGCCTCCCAACCACCCATGCATCGCGTTTTTGGCCTGAAAAATGGGCCTTTTTGCAAAAACCGGGGCCTATTTTTGGCCTCCCAACCCCCCCCCATGTGTTATGTTTTTGTCCTCCCCAACCCCCAGGAGCACTCCGCAAGCCTCCCAAACCCTTTGCATGCTCCATTTTTGCAAAAAATGGACCCAAAAATATATTCGGTGTATAAGACACACCAACATTTCCACCCTCTATTAGGGTGGAAAAAAGTGCATCTTATACTCTCAAAAGTATGGGTATCTGCCATTGTAGGCACATAAATTTAATAAATAAGTAAATGTGTATTATTATATTATTTGATGTTTGGAATAACGAAAAAAATGAATAATCTCCAGCTATCACTGAATATTTCAGTTCCTATTGCAAAACCATTATTAAAGTATTGGTGTTTACATGACCTTTTTTGGACCACTGAAATTAAACAAAGAGACTCTATGTATTTGCATTGTTTCTCATTCTTTTTTATTTGCCAGGTTCTGCTATTGGCACTGAAAGTAATAAGTACAAACAACAATGTGGACTTATTTTAAGCAGAAAGTGTGAGTCAGTATTATGCCTTATTGGTGCAAGTAGACAATTCCCTGAAAGTTTAATTTATTTCTCCAGTGTTACAAGGAAAATACATCTACAGTCATAATAAGAATAATAGTACATGTCATACAACCAAACCAGAAGAAAATAGAAATTTGTTTCAGTTTCTCAGATGAAATACTGTCTCGTTTATCTGAGAGCCAGACTGCATAAGGCTTCATTCCAGTGGTGAAATCTAAAATTTGTTACTACTGGTTCTGTGAGCGTGGCTTGGTGTGTGTGTAATATGATTGGGTGAGCCTGGCCAATTTTTTTTCTTTTAAAACCATTTTTTCAACAATCTCTTCGGCGAAGAGGTTGTAAAAAAAATGCTTTCAAAAGGCTTTGACGATCCCAGCTGAGTTGCCTAATCATCAGAAGCTTTTTTTTTCTTTTAAAAGCCTCTGCTGATCAAGCAACTCAGCTTGGATTGTCAGAGGCTTTTAAAAGAAAAAAAGCCTCTGCCAATCAGGCAACTTAGCTGGGATCATCAGCTGATGATCTCTTTGATAATCCCAGCTGAGCCACGCAATCATCAGCGGCTTTTTTTTTTACTTTTAAAAGTATTTTTTTCAGCCAAAGAGGTTGTAGAAAAAATGCTTTTAAAAATTAAAAGAAAAAGCCTCGGATGATTGTGCGGCTCAGCTGGGCATGGAGGAGGCGGGGGCAGGGATTTTTGCTACTGGTTCTCTGAACCACCCACCTCCATCGCTACCGGATCGGGTGATCCGGTCCAAACGGGGAGCATTTCACCCCTGCTTCATTCCAAACAATGAAATGACCACACTTGATTTTTAAGGACCAAATTCCAAAAGGACTGAATGCAGCCAGGATAAAATCTAAATTTGATTTGATTTACTTTTAATTCTATTGAAATTAAATAATGAATTGAAGTACTTAATTCCATTTTGTTGAGATAAAATACTCAATTTTACCTCAACAAAATAATCAGAATAATACTCAATAATCAGAAACTTCTGCTTTCATTTTATATTAAGCACATTTTAGTGTCCAATCTGCCTTCTAAATTATGCCTAATCTTAATCAGAATTAGTAGGGACAAGTCAGAACATGTCAAGTTCATAAAGTTGAACATTTTAGTTTGAACTTTTCATTTCCACTTACCATAGGATTGACCAACATTTTTCCAGATTTCAAACCTCTATCATCTGTCTGTCCATCTGTCCATCTGTCCGTCTGTCCATCCATCCACTCACTCTCTCACCCACCAATCCATCCAATTTCTATAGCCATCTGACTCAACCAAATGAATCTGGGTGGCTATCAAGTGACTGGGCACCTTGATATTATATGTTTTAGACATGACCTTTGACATTGATTCTGTGTGTATCTAATTTGAGCCAATTTTATATGCCTATTGCCATGCACAAGTCATACCCAAACGGCCATCCTTTATACTTTCCAGAGAATAGAAATTCCAGAAAAAAACAAGTATTTTTCCTCATTCCTCTTATTTAGCCTTTTTTCATAAGAATGTAAGCTATTGTACATACATTTCAGTATTTGTCGGCTTTATCAAGAAAAAGCAACCACTACAGATAACACATTTCAAAATGATCAAACCCTATCATATCTTATTTTGATCTTGTTAATCTCATAATTTTATTATCAGAAAAATGCTACCTTGGGTTTTTCTGTCTCATGAACGTTGAGTATTATGCCCTTTGACTTTAGCCGCAGAGTACAATTTCTTGCATTGCCTCAGGCCAAAATATTTTAAGATCCTGTAATTAGACCACTGTAATTTTAACTGTCAATCAATCAATCATCATCTGTCTATCAAATGTGTATGCTATTGAATCCTCTAGGTATATAAAAAGCTTCCACAATATAATAAAATGTTAAAAGTACAAAATGTTAAAATAGCAATTATTACAATTATTAATAATAAAAAATAGATATACATATAACAATGACCACAACCATTCTCAAAAGCCCTCTGGAAAACATAGAACAGAGAATAATAAACTTGGAAGGGACCTTGGAGGTTTTCTAGTCCAGCCTCCTGCTCGATCAGGAGTTCCTATAGAACAGTGATGGCTAATCTTTTTGCTGTCGTGTGCCAAAAGTGGAGGGAGTTGGGGGGGATTGTGTGTGCGCGTGCCCACCTCCATAATTCAATGTGCCCCATTCCCCCATTCATGTGCACGTGACACCCCCACACTTTTGGCACGTGATGGCATGGTGGGCCCAGTAGGCCCATTTTTTGCCCTTCCCAGGCTCCAGAGGCTTTCTAGGAGCCTGGGGAGGGCAAAAATGGCCTTCCCCACCCTCCTGGAGGCCCTCCGGAGGCTTGGAAACAGCCTGTTTTCTGACTTCTAGTTGGCCCGGAAGGCCTGAAAATCAGCTGGCCAGCATGCTAGACTGAGGTAGGGCAATGCTTGTGTGCCCACAGATATGGCTCCATGTGCCACCCATACCATAGGTTCGCCATCACAGCTATAGAACCTTAGTTTAAGTTTATGGAAAATCATCAATGAGGATTAGGTAAATTAGCAATTATTTTGAAATAGTCCTTCATTTTAAATAAAGAGACCCTGAGTTAAATGTTGTATATTTTGTAGGCTGATATGCTTTATTAGTGAATTACCCTTCCTGGTTATTTCTTTTGCATTTAACAAAGTCAGCCCCCTAAATTACATTGAAAATTAACTGATATGGCAAAAGCTACCGAAACCAGGAATATGAAGATAAGCCTTCCTTTGCAAAAAGACATTGGAGCATTTGACTTCTTTCATGCATTTAATTATCAGTGTCAGGATCAAATACAGATCTGACCTGGGTATATTCATCCCTGAAAGCAAAACTAGATTCTAAAAATGAAGTATTAACAGAGTCATTTTCTTTCAGTTTCTGTTAAGTGAGTTTGAGTTATGTGCTTAACAGAAGACTATTTCTGAGTTTACTAAGTAAGAAATAATAATAGCTATACTAAAATGATGTCATAGAAAGGGAAAAAATGTCAAAAGGATTAAATGTTTGGAATCCATAAAGCGGGATATTGTAGTTGCTATCCCTTTTGGATCAAGAACTGATGTTTCCAAACACGATTGATGGTTTTACATTACCACATTCCAAAACAAGTATTATATTTTGAAAGTGGTTCTGTCCAAATCCCATAGACACTTAACATGGAGTGTTGAGCTTTTGCCACAGTGACTCAGATTTTCCAGCATGCTCTTTACATGAATTGAAACACACTTCCTTAAAGTTGCAATCTCTTGGAAATATTTTTCCCAGTGGAGAATGGGGAAAGAGAACGTGCAGTGTACCACTTTTAAACAAAAAAGGGAATAATATCTCAGCTACTAATTTAATTCATGCTTACCCTTCCCATTTTATCAAACAGTGTTAACATTTGTTTTAATCAAAAAGCATTATGCAAATATTTATTAAAAAATATGGAATACACTTTCATCACTTAAAAAGTTATGACTTGTTTGCAAACACTTGCAATGTAAGTTCTTATAAGATTGCTTTCCCTGTGCTTAAACCTCCACCCAATTTATTAGGTAAAAGTCTTCAATTGTGTGATATAAAATGTGTTGACTTGAAACTGTTGGCATTAGCATGTTTCTTATTGGCCAGGCTTCCATCATTTCCAGTTCCTGTTTCTCTTCCTTAAAATAGCCTGGGGTCTCTCTTTGTCTTACTCTTTCTGCTACCCCAAACCTGCTTCCTAAATATGGTAGTTCTTTTTCTTTCATGCAAGCATGGAGTTCTTCTCTTAATTCTTCTAATTTTATGTTTTATCTCCACACACACTTTACCATTGTGTAAAACGGCCTGGCAACAGGAATTTTCAAAGGTTAATTACCTAATTGCTCTTCTTTAATCCTACTTACATTTCCGAACACCATCTATTTACATTTAAATAACTCTTTAACAAAATCCGCTGTAGTAAAAGCAGCTTTTTGTCTAAGCTCGGAATTAAGTGGATCAGGACTGATTAGCAGTTGCTAAATGGAAGACTTCCCAGGAATGTCAGGATTCAGATGAGATGGGAAAGTCAAAAGAAGGCACTGGCCAGCCATTTCTGCAGTGTTGCCAAGAAAAATATAACGAAATGGAGCTCAGCTCAGAAAATGTGACATTTACATTTTTTGTAAATTCTCCAATTATTATTTTTTTACTATTGTTGTAATCTTATCAACAAACATAGATTTATTATTACTGCCCTACACCCAATGGCAAACTGAGTGAGTGAGATTATAGGGGATACTTCATAATTCACTGAGTGAGATAAAATTTAAAGCAAAATGATGCAGTTTTATCATCACTACTCTCATTTGAATACATTATAGTTTTTATCTTTTAATAAACTGACTATAACTAGATAACTGTTAAATAAGACAGCCAGTTTGGTCTAAATGTTTAAACACTAATTTCTAGTCCTACTTTAGGAATGAAAACTAGTTGGGTGACTTTAGGCCGATCATTCTCTCTCTCTCTCAGACCACATCGTCAGACTCAGGCGACAAGCCAATCAGTCACTTCCTTAGTTCATACTAAAAAAAAAGTGTATTCTGCACTTGCAGGAAATTGTTAACTATTGGTTTCACAAGAAGAAACACAATATTTCTTTAGCATGTTTTAACACTTGCTCAGAGGTGGGCTTCACATAATTTAACAACCGGTTCGCACCAGCACTGAAAATGTGAGTGTGAGCATCTTCCATGCATGCATGCAGCCTTCTGTGCATATGCTTTGCTCTCTCCTGCACTTGCATGCATGCGCATGACTTAAAAAACACAGCTAAATAGGGCAGCATAGTGCCAGGACAGGTGGACAGGTGGGCAGGTAGGAGGGTGGGCAGGTAGGAGGGTGGGCGGGCCCACCCGCAGGTCACAATTACTGGTTCTCCTGAACCACTACAAACCAGCTGAATCCCATCCCTGCCCTTGCTATATCGTTTAGCCAAAATAGTAGTTGCCACCATCCATAAGTATCATCCTAAAACTATTTGGCTGGGAATGAGATGAAAACCAGATTTGAACGAAGAGGAGAGAAAGTGTCGTCAGGCCATTCTTCAGATGAGCTAAGAGTCACATTGTGGTGTTCAATTAATTAGAATAGAATAGAATAGAATAGAATAGAATAGAATAGAATAGAATAGAATAGAATAGAATAGAATAGAATAGAATAGAATAGAATAGAATAGAATAGAAGTTTTTTTTGGCCAAGTGTGATTGGAGACACAAGGAATTTGTCTTGGTGCATTCACTGTTGGACTACATAAAAGAAAAAATACATTTGTCAAGAATCATAAGGTACAACACTTAATGATAGTCATAGGGAAACAGTCAATACAAATCTTAAGGATACCAACAACAAGGTTACAGTCATATGTGGGAGGAGATGGGTGATAGAAATTAATGTCCTTTTGCTACTTTTGCCAGATCATGTCAATGGTAGAGGCAATATTTCCCCTTCCAGAGGGTCATGTTATGTCTCATACAGTTCTCAAAGTTTCTTCAGACTTCCAGGGCTTACCTCAGGAGGTGAAGATGAGCACAGAAAGTAAATATCTTAAAACAAACCATTTCTGTGGCAGATGTCTAGTAGAAAGAAGCCAATAGGGAACCATTGACATATTACTTCTATAATTGTTCTCATCTGTATACTTTGGTCATGTTGTGGACTCTGCTTTCATAATTTTCATTGTGGAAGAAAAATCTGACTCTGTTCATTCACAGAAATCAAAGATAACAAGAACTTGTAGGGAACTGACCCCAGTGAATTCCAGCTCTGCTGCCATACACTGACTTGGTTTGTCTCAAGCACTTATGTATGCACTGATAGACAATTTATAGTATTTAGCAGTCTGCAGAGAATTAAGGAATTAATTTGTTTCTTTCTATATTCTCAACCATGTAACCTTAGAGACCAAACTTTAAAAAAATCTTTTTAAAAGATTAGGGTAGGATAGAACCTGCTCTGGATACTGTTTTGACAAACTCGTTTTTTGTGAGCTGTCTTTACTCACAAGCTCATTTTAAGGTATTTTTTATTTCCTTGAGGGTTTTTCCCCCTTATTCCATTTTACTTATAAAGTATATCATTAAATTAATTGCTAATTAACTCGCTTAAATGCCCTGGCTTTCTAAAAGGAGAGCAGAAATATTGGGAAAGAAAAATACAGGTACCTTGCAATGAAAGGAGCCATTAGGTAACACGAAGTAAGGATGAATTTCATTTGTTACATTTTTTGACTGATTATGTGCCATTGACTCTTAGTGACCACATAGATTTTCTTCAGGAACATATTTTTAAGATGGCAGTAATTATTATTATTATTATTTTTATTATTATTATTATTATTATTTATTAAATTTATATACCGCCCTTCTCCTAATGGACTCAGGGTGGTGTACAGCCAAGAATAAAAGCACTCCAATACAAAATTTAAAATATTAATAAAAGAATTAAATAATTTTGGCCCAACAAATTTAAAAAACCAATAGACAAATTAAAATTTAAAACCCATAAAACTTTAGACTTAAAAAGAGGGGAGGGGTTACACCAGCCCAGCTTGACAAAATAAAAAAGTTTTTAGGGCACGGCGAAAAGCCCGGAGATCAGGTATCGTACGGATCTCTGGGGGCAAATTGTTCCAGAGAAAGCTCTCCCCCTGGGTGTCGCCAGCCGACATTGTCTGGCTGACGGCACCCTGAGGAGTCCCTCTCTGTGGGAGCGTACTGGCCGGTGGGAGGCTATCGGTGGCAGAAGGCGGTCCCGCAAGTACCCAGGCCCTATGCCATGGAGCGCTTGATTGATTGATTGATTGATGTACACTGGAAAATGAACAGTTGTTTGAGACAACAGGCCACTCCCAAACCCCCATTATTTATTTCCTATACAGAGAGGGGCTGGCTAGCGTCTTCTTTTGCCTGAGAGACGGTTTATTGCCTTCCTCTCCTCTCCTCTCCTCTCCTCTTCTGGCATACGTGCATCTGGGATGGGCACCATCTGTTCCTCCCCTCATTCAGCTCAGACCTCAAAGACGATGCCTCTCCACCTGGGGATGGACAGAAGGTCCCAGCTCTGCATCTGCCTCTGATTCTGATTCCTTATCAGAGCCTTCCAAAGGCTTCCAAACCTGGCCCAGATTCCCCCTCTCCCTCCTCCTCATCTGACTCTGCTGCTAGTTCTGCTGCTATGGGCCACAGCATATATCTGCAGGGGCAGGAGGTACAGAGAGGATACCATAACTTGAGGGCTTCCATAGAGAAGGCCTATGATTTAGTACTTATCTCCAAAGTATGGAAGTGGCAGCAGCAGTGGTGGATTTCCACAGATCTTTAGATAATTGGTTTGCAAATTCAGTACTGACAAGGTGCTGATTGGTATATCCTAGTACTTTGTGTACAGGGCTTTAAAGACAATAATTAGCACTTTCCATTGGGCCAGGAACTTACTGCCAGCCAATTACTAACTTTTATATAGATTTAATTTTATATTAACAGAGTTGTCCAACCAAACTCATTGCCACAGATTGTACCAGCTGTAGTTCTTGGATCAAAGGCAACCTAGAGACTGCATTGCTATAATCTAATTAAGTGTTATAAATGTGGTCAGGGCATCCTAGTCCAGTAGGATCATAACTGGCATATTAGACAAAGTGAATGATGGTTCCTCTAGTCATAGTTTTCACCTGTTGTTGAAGCAGCTGAGAATCTTAGGAGGACTTGGAAGCCATGAACTCCTCCTTTACATAATCCTATCCAGATTTACATTAGTGGATACTTATTGATCACTTGTAGCTCTGTCTTGGTAAAATTTAATTCAAATGTATTTTGTTCCATGCAGATTCTCCTTAATTTCAGGGATTCCAGGGCATCATGACAATCAGTGTCTGCCACTGGCATATTGATGACACCTTACCTCTAACCATTAAATGACCTCTCCCAGTGGTTTATAGAGATATTAAGCATGGGAGACAACCCTGCATCAGAGCTGTTAAGGACTGAAGCATTTTCTGCACTTATAATCATTGATTGTAATCATCTTCATTTAAGTAAGAGCTGAACAACATTCTGTCTCCTACTCTCAACCCTTATAGCAATCCAGAAGGACACATGCTTGTGACAGTTGCTGATTATAATGAGACAAGAGTCCTTCAGCTCCCTGCTTCTAGATTGGGTTTCAGCAACCTTTGGCTCTGGAGCCACATGTGGCTCTTTGGGCCCTCTGCTGTGGCTCCCTGTCAAGTGATCCCACCACAGGCTGGCCCTGTCCCTCACCCTTCCCAGTCACTCCTCACCTGGCCTGGGAAGGCAAGGGCGACTGTGAGGGATGGAGAAGCAGCCAGGGCAGAGACAGAGAGATACAGAAAAATGGGCTGAAAGAGAAAGACATAGTGAGATACAGAGAGACAGGGAGGGAAAGAGAGGGGAGGGAGGGAGGGAGAGAGAGATGTCAAAAGGGTTTTGTGGTTCCCGGTGTTTTTTAACAACCGGTTCTCTGTCCTAAAGACCGACCTGTAGGTGTGGCTAGGGGGTCATGTGACTGGTCTAAGTGAGTGACATCGAGTTGGCCATGCCCAGCCAGGTTTTTTGCTTTTCTATGGGAATCAGGCCCAAATGGCTCTTTGAATGTTTAAGGTTGCAGACCCCTGATCTAGTTCATCCCAGCATTGGTTATCTATCAGAGGAACTAATGCTGTTCCTGCAGACCTGAATCCTGATCAAAATTGTTCCAGATAACCTTATTTCCTCAACTAGTTGATTTTCCCTACCTTCCACATAAGGACAGGATAGAAACCAGGTGAAAATTGTCAAATGCGGCTGATCAGAACAGGCAGAAAACTAGGGTCAAATCTCCATTTGCTATCTTCCCAACATACCTCTCAAAGCTACTACATTTTTATTAATATCTGCTTAGTTCAGCAGTTAAACAATGACCTACCAGGATGGGCTGATTATAAATACTTGAAACATTTTTAAAAGAAATAAAATTGTGGAAATGGTTCTCCACCCTTATTTTAAACAAAATATAGAAGAAAATAAAGCTATGAAGTCAGGATTTTTCTCCAAAACAAATGATAGAATAAGAGTTTCCAGGACTGACACCTTCTACCAAACAAGCCACAAAATTCAATTCTCATCCCTGTTGCTTGCAGCTTGACCTCCAGGCAGGCTCTTCCTGTCACAAAAGATAGGACAGATGAGAGATAATGAGAAACTAAGTACTTCACAGAAGAGACTGCCAATTCAGCAGCATAAAAGCGGTGATCACATATCACTCAGCTTCTCTTCTCCTCTGAGTAAGAGCAAGGTGAAGTGAGGAGGTCCTTTTAAAAGCTTAAACCGTGGTCTGTCTGAACTATTGCTCTTGCCTTGTTCTACTGCTCCTTTTTCCATAGTAATTTTATTACACATTATGATAAAGAGATCAAAAACTTAAAAGAATAAAGGAATATGAAGAAAAAATAGAAAGCACTGCAGGGAAAATGGGGGAAAAAATTAAGTATAGTAAAGAAAAATACATAATGGAGTGATTTTCCCTTTGTCACAACAAGGCTAAATAGTTTTAATCAGCTATTGCCTTATCTTGAGAAACAATAAATGTTCTCTTCCTTCCATAGCCCGTCTTCTATCTATAAATAAATCTTTAAATTTGAATTGTCAATCAGCCCTGGTCAGCAAAAGTTCATTAAGGTTTACCAGAGATAACATATCTATTTTAACTTTGATCGAATAATAATAAACCAATTACACTTTATATTCCTTAATTTTAACAATCTTGATCTTTAATCTCGTCAAATAATGACCTAGAACAAGGGTGGGCAACCTTAATCACTCAAAGACCCACTTTTTTCCTACAGAAAAAAAAAACACACACATGGAGCTCCAAAACCTGGGTGGGCATGGCCAACTCGATGTCCCTCACTCCCACCCAGTCACATGACCCCTAGCCATGCCTATCCAGCCACAAAACCATTCTCTATGTCCCTCTTCCTATCTCCCCCTTTCCCCCTCTTTCTGTATCTCTGGGTGTCTGTCCCTCTCCCTATCTTCCCCTCTTCCACCCCTCTGTGTCTCTCTCCCTCTGTTTCTCTCTCTCTCCCCCTCTCTATGTATCACTCTCTGTGTGTCTCTATGTCTCTCTCTCTCTCTCTGTATGTATGTATGTGTGTGTGTGTGTGTGTGTGTGTGTGTGTGTGTGTGTCTCCCCGCTCCTTTCAGGCGATTGTACTCCTCCTCTCCAATCATAACTCCCTGGCCAGCTGTGGCTGAACCAGGAGTGTGTGCATGCGCAGGGAGACCTTCCTCAAGCAAGCACCAAAGTGCAGTAAAGGCGTGCACGAGGTGGGCAGCTGCTTCTTAGGAGAGTCTTAACAGGATGCAGCTTCTCTCCTGCACTAATGCTCTGGCCATCGCCTTGCCATGTCATCCCCCACTCCCGGCAGCTATTCAACTGAGCGTGGAGGGTGTGAACTCCAGCCCGAAGTGGCAGGAAGTGAAGGCTGCCTTACGTGCAAATGTGGAGCGAAGGCAGGTACAGGACTACTTCACTCCTGCACTCTCTTCCCACTCCTCCTCTCAGGATGCCCAGGACAACTGTGGCCGGGAGCATGTGCATGCATGAGAAAACCCTTCTCAAGCAAGCACCAAAGCTCAGAAAAGGTGCGTGTGAGGTGGGAAGCAGCTTGCTTAAGGAGGGTCTCCCTGCACATGCGTGCACTCCTGGCTCAGCCACAGCTGGCCAGGGGGTCATGAGAAGAGGAGGTGGGAAGACAGTGCAGGAGCAAAGTGGCCCTGTACCTGCCTTCGCACCACATTTGTGCGTAAGGCAGACTTTGCTTCCTGCTGTTTGGGGCTGGAGTCCAAAAAATAAGAGGGGTGAGGAGCAGGGCCAACCTGTGATGGGACAGGGAGCCACGGCAGAGGGCCCAAAGAGCCACTTGTGCTCTGGAGCTGCAGGTTGCTGACCCCTGACCTAGAACTTGATTTTTTCCACCATTTTTTCTTTGTCCCTTCTCACAAATGCAACTGCATGATTTTGGGCCAGTTGTTCTCTTGCAGCCCAATTCACCTCATAGGGTTGTTGCTGTTGTGGGGAAAATAAGGGAAGGAAGGAATACAATAAAATATGAAAAAAAAAAGGCAGAATAAAAATCTAAAAAAATCCTGCAAACATTTAACAAACCTCTTTTGTATATCCAATATAGGAAATAAATAGGAAATTTATCAACATCACTCTTTTGGTTTATTACTTGTATATTCCTTTTAACCATTAAGATATCATCCAGTTTAATTTGAATATCCAGTATAGCATTTGTACATCCAGTGTAGTGCATCACTCTTGTAGCCTGTCATTCTTAAATCAGTCTCAGTCTATCCAGTAAAATGTGTTCCTCTTCTATAATGAATTGTAAACACAGACTAACTATAATTGCAGACATGTTTAAAATTAACTTCTGAGTCCATTGTTGATAAATATCCTTTAATACATCTAATGTTAAAATATTTTGCTCCATTCTGTATTAATGTCAAATTTAAATATTCTTTGTATTTAATTGTAATTTTTAGTTCTTTCTGGTTCCCTTTAGTATCTAACCTTCAAATTCCATCCTATCATGCTTTCTTTTCTTTTAGAATTCAAAATGACAGCATGAGAAAGATTGTTCCATGAGAAAGATTGCTATAAGTATTTCCCAATACTTATATCAAACCCACCTCCACCCTCAATCACCCATTTGCTGTTTATTCCAAAATAGTTATTTTTTTAAAAAAAAAATCCTTAAACCTACATTTAAGGCACTCATCCAGTGCCTTAAATGTGTGAATTTCCATGCTAAATTCCTAAATGCCTAAAAAGCGGTTAAGAAGCTATTTCCAAAAACAACTAAGAAACAAGTAAATTTTATCTCCGTACAGGCTACATTGTAGCTTTGAGCTTGGCTGGAACCCCTCAACTCCCAGGTGCTCAATTTACGTTCAAAGTGCAAAACCTCAGTTCCTGAAGTCTACTAACAAGGAGCAATTGTCCAGGGTATCTGTGGGCAATCTCACAATCTCTCCTTTTTCTGCAGAGATTTCACTGGTTAGAGATCATCATCTAGCTATTGATCTTCACTGCAATTCCATTCCTGCTTTTCAGGGACATCTAGTTCACCATGCTTTATTCTGTTATGCCCCATGAGATACTATTGTGTATCTTTGAAGCAGGAATAAGAAATTTATTCTTCTTCTACAAAGAATCATTGTTGAGGCAGCTAATATAAAACTGCTAACAATTTGATAGACATTTATTAGAAGAATCTTATGAATACATATTGACCCACCATGAATACATTACAAAAGTAAATCCAAAAATATATGTTCTTTTTAGTTATTAAATTTGTTTAAATTAATTTCATGTTGAAATTAATGGGCCAGTTCATATTATCATAGTAATGGAATGTCCTGCTCATTCTAGTCTCTTGGAATAATGTGAAACTTTGATCTATCAAAGTTTGTAGTTTTGGCTGTCCTGGTATTCTAAGGGACTTCTCCAACACCAAAGGTGTCAGTATTTCTATCCTAATGCAGCAAGCATAGAGGATTGCCTTGATGGACAATGATGCTTGAGCCAAATGATGCTTGAGCCTAAATCTAGTAAATTGTTTATTAAAATGTCTTGCAAGCCTCCATCCTCTATTAACATAAAAATAAAAGAGAAAGAAAAGGAAATATATTCAAATTTTCAAGATTCTATTATTATAGCCTATAGTAGCTTTAGTTCTACAAGTGTCTGTTTCTTAATCTGTTCTACCATATAGGACTGACATCCTGCTTCTTCAAAGTCCAACTTTCACTTCCAAAGAGTGTTACAGGAAATATCATGGCTTGCCCAGTTCTGATCTTTTTAAGTAAGAGTGCATCATGGCATCTGAATAATTTTTACGAGGCCTTTATGGATGCTTTACTGGGTCCTAATCTATAAAATATGTTTTTACTAGTTGTTCCTTTAGTAGTTGTTGATCGTTAATCCTAAAAGACAGAAGCAATGCACTACTTTGATATCTTCATTTTCAGTTCTTAGGTTGGTTGTTGTACCTGTTGTCATTTGTCTGGTTTTAAGTTTTAAGCTTATTTTTTCCCCACTGTGTCCCTTGACATTTATTACTAACACTGAATAGCTTGTTCTAATTTATGAACCTTACTCTTAGATTAATGGTTCTTTCAAGAGTGCTTCAAGGCATGTATTAAATATGATTTTCCCCAATCCATGTATTACCCAAAATGGAAATATACTATTTGTTTTCAGCTTAAATTTGATTTTCCTTACATAATTCAATTCACATTGGTGTCTTAAGTATTATTTGGGATAGTCATATCAACAATCACCTGAATTGTTCAGAAAATGTTGAATTTTTATCATTCTTTAGAATTTAAGGAAATCTAGAATAGTAGTCAGATCTTTGACAGCTTCAAGTAAATAAAAGAAGATGAGTGTCTCCTAACAATTTATGCTTAGACCCTAAATGTAGTTCTGTTCTAATGTCGTGATTTAATCAGTCCTATGATGAAACATGAACATTGACAGAAGGAACAAAGGAAGGAATTTTGTGGAAAGATAACTTGTTTTGTGCTCCATTAATACTGATTAGAATACATCTGTAATTAACAGTATTGTGAAAACAGTCTGTTTTCATAAACCCAGTAAATGAAACACTTCCAGATTCACTGGATTTCCTATTTTCTGACCTTGAATTATGTATTCTGGCAGATCATAATATTAATCTCAGATGCAAGATGAGAATTCTTTTATTTGGCTTCAGTATTCTCCCCTCCCCTCCTTTCCTCTCAACCAGCTGCTTACTTGGCTTGTTACCTCATTGAAGATAGATGGATGGAAGGAAGGAAGGCTTTTCCCCCACCTCTGTTCCAAACATGCTGTTATGTTCATGAGTCATTTATCCCAAGCACCGGAAATAACTTTTCCAGTGGTTTTGACAGGTCAGAGGCAATGAGGAAATCACATTTCCATCCCCTATTGTGCCAAGACTACATACTGTAGCTGTCACAAGCTAGGAAAGTAGCTTCCCTTTCACTGTTCCATTACTCTTGAATCAACAAGTGACAGAGACGAAAGTGGGAAATGTAAGAGACTAAATGGGGTAAACGGATAACAGATTGGGAGACTAAATTTCATTAAATCCTATATTGCATAATCAGGAACATATGATATGATTGACTCAGGGAATCTGGAGTTTTCCTCCATGAATTTAATTACAATTTTGCAAGTAAAATCATTTCTTTAGACAAATTGATTTATTAATTTAAGCAGGTTGTGAAATGATGGAATTCTGCAACTGGAAACAGCCTTTCTCTAGTTACCATTAGGCTATATCTTGAAATTTTGAAGTGTTTGTTTGTTTGTTTTTTAGAAAAGATCTCCGAAGAGTCAATTGCCATGGCTTATCCTAAGCCTTGTTACCGAGATCTAATATATCCTGTGTTTTTCTACTACCATGATCTAAAATAGCTTTCCTTAACCTGAAGTTCTCCAAATATATAGACCTAGTCTGGACTATAGCCATGCTGATTAGACATTCTACACTTCATAGTTGAATAACTCTAAAGAGAACAAGTGAGGGGAAGGGGAGAAATAAGATTTATTAAAGTTGAGCCTGACTGTGGGTGATGCATCTGGCTTTTTAAAATGCATGTTTTTTATTTCCTAAACTGGCTTGCAGGCTTAAAATTCCCAGGCAATTGCCTGTCCATAACCCTGTTTAGCTTCAGGGTTCAGCCAAGGTCAGCTATGTGCTGGGAAGACTGATATAAATATACAAAATATTTAGGGAATTCCAATAAATATTTGATACTCCATCTGGGTGATTACAGTTATTTTTAATAACATATGCTGCTTTTTCTTGTCAACTTTTTAAAAAAGGACGATGCTCAATTACTTAATCTAGCTCATTGTTAACATGTTGTTATTTGAAAGGCACTGACTGTGAAAGGGCTAGAATTATTCTAATTATAAAATATACTAAAACACAGGTTTGGCCTGATCCAAGTCATGATTTGTTGCTTGACAAAAAGGAACTGGCAGTGTGTTTTACAGAACTTTTATCAAAAACTATTTTTACATTCAGATTTCCGTAGCCTGCAGACACATACATTCCAGATTTCCATCGTAAAACTTGATGTATGGTGCAGCATATAATAAAGATAATGGAGCCTAATCAAATATGACGTGAAAGTACATTTTACCATATAATGAAAAAATAATTATAAACCTTAATCACTTGCTTAATGATAAACTTGGAAGGTTTACTGATTGGCGATGTTGTCAAAAGGACATTGAGATTCAAACAGATGTGTTGCAATCAGACAGAAATATGGATAAATTCAAATTTGCACACAAAATAACCTATCTTCCCGGCTGAAAGAATGGCTATTTTTTTTTTTTTTAAAAGTGGAAGATATGCTGCCAGAAAAAGTGATGACAGTCAAAACATGCAGAGAACATGAAGGAACCATGTATTGTTTTGCCAGAAAAGACTTTGGATACCGATATCATAAGATATTTAACACCCTGCAAAAAGCTCCTTTTTTTAAACAAAGAAAAAACTAAACAAAACCCAATCTTTGAGTATTAAATGGCATGTGAAAGAACACGGCAGTCCATCCCAAGTACGACCCGTAATGAAATGCAAGCATTCTGTTACATTGCATGAAACAATAATCTAACATTAGATTTGGCAACCACATCAGCCTTAGAAACTACTACATGCCTACCTATTGCGGTCTTAGAAGTAAAACTATTCTCCTGGAAAAATGCAGCTAATGCATCTACAGAGTTGAAATAATGCCTGCTATTTCTAAAATGCTCCTGAATCTGAAAATTATTTCTTAAGATAGTAGATGCCTACAACGCAGTGATGGGTTGCCCCCGTTTCACACCTGTTCTATACCGCCAGGAGGCTCCGCCCACCAACCCTGATATCATCATAACACTTCTGCGCATGCACAGAAGAGTGCGTGCACAGCCCCATTGTGAACCTGTAGTAAAGGTAAGTAGAACCCACCCCTGCTAAAACGGTATTGTCTAAAGAGATCCCAAAGCTCAGAAAGTTTCCAGTATACTTTCAATTATCTGCCTTAAGCCAAGGACAGGGTAGTTAATTTCAGGTCTTCTGGCCCTCTAGTTTCACTAGTCAATTGGTTGAGCAACTCTTTTAATAAACTAAAAATTAAACTTCTCACCAAAACTTTCTCTGCCCATTACTATTATGATACCATCTCAGCAGCCCCTACTCCACTCCCACGCTTCACACCCTTCTCCTAGGCTAAGGCACACATAGCCAATCACCCTCACCTTCTCCACAACATCCAAACCAATGTCCCAGAACATGTTCTGTCCAGGAGTGGGTTCTACTTACCTTTACTATTGGTTTGCAACGGGATTGCTTACTTCACTCGCATGTGTGCATTGCTTCTGCGCATGCACAGAAGCTTCTGAGCATGCATAGATTCCTGATGATGACATCCGGGGTGGTGGGCGGGCTGGTTTTACTACCGGTTCTTGAGAACCAGTCCGAACCAGGGGGCAACCCACCACTAGTTCTGCCCCATAGAGAACTGATCCATTCCCTTTACCACACCATAGAGAGGACATTATCCAGGCCCCACTTTCTGGTTCACATCCAAAATCTGAAATAGAATTTCAAATTTGTTGTGAATTGTCAGGGATTAGATTATTGGTTTTGGTTTCCTGGGCCATGGTGCTAGAAAACTTCTCAGAGGAAAACTTCTCTACCAGGGAGGGGTTGAAATATAGTATCTTAGAAATTCCATGGTCCCTGTTGGGGTAGGGGAGAGGAAAGCGATGCAATGGTCCATTTGGCTTCATGGACAGAGGCCTAGCATGACAAGTGTGCCATGAAGAAATATCAGATTTGACATCTGCTCTGACAGAAGGCCATCAATAAGATGGGTCATTTTAAATATTCCAGCTGTCTGGCAGATATGCAACATTTCTTCCCTCAGGGAAAAAAGGGACATATATCAAGTTGTTGTAGCTTAGCTCTTATTCCCAGAAAAAGCAAGGGGAATAAAGATAAGGGATCCTTTGAACTTCATGTACATTCAAACCTACATTAAGACATGTGTGCCCAGTGGGGAAAATCTAAAAGCAGGCAGGTTGGGAAACAATGCTTGGAGGAGGTAAAGAATGTGAACAGCATGAAGAACTAGTGGTTAAAGTGCTGGTCTAGAAACTAGGGGTCCATGAGTTCTAATCCTTAGAACTGCTGAATGATTTTAGGCCAGTAATAGCCTCTTTCTCTCTCACACACATAAATAAATCTAACAAACAAACAAACAAACAAAATTCTCATTACCCAGAAGCCTGAATAGATTTTTACATATAAGTAAATCTAGAACCAGCTCACTGTTGCTTAGGAAAATAAAAGTGTTTTGATAAGATTTCATAATTCACATGCTAGTAAAACCAAAAGACAAAATTTGTGGTTGAAAACTAGGTTTGTAAATATTATCATTCCCAAACATTTTAATAATGTAGAATACATAATGTGTATGGAGATGAGTTTCTTTTATGCCTCTTCTTTGAGTTAGTGTTGACTGGCTGAGCTAATTCTGTACAAAAATCACCATATACTGTATGGGAATCAGGTGAAACAGAATGAGTTGAATGAAAGAGAGTGAGCGGATCTTTTGGTTCAGTTATGAATTAGCACTATTTTAAATGAAAATTCTAAGAACTATTATGCTGACACAAATTTTCAAGGCCTAAAAACTATAATTAGTACTGTACCAGAATTTATAAATGGAAAAAGGCAAGAGATCCTAACTAATTATTTGTTTTATAGCAACTAAGCTGCACATCTTCCAGCTTTCAAAATTGGAAGAAAAAAGAATAAGAGAAATATTAGAGCAAGGGAGTTATAAAATGATGGCTTGAAAAAGCTGTTCTGAAAAAAAAAGAGAGAGAGAGAGAATTTTTATAGTAGCTTAGAAAACGATGCCCAAAGTCTGAAGATGAGTGAAGAATTTATGAAGAAAACAGACCCATATAATATGAGGCAACCATTTTGTTTCCTTTCAGATCAATATCCCTTTTCTTTCTGATCTTACCATTTGTTCATCTAGACTTTTTCTCCCAAATGTTCTGATTTCTAGGCAGTCAGTTCAGAAGGAGAGGAGTTACAAGGTAGGCAAGTTGATTCAATTCTTCACTTATCCACAGTCTAAAGTAAGTTTCTTTTAAGAATATTTGTGTCAATCAGACTTTTAGCATAAAAGATATTGAAGATCATACAATTTGTTGCATCATCAGCCAACATCACAGCATCACAGCCTGTCTACGTTTATCATTTATCATCACAGCAATGGTTGGATGTTGCTATGAGTTACAAGGATGGGTAATTTCTTTATATTTTCACTATTTCATTTTGGAATCTATTTATGCTATAAAGTTGACTTGCTATAGTTTCAAATGAATAGAACACACAATACTTTTAAAGGTGGTTCATCCAAGAAGAATATTAAATCCAGAATCTAAAAATGCCTAATTGTACATATGCAAATTAGCTGAAGTTCTCAGACATAGAAATCAATTTGAAAAGGGTTCCCTGACAGCTAAAAATTATCACTTCAAAGGATCAGTGGTGAAGAAGAAAACAGAGCTATCTGTTCCCCTCCCACACAAATTACATTTTGGCTCAAAACAAAATGATGATTTTTTTTCCTCCTCTATTTTATCCACTGAGTGGAGAGAGCATCCCTTTATTTTATGTTCTTTGGTCCTATAAAACAGAGACTGTGATCAGTTTTCAGATGAGCTAAACACAATTTTCACTGTCTTTCTGCCTAACAATAGTTTTTTTCCTCCAATAATACAATCTTTTCTTTCTGCTGAACCAAAGGACATCCATCTGTTTTCATCAGTCTGGAAAGAACATTTGGTCTTTCCAGCAGTGATAACAAGTCAGTGTGGGCAGTAGCTGGGAATGACAGTATGAAGGATTATGTAATGGAAAGACTGTTTTCTAAAGCAATTTCTTTTGGGGGGGGGAGGAAGGCTTCCAGTTCAGCTGAACCAACTTCTAAATCAGATTGATTTAGGGCAATTCTGCACTGCAGCCTAAGCTACTTCTTTCTGTGCTGTTCCCTACAGTTCCTGAAGCTGATTTAACAAATTTTGGTCCAGACTGCAGTTGTTTGACCATGAGTTCAGCTACAGACTATGGCTACTGCAAGATCTGATTGGTCATTTCTTGATGACCTTCCTACAGAAAAGCAATCCACACAAACTTTGCACAGGAAAGGCGCAAAAATCATCTATCAATGCCTGTCATTCTTTTTAGGAATTGTTACTTCTTCACAAGTCTCCACTCTTTCCTTTGCTTTCCCAGATGTTTGTCCACAGTGTCCACATTTCTGTCATTTGACACTGCAATGTGTCAAAGATATTCATCCTTCTGCCAAAGAATATCTCCCACCACCCCTTACACTCTCACAGGGAGAGCCTCCTTAGGGTGCCGTCGGCCAGACAATGTCGGCGGGCGGCTCCCAGGGGGAGAGCCTTCTCTGCGGGAGCTCTTGCCTTATGGAATGAACTGCCCCCAGATATAAGAAAGATTCCTGACCTCCGCGCCTTCCGTCGGGCTTTGAAGACTCTGTTGTTCCGTCAAGCCAGCCTGACCAAATAGATTAATTTTAAATGGGTTTTAAATTGGTTTTAAAGGGGTTTTAGTAAGGGGTTTTAAATTTACGGCCAAATAGCTTTAACTTATTTTAGTAGTTTTAATTTTTGTGTCTGATTGTTTTAATATGGCTGTGAACTGCCCTGAGTCCCCTGGGAGAAGGGCGGTATAGAAATGTAATAAACTAACAAACTAACTAATGCAGATCCCCCCTCTCTCTTCCTTTTATTGTACCATGATTAGTATGACACTTCAGTGAAGAAATGGACCTCTTCTTCATCAGATGAAGAAAAAGAGTTCCTATAGATCTACAGACAGTAGGTCCATGAGAACTTTGTATCAATAAAAAAAAAACCTTGATGGTTTAGATTCATAAAAACAAGAAATAATGTCACAAAGGAGTGACATTATTTGAAACTTTGCAGCTTTCTTCCTCATGTTTACATTGCAATTAAAATAATGAACATAGAGTGGGAAAGAAAGAAGACTTTGGTCAGAAACCAAAAGAGAGCCCAGTGGGAGTTGTAAGAGCAGAAAGGAGATTTGTTGGCCAAAAATATACTGGCCAGGAGACATTATTGACTCTGTGGTCTTTATGGGGCCTTGCCAGAGGTGAAATGCTCCAAGGTCTGCTACTGGTTCATGTGCATGCGCAGTGTGCACCAAATGCACGCTTTGTATGCATGCACACATTTGGCATGCTGTGCACACATGTGCACTGCAGACACCACTGCATAATGCTGAAAGAGGAGGCTTAAGAAGTATTTTCTAAGGTAAGTAGAACAGCAAGGAGGGGGGAACAGTTGTGCCACACAATTTAGATTCAGTAGAAAACAGGATTTCTTGCTTTCTAGTGAATATAAATCGCATGGCACAGCTGATCATCACAAATACCAATTCGTCTGAAGCAGTAGCATTTTTTTTACTATTGGTTCACCCAAACTGGTATCTTTTATTACTACTGGTTCGCCTGAATCGGTCCGAACCTGTAGCCTTTCACCCCTGGCCCTTGCTAAATCATTTGGAATGGAAAGAGGGATGCTACTGAAAATGTACTAATCCAGCAATCTGGGATAAAATGACCTTTCAGATGGATGATTAACCAGTAGGAAACAGTTGTGTGCCAGGTGATGGGATCTTGTTAGATTGCAATGAAGTGAGATTGATTGCTTGGAAGAGCTCAAGGTAGCTCAGGATAAGAAACAGGGTTTTTGAAGTAGAGCTTCAAAACATGAATAGGGATGTGGTTTTATGATGGTGAACATCAACATTTAAGAAATGGTGGGTGGCCTATAGTGATAGCAGGGCAATTTTAAAATAGAGATCTGGCCTTAGGGCAAAAATCAAAAGATATTTAAATCAAAGCAATTTCCTCCAATTGGGATCAAATCCAGAATTAGGATCTTTGTCCTCAAGGGTAAGAAGAGGAAACTCTCACTATGAATTTTATTCAAACGCAGAATTAGATCCCCAAATAAATCTTGTAATCAATAAAATCAGGTGTGCTTTGACTTGGAGCTCAATTCCTGGGATTTCATAGGCCCATCCCTACAATTTTCTAACTTTAAAAAAGCTTGTTTTGTTAGATTAGCTCTTGAATAATGTAAATAATATACCTACCTTAAATAAGTTTGCATCAGGTATTGTAACTATACATTTAAATTCTTGGATATGATTTACACATACTTATGCTGACACAAGTTAAATAAATCAACTATATATTCCTTCCATTTACTTCTAACAAGTAATCTTGATATTTATTCCCTTCATATAAGGTCCTAGAACTTCTTTTTAGCCTTAATAGATGTAGGTTAAAATAGGTTCTTATTTCTGTTAACCATTAATGAACTTTTGCTGACATCAGGACTAAAACAATGAGGCATTAGGGATTTAATTATAGATAGAGGAAGAAGAGATCATTTGTTATATTTTAAAAGAAGAATGATAAGTAACTAAAATTATCTATACTTGTGATGAAAGTCATTTCCTCACATATGCATTTTCTTTTTTTAGTTTGTGTTGTAATTGTAATTTTATAATATTACTGTATATATACACAGATACTACTAATTCTCTTTTAACTAAAAATTGCAAAGAATAAGCCCACTGGAGAAGTTTAGTAAGGTTTCTATGACATTCTATTGCATCCATTCACTTCATCTAGACTCAAAAAGGAAATGTATAGAAAGCTGACATAATGAAATAATAATACAAGAGAATAGATCATAATATATAGGATAAGCCTCATTTAGTTCAATATAATGTAGTATAATGTAAATCAAAATTCATTTTTTAAAATGTGAAATGTTTTAAAAGGTTTTATTTAAATTGGAAACAATGCTTTTAGATAATTTTGCCTGCCTTATTTCAAATACAATATGAGGTTACCTTTCCTGAATCCATGATAGTTCTGATATTCCCTTCTTCCCCTTAAAAAACCTTTGATTGGTTCCTTATCTATTCCAGCAGGTTTTAAGTTTTAGATCTTTCTTAATTATGTCATTGTTTGCTGTCCCAAATGAATTTTGCTGGAGCTGCAAGAACTCAGCATGGAAAGTTTGCTACTATTATACAATGTAGATATGAGATCATGAAAAATTTAGGGCTGTGAACTTTGAAAGATTTGAGTATCATATGATTCAAAGGCATGTCTGTTTTGTGCTTGTGAACTCAGTCCATTGTTCTGCTGTGTTTTGAAAGCTATGCATTTATTTTAGTACTATATATATAAAAACATAAAAAAATGTAAAAGAATACATTTACAGCGTAACTTCGAAGTAACTTTAAATCATTTCTTGTATCAGTCTGAGATTTCAAAATCATTATTAAGATCAAGTTAAAACTCAATAAATAACTAAAGTAGCCAATATAATATGAAACTTAAGTCAGAATGAACTATTAATAGAAGTTTTAATCTAGTCTAAAAATTCAAACTTCATTAGAAAATATATAAAACCAATTTTGAAGCCTTAAAATCATGGAAATTCAAACTTGAATGCAATATGAATCTATAGATAATATTGTATTCAATAATATTTTTGTACGTCTACAGCTGCCATAGTTAACATACCTTGACCCATTTTGTTGGAACATCTGTTTTTCTTTGACAGTGAAACAGGAAACTGTTACTAAAGTAGACTATGGAAAATCGTCTTTAAATGCTGCTGTCAGCGACCATCTATAAAATGCCTCAACACAAATATTCTTCCAGTATAGATAAGAAATTGTCTTCTGCCACTAAGACGGACTATGTCATTTATTCTGACAGCAGCTTTTTACCATTTCAACCAGAAGTTTTATCAATCAATTGCAGGGGTTTCAAACTCCTGGCCCATGGGCCAGATGCGTCACGTGCTTGCTCTGCCCCCACCCCATTTAGTGAAGGGGAAAAAATATGATATGCCACATGATACTGCCATGATGACATGAGTTTGACACCTATGGTATCTGATCATGTACTTGAAACTGGGAATGCCAGATGTTTAAACTTATACACCTGTGGCTAATCACTCAAGAATTCTGGCTCTTGTCATAGTTGGCTGATCATTTACAGAAGAGGATAGGACTACTCATTCATATTTGTGATGATGCAAAAACCTAGCTCTATCCAATTCACAGACCCAGCTTTTGAGTTATAGTTGAAAGATTTGAGAATCTGATGCAGCATTACATTTACACTATTTAAACATTGAACCTCCTGTTTCCAATATGGCCTGCTATATCAACTTTTTCTCTTTTCTGCACATACACCCTTTAATAAAAAAAGGAGGCGGGGGGGACTGGAATTTGGCTTGTTATATTCTGTCTTCTCTATCCTCCATGAGCAGCATGATTTAAAGTTCCTGGTGTTTAATTAAAAGTCCTGTTCCCTTTTGGCACTGGCTTGCTAGAAAATTGGTACTACACGTAGAGAAGAGCCACACATAAGCAAACTCCATCCAAGCTTGTGATGTTCTTAATAAAATAGTGTTTGCAGTGCAGCATCTCTACAAAGAAAAAGAATAATGGAGTCACATGTAGAACAATAAACAAGGGAACTGGTGAGTAGATGCAAAGAATTTGCCTCTTCAAATAGTAAAGACCATGTGGTTGTCTAAAATAAAGAGCAGGTTTTCCTTCAAATAATTTAAAATTAGAGAATTGTCTTAGATTAACTGAAAAGGCATAAATGGGAACATTTATCTAATGTTCCCTGGAGAATAGCCTTAAATTCAGAATTGTCCCTTTCTCTGGTAGCTTAAGATGATGAGAAAATGATGAGTTATTTGGTAATAGTTTTGGTCACCATGATGTAAAAAGGATGTTGTGACTCTAGAAAGAATGCTGAGAAGAGCAACAAAGGTGATTAGGGGACTGGAAGCTAAAACATGTAAAGAATGGTTGCAGGAACTGGGTATTTCGAGTTTGATGAAAAGGAGGACGAGGAGTAACATGATAGCAGTTTTCCAATATCTCAGGGGCTGCCACAAAGAAGAAGGCAGGACAAAAGGCAATGAGTGGAAACTAATCAAGAAGAGAAACAACCTAGAACTAAGGAGAAACTTCCTGACAGTTAGAACAATTAATCAGTGGAACAACTTGCCTCCAGAAGTTGTAAATGCTGGAAGTTTTTAAGAAGAGATTGGATAATAATTTGTCTAAAATGTTATAGAATTTCCTGTCTAAGCAGGGGGTTGGACTAGAAGACCTCCAAGGTCCCTTCCAACTTCTAGTCTAGTCTAGTCTAGTCTAGTCTAGTCCAGTCCAGTCCAGTCCAGTCCAGTCTGAGCAAAAGGGTTGGCAACTAGAAGTGCTAACTTTTTGTGAATCAGGAAAAGGAATGTCAAAGAAAGAGTGAGACTCATGGCTAATTCTTCTAACTATACAACATTCACCCAAAGAAAGGAACTCATTAACATTGCCAAAAAAATCCCAAAACTTTTACCATGCTCTGTCTACTTTAGGGTATTTAGTAGTCTTGCAATAAAAAGATTTTCCAGAGTTCCATAATACAACCTACTCTTTAGTTTTAAAACTAAGCAGAATCCAAAAGTAGTTTTTTATTACGTTCAAATTTAATATGAACAAATACATGTTTTCTGAATCAATAAACAATGTGAAATTCTTGAGAATGATTTCCTGTTACATTTAATTATTTTAACTTTATGTTATGAAATCACAAACAGTTTGTAAAAAATGCATGGTAAATCTATGTGCAATACCAGCAGCAGCCTTGAGGGGGAAGTGTCACAAAAGGCAAAAAGTTTTGCAGTACAATCTGAACATTCTGAATATCCTATGACCTCTCCTTTGGATCTGGATGATTCTACATCATCTAGAAATACGTGAAATAGCATATAAATATACGAAATAAAAAGATAATCATCAATGACCCCATGTCAACCATCTTGGTTTTTTCCCCTGTCCCTCTCTGTGAACATCATGTTCAAACTGATAACTACTCAAAAGTTGATCCTGTTGAATTAATGTGTCTCAGACTAAGGTCCATTTAATAGAATAGGCAATATGCTCTCAGACTAAACTGTATGTCCTCTGACTTCCTTATCTTCACCTCACTGGACTTTTAAAAATGATTATTTTAATAAAAATAAATAGATAAGTCATATTGCAAAGCTAGCCAGTGACCTCTAGCTTCATGCTTATTTGCAGAAAGGTGGGCAGATGAACTAGTCCATTGGCTGAAAGATAAATATTCTGTGACAGGTCATATCCTCCACCATAACTATTTTGGAATAAATATCTTTCCCATTTTGAAATGTTATACACCACATATGTTCAGAATTCCAAATGGGTTTAGGTTTCTTGATTGCAACAAGTACAAAAAAAACATGGCTTCCAAGTAGAAATAACATTTTATCAAGATTCAGACTGGGCCTCTCCACCAATTCTATCTCTGAGAGCAATGGAATCATCCAAATTGCCACTTTCCTCACTGGAAGAGTTTCGCTGAGAAGCTCTGAGCTGTTTGTGAATCCTGTGAAGGAGAGGTGGGAGGCGCATGAATTAACAACCAGTTCACCCCAGCACCGAAAATGTGAGCATGCGCGTGACCTTCTGTGCATGCACATGCTTGTGCATGCGCTTGCACATATGCGCACAGGTTAAAAAATGCAGCTAAATAGGACGACATACCACCGGGGCGGGTGGGAGGCCCACCCATAGGTCACAATTACTGATTTGCCCGAACTGATCCCAACCGGCTGAATCCCACCCCTGCTGTGAAGTGACCAGGCATTTGAATAAATGAAAAAATCCTTTTGCATTCTGTCAATAGTTGTTTGCTCTCAAGGAATCTTACATTTTAGATCTTTAGAATAAATATGTAGTTTCTAAAGTCTTGAAGCAATGTAGCATTGACAGCAATAAAAGTAAATAGGCATTAGGAATTATCTTTTTTTTAAAAGATAAAAAGAACAGACAAATTTAACAAGAGAGTTCAAAGAATGAATTAAAGTGAACCATAATAGCCAGATTTATACAATCCTATCAAATAAAATAAACATGCTTAAGAATCATTCTTTGATTTCATTTTAAATATAATTAATTTGGATTTTTTTTTAAAAAAAAAGTCTTTTTTTTGCCTTATGTACAATATAAGATTATGCTGGGTTCAGGTAATGCAAATTTGTCTTACATTCCTGAATTCAGGCTTAAAGTAATCTTCTCCTCGTATCTGTGGGCAAATATATAAGCAGCTGGAGTATCATTCAAACTGAACAGATGGATAATCATAGTGTGAGCAGATTGGTGAAGAGGCACAGTGTAGGATGTGATGCCATCCTCCTCTGAACTTAAACTTTTTTGGAAAAGCAGCTTTTCTATTAAAAAAAAGAAAAACAACAACAAACACAATGACTCTTCAATCCCAACCTAGTAAATATCTCACCATTTAATCCACGGTGCAATCTATTGCATGTTTATAGTACATGTTCAAGATGTCCCAAGCCTATCATTACATTCATTACATGCTGTGAATGTAAAAACCTCCTTGCCAGAATGCAAATTGCCAGCTCAGGCATTTCCAGTCCAAGTCTTCTTGAGAGAGAGAGAGATTCACATACACAAAGGAGGTGCCCCAGTTGCTCCCTCTTGGAGACACACTAAAGACTTCATTTAATATAGAAGGCAAAATTCTATGCAGTGAAGCTTTTAAAACAGTTGGGTTAATCATCTTCCAGCAGCTTTTCATTAAAGTACAAAATTCCCCAAAAGCAAGAAAAGTGCAGTAAATTGAATTAGAGAAGCAGTTTCTTCAGTCAGTGCTATTTTGGTAACAATAAGCAAAAGTTTTCTGTGTGGTACTAAATCAACTTCCGATGATCTAAATTCTTCTATACAAGCTAGTATATGGTACATAATTCACCTTTACATATTGTAGGCTATGTTCATAATTTTTCTTTAAATTCTTTATATAGTTGGTATTCTTGAAGATATTCCCATTGACTTCTAATTTTAGGATGGAGAACTCTAGAGTTATGCCTGCAATCTCCCTTTTACGTTGATGTCTCTGTAATATATCTTTTCCTGCATGACGTTTTCCAATTGTATTTGGACAATGACTCCTTTGATCATAACTACCAGAATTGCTGGGATTAATGTTCATCAGATTCTGGAGGGCCATGGCTTAATATAATACATGAACTAGATCACCATAGTATTTTCAGAAAATCTTGGTTAATATATTATAGTACCACCTGATTCGCGAATTGTTCTTTTATTCCAATCCCTAATCTTTCACCTAACAACCTGAAGCCAAATGCTGATGCTGGAAGAATTATAAACCATGCTTAGATATACACTTTAGGGATTACTAGTCCAGGCTATTCCATAAACCCTTCCAGACATGCTGTCCAGTCTTCTCAAAATGATACACTTTGCCCCTTCCTTTATTGCAGTGCTTCTCAACCCTGGGTAAATTACCCAAATTTATCTTTATAACATAATCTTGCAAAGTCTGATGAGGTCTTTGTTTTGAGACCTTTTTCTTCCTTGCTTATCTCTTTAGTAATGGTTCTCTCCCCTTCAAGTTATGCCCTTTATTTTCTACACTGGTTACCTGGTCAAAGAGATGGCAGTGTTATTTACCAGATAAGTCAAGGACATCTGAGAACTGCACTTGAAGGTTAGGGGTTATCACAAAAGTGTTTTTTTTCACACATGGACAAGAGAAGAAGCATAAAGTTGCAACGGAAGATAAAATAGACTTGCATATATTAATTTGTACAGATATAGATTTGAAAAAGGGACGTGGTGGCTCAGTGGCTAAGACGCTGAGCTTGTCAATTAAAAGGTTGGCAGTTCAGCAGTTTGAATCCCTAGTGCTGCATAACAGGGTGAGCTCCTGTTACTTGTCCCAGCTTCTGCCAACCTAGCAGTTTGACAGCATGTAAAAAATTCAATTAGAAAAATAGGGACTACTTTAATGGAAAGGTAACAGTGTTCCGTGCGCCTTTGCCGTTTATTTATGCCAGCCACATGACCATGGAGATGTCTTCAGACAGCACTGGCTCTTTGGCTTTGAAACGGAGATGAGCACTGCCCCCTAGAGTTGGGAACGACTAACACATATGTACGAGGAAAAACTTTACCTTTACCTTAGATTTGAAAATAATTTCTTAACATAAATGGAAATATGGTAGGTCTAACTACACAGAGAGTACAATGAAGAAATGACTTATGTACTCCAATTGTCTGCTGATTCGTGATGAGCAGCTTCAAGATCCCTACCTTGCTTTTCCTGCTTCCTTACTTTTAAATCACATTTGGGCCACACAGTCCTTTAAGCAAAGGACTGTAAAGTAGAACATATGGCCACTGAAGCGAACAAGAACAATTTTAAAGGATAGATAAGAACTGGAGGCATTTTTTCTAAGCTCTTAGATTTATTTTAAAAATTCTATCCCCCCCCCCCCAAGTTTAGTTATTAGAAAGATCTCATCTTTAGATGAAATGTTATCAAAAATAAAAATCTATAAAATGTTCAACTAATCTACCAGTATTTTTAAGGACTGCTAAAATTCTCATGCTTTGTTCACAAACCACTACTATATTTCAAACCTTGCCATAGAATGCTGGTGCTAATAGAATTTGTTCCACTTTAACAGAGCTCTTCAGTATTTCTGCTATACACATATTGCTGTTTTTGTGCACACTTATTAAGCCTTAGAGAAGGGATGGGAACGTTCTGAAATGTATTTTCCATAATGGCAGGAAATATACAATCCAGATAGACAGCAATATCCATAACAAGCCAAAAGAACGTGAAAATAATACATTACATCATTTTTATTAATGACCAGAATGAGAGGGTTGAGAGGATGATTATCTGATTTGCAGAAGATCCAAAACTAAAGGCTGGCTGATGCTTTAGAAGACAAAGAAGATTAAAGAACATATAGATAAGTTTGAACAGTCAGCTGAAATGAATAGGATGAAATGTAGCAGGGAGAAATGTCATGCATCTTGGGAGAGAAAATGAAAGACAGAAGTTTAAGATAAGAGATATCTGAATGGTAGTGACCCATGTGAAAAAATATCTAGATATTTACAAGTAAATATCAAAAAATATCTAGAATATACAAGTTCAACATGAGCCAACACTGTGATGCAGCTGCTAACAGGTTATTATTATCTTAAGGTGCATGAACATAGATTCAAAATCATAGGTAGTGATTTTCAACTCACCTCTGCTGAGATCTTGGTGTTTACTAAGCTTGCAATGATTCCTTACCAAACTAGGTAATATTTACAGTTATAATTTCAGTTTCTCTATGAGGAATCCAGAAGCATTCTTAGAACATAGAAATGGAGGGTTCCTACAGCCCAGGCTTTTTGAAAGTATATCCAGTTCCCTAGGACAGAAGATGGGAAAACAAAGTTAAGAGTAGCACAGAAAACGTGACAGGAAGAAGCCTTACTAACTTGCCTTGTAGTAAATTGTCCTTCTGATTGGATATGGCAGTGTTGTGACCAAGGCTCAAATAGTGATCACCAAACACAATTCAGGCCTGAACAAACTTATTTTATTAAAACAGCTGAGAATTAATTCATTTTCAACTTAGTCCAAAACAAATTCTTCATAACCAATCCCTCAGCCTATCACCAACCTTTGATGTCTTTGGCAACCTGCCAAAGGCTTTTCTTGGCAAAACCCCCACAAAGTTCAAGAGATGCTGACAAGAAGCACTGGAATCAAAGTTACTTTTCTACAAAGAACCCAAGCTGCTGTTTTAAGACTCATGGGAGTGGCCAATCATCTTCTGGCCTTACTCCCGAGTTGTTCCTTCAGCTGCTCTTGCCTTCTGGCAGCTCTTTGCATGTGTGCATTAGGAACAGGCTCCTCCTGTTCCTCTGCCTCTCTGCTGTCCACCTCTGGAAGTTCTGGAGTCCATGCATTGCTCCCAGATGGCCCTGGCCCATTGTCCTCCCCAGCCTCCTCACTGTCCAACTCAGCTGCCAGGTCCACAGGCTGCTGGTGGACCACAATAGGCAGCCACTTTATAAGTCTGCAACCTTTCCCCTGCCATTTTCTGAGAGCATATATGACATCTTCAAAAATCCAAATGTGCCAACTGACATTGCAAAGGATGGTTACTGATCACAAACTATTGACATTTTTTTCTTCTCCAAGTGAAACTGTTCTACCTTCATTATAAGCTCTGCTGAAAATTGGAAGCACAGGACAGATCCAAAACATGCAGAATTTGAAGAGTAAGGGAAACTAATTCCTTTAATGGCTTCTGGTTTGAGGAAGGCTCTGGATTCACTAAGAATGGTTTTATTTTCTTTATACACATCACAGAAGTGAAATGCCCAGGAACTAAAATATAAGAAAATGCTGGATAAATAATTAAAGAGGATTAAAAATGTTTGAAGCACACTGACAGCAGAGCAGCAAGCCTAAAAGAATGAAAGTTAATATTTATTATGCTTAAGGAAGAAATCTAGATTAGTAATAATATTCCTTCTAATTCTCTTATTTCTTCAGCCTTAGCCTCGTAGTATGCTGATTCCTGGTGTGTAGGATAATATTATAGAATTTCTAACCAAGGTGGTCTCTCACTTCTAAAATACTAGTCTATGTAAGTATCTCATTTGCACAGGCTTGAACTGGAGCACACAGAGGAATTCATCAAAATTTGTGACTCATAGTTGTATTATTTTTTATTAGTTTCATCCATTAATATTATAGTAAAGTAGCTCAGATATCATTATCTTTATCAAAGCTACTCATGAACCATTTTTAAAATTTTCCAAAATTTTCTTTATTACATATTACTTATTATCTTGGAGATCACAGTGATGACTAACCTTTTCCAGACCAAGTGCCCAAACCACACGCGCCTGAACCCCCAAAATGCAATTTGCACCCTGCCCCATGCATCACACATGCCCCTCTGCACATGCCCCAGCCCGCATGTGCATGTACAGATGGCCACCGTGCATGTACCCCACCCCCGCATATATGCAGCAGAGACCCAAAGACCAGCTGGCCAGAGGGAGGCATGCATACATGTGCAGCAGAGCTGAACTGGGGTGATGCCATCACCATCACGGGTCTATATCAGGTAGCATCGAGTGGGGCAAGTTGATCATTATATTTTTAAAAAATCATATCACAGGACATTTTTAGCTCTTTGGAAAAATTCTGGTGGACTATAATACAATATTCATGGAAGATAGTCATTTTTAAATGTTTCTTATACTGTAACTATATATGTTATATAGTTCTTATACTATAACTATATATGTTATATAGTTCTTATACTATAACTATATATGTTATATAGTTCTTATACTATAACTATATATGTTATAGAAAGTGGGAAACCATAAATTCAATTCCTGCCTTAGCCATGAAAGCCATGAAACTGGGTCACTTTGCCCTCTTCCTCCCAGGTTATTGTTGTTGTGGGGAAAACAGGAGGAAGAAGATATATCCACTGCTTTGAGTGATTTGTAAAAATAATAATAGAAGAATATAAATAAATATTTTTCCTTTCATTTTTATGGTTCAGCAAAATAATCAAGGATGCATTTTATCTGTCTGAGCACCCTGTTTGTATACCAACCTAATTTGTTCAGTATTCAAATCTCCCAAGATCATCCTCAGAAATGCAGACATAAAGCAGTGTTTTACCTCAGTTTGTCTTGATCGGGAGGGGGAAAAAAGCCTATTTCTCCAACAGAAGGGAATATATGTAGGTCGGGGTTGACTTGTGAAGTCCAACTTCTCATTTGCAGGTCTACTCATCTTTATGACATATTCACAAAACCAGCTGGGCATCTATAGTTCTCAAAACACTTGCTAATAAAAGTTGAAAAAATAGCCCCTTTCCTACATTCTATAAGAACCAATTAACAATTTCAGTAGTTTGCACAAACAAGATATTTTTACAAGGAGACCCCAATTATTTTGGCTATGAAAAATTATACCTATTGAAGTTGAAGGCATATAACAACTTTTCAGTAAATAAGTACCTTGGAAATTAAGGGTAACCAATAATTATGCAATCCATAATAAATAAAATGGTAGCAATAAAACCACTGGAAAAGATATTCAGATTTGTCTATACCTACAAAGAATAGAATTGTACAGTGGTTTTTCTTCTGATGTTTTATAGATACAAAAGTTGAATTTTGAAGAAACAAGCTAGAAAGATCGGCACTTTTGAACATTGATATTGTATAATATTGTGAATAGTGAAAACAAAGTTCCTATTCAAGGGCAAAGAATTACCATGGTATCTTGTTGCGGCGCCTCGAGCGGTTGGGAATGGGAGGCACTGTTTTACGGTGGTTCTCCTACTACCTCTCTGGCTGCTTGCAAGCAGTGTTGGTGGGGAGGCAGAGGTTGACCGCGAGGCCCCTCACATATGGGGTTCCCTAGGGATCAGTTCTCTGTCCCCTGCTGTTTAACATCTATATGAAGCCACTGGGGGAGATCATCCGTGGTTTTGGGGTGGGGTATCATCAAAATGCTGATGATACCCAACTTTTTATATCCACCCTGAATCAGCCCAATGATGCCCTCTATGTGATGTCCCTGGAGGCAGTGCAGCTCTGGATGGGGAGGAACAGGCTCCGACTCAACCCTGCCAAGATGGAGTGGCTGTGGGTACCGGCATCTCGGTTCCAAGGGAATATTCCATCTTTGGTCATAAGGGAGAGAGAGGTGTTGCCCCTGTGAATAGGGCATGCAACTTAGGCATCCTCCTGGATGCACGGCTGACCTTAGAAGAACATGTTATGATTGTGACCAGGGGGGCATTTGCCCAGATTTGTCTGGTGTGCCAGTTGTGCTCCTACCTGGATCAAGATGCCTTACGCATGGTCACCCATGCACTCATCACCTCCCAGATCGACTATTGCAATGTTCTCTACATGGGATTATCCTTGAAAACCACTCGGAGGCTTCGGCTGGTGCAGAATGCGGCCGCGCGGGTAGTGATGGGAGTGTCCCGATGCTCCCATGTTACACACCTCCTGTGTGACCTGCATTGTTACTGGTTGCCCTCTGGGTGAGGTTCAAGGTGTTGGTGATTACCTATAAAGCCCTACATGGCTTAGGCCTGGGGTATTTGGCAGAACACCTGCAGCCAGCAACAGCTCCCCATCACCCGGTGCACTCACACAGAGAGGGCCTATTTGGGGTCCCGTCAGCCAGGCAATGTCAGTTGATGGCCCTGAGAGAGAGAGCCTTCTCTGTAGGCGCACCTACCCTCTGGAATCTTCCCTTGGAGCTCCAGGTAGCCCCTGACCTTCGCTCTTTCCATCGTGACCTTAAAATAGGGTTGTTTCACCAGGCTGGCCTGGACTGAATGGGAATTTTAGTTTTTATTGTCTGAATTTTAATCTGGACTGGAGTTATTATTTTTGTGAGCCACCCTGAGTCCTCGCGGAGAAAGGACGGCATATAAGTCCGATAAAATAAAATAAATAAATAAAGAATTAGCATAAACTATTATATTATATTGTAGACATTATTTCTTAATCCCTGAGAAGTCCATAATGCTGGGAAAAGTGGAAGAAAAGAGGATTAGCAGCAACAAAGAGCATAGACTAAATTGCAACAGCAAATAAAGCAACATTGAAAGGCCCAAAAGAAGATGACCATGGAGAAAGTCTATTGATATGCTCACTAAAACTGAACTTCAAACAGATGGCATTAAATCAATCCTTTAAATATGAAATAGTACATATAATACACATTTAAAAATAATTTCTCAGAATTATGACAGAGCCAGCAATTCTCCTTAAAGTGTCCTACTCAGGAGAAAATTCTTAGTTGCGAACTGGGTCTTCTTTACAGCTTTGGGTTTTTTAATCTAGATAAATTTACTTGATTATCAATGTTCATATCCTTCCTCTATATACTCCCTTAGAATGAACGTATGAACATTTTCTATCCTAAGGGGAATGATGTTTAAATGGACCAACATGTTTTGCTTAGCGGTAAGGATGTGGTGGCTCAGTGGCTAAGATGCTGAGCTTATTGATCGAAAGGTCAGCGGTTCAGCGGTTCAAATCCCTAGTGCTGTGTAACGGGGTGAACTCCCATTACTTGTCCTAGCTTCTGCCAACCTAGAGGTTTGAAAGCACATAAAAAATGCAAGTAGAAAAATAGGGACCACCTTTGGTGGGAAGGTAACAGCGTTCCGTGTGCCTTTGGTGTTTAGTCATGCCGACCACATGACCATGGAGACATCTTTGGACAGCGCTGAAATGGACATGAGCAGCGCACCCTAGAGCCGGGAACAACTAGCACATATGTGCGAGGGAAACGTTTATCTTTACCTTTAAGAACTCTCAGCTCAATTTGCTTTTTGTAGTTTCCTGGATTAGCTCCTTCTCCAAACACTAATATTTGGAGGAAATGGCAGTATAGGAAATAATTATTCTGACTTATTTGCAGGGTTTCTATAAGTACTGAGGTGAATTTAAAGATAATTACAAGAAATCTTACTCTAATTATAAAGAATGTTTGATCAGTGTGAAGCAGAAGCAATGGAATCCTATTCCAAAAATGTGAGTGATTAGCAACCTTCTAATGGATATCCAATTTTTTGGGGTTCTGACATAGTAGTCATAGCCAGTAAGAAAACATAAGCAATAATGAAGCACAGTCTCAGGTTTTGAGGCTTTCCAGAAAAACTATTGTACTTACAAGAATTAGTATTTAACATATTGGTTCCTTTCTCATGAGACTGATTACTCAGCATGATTCTTTACTGGTAGCATCAGATATTCTAAGAGCATCTGTTAACAAAGCTGATACATCTGAATCATGCAGATTTTATTATCGCTATGATTTTTCTGTTTTCATTTATTGGCAAGACCCACTTATAGTGACTTGATCATTTAATTACCTCTTGGTCATTGAAGAGCTGTTTTAAGTAATTATTATAGTTCTGTTTTTTAATCAGAAGATTTTTCTCCCATTCCTTCTTAAAAAAAAAGTATTAGAATAAAGCAAAACAGTGGTTTGCTATGGATGTAATTTTGCTAAAAACTGGAGGTGCTCATTTTCATCAAAACCATTGTAAAGCACAGTCACATGATTGCAGAACATTGCAACTGGCCATAAATGCAAGTTACCAAGTACCCGAAGTTCACTCACATGATTGCATAAGTACCTGACCATCCAACTTCAAATCTGAAACATATGTAGTCCCAAGGTAGGTCCATTGTAACTTCAAACAAATGCTAACATTTGATTTTGTAAAAGAAAAAAAAAACCTTAACTGTTAAATCTATTTTATTTAACAAGTTATTTAACAAACTGGTCCCATAGGCCATTCCAGTGCTACAAATGAGATAAATCCTAGTATTTCTTGACCTGGTGCCTAGAGGCTGCAAGGGACCAGATGGGAATAAAGAAGCTGAAATAGAATCCTAGCAAGATATAAATATATTGATTAGCTAGAAATTATCATCCTTTTGTTTGTTCCAGTTATAACTCTAGATAAGGAAATAAGTCCAGAGTACTGATAAAAAAACTTATGGACCCAGTGCACTGGCAAGTGAGTTCAGGAACCCATAATTGAGGGCTGTAGGAGCCTATGGATTCAAAACTAGAATAGCAGCTAGAAAAAGGGGACAGATAGAGTAAGATAATATCTATCTAATGCTGAACCTATTATTGTTTGGTTCATTTCAAGGAATAACAACATCAATTGTTCTCTTCTCCCCCCCCACCCCCATTTAATTAGTATTTAAGGTAGAAATGCTGAATCCAGCTTTCCATGTAACTCTACGGAATAAAGCTGTCACATCCTGACAAATAGATACAAAGGATTGGCAAAGCTATGTGAAAAACTGGATCTTGAGCAGATTATAGTTATAAATAAATTGAAATATGTTATAATGGAACAGGATTGTCTAAATGTGAAATGTTTTAAGCCAAAGTGTATGATACAATAGATGAATAAGAAAAGTATTGAGTTGTAGGCAGCTTAAAAGGTTCTATTTGCCATCGGTCTTTGAAACAACTTCCAATAAAGCCATTTTATAAGGCTTATTTCATGATTCCTTAATAGAACACAGTATTAGTTTTCCAGTAGTCTCATATGAATCATCCTGGCCTCTTCGGATAATTTTATACTCAAGGAGGGGAAATAGGGGCAGATATGCCAGTATTGTTCATCCATGGTTATTCTAGTTGCCTTCTCTAAATTGAGGTGATTGTCACTGACTTAATCATAAATTTTAAACTCTTATGTGCTAGGATTCTTCAATGAGACTTTATTTATTTATTTAATAATATTTATCTAGTTAGTTTATATAGAAAGCCAGTTTGGTCTAGAGGTTAAGGCACCAGGATAAAAACCAGGAGGCTGTGAGGTCTAGTTTTGTTTTAGACATGAAAGCCAGCTACTAACTTTGCTCCAGTTATTGTCTGTGAGCCCAATTCACCTTACATGGATGTTGTTGTGAGGAAGGAGTATTAGGTATGTTCCCCGCTTTGGGATACTTCCAAAAAATAATATTAAAGGTGGAATAATAAATAAATAGTTACCATCTCACAAAACTTGACTCTGGGCAGCATATAACAAAAAACAAATCATGAAATAAACGATATTTAAAACATTACACAATTAGAATTCTATTGTTATTGAATAAATATTAAAGTTTTTGTTATTGTTATTAAATAACTAGGAGAAAGATTATTCAATATTATAAGCAATGTAGCTTCCATGTGATCTGGCATCTCTCTGCATCTCTACTCTTCGGCTTTCCATGTAGCAGTATTGATACGTTTGATACAGACTTGATAATGTATAGCAGGTTCAGAATTCAAATCAGAAATGGAGGAAGTCAATTCTGCATACTCAGAGGAGCAACTAGATTTTGCTCCTCTGGCTTTTTGTTTAAGTCCTGCTTCCCCTTATCATCTTTTGATGAAAACCTGTTTAAGGAGGCTATGACAATTATGGCATATTGCTGTGGAAAAAAAATATATGATAGAAAATACCAAACATTCATGGCTCCCTAGATATAAAATGAAGAGGCCTGCAAGACTCCTTATGGATAACAATTTTGGCTTGTTAGGCAGTCTTATAAAGTTTATTTACTTTTAAAAACTTATAATATTCTTTTAATTTCTATTGTTTTCATAACTTCTGTAAGTTATGAAACTTACGGGTTTGCGGGGGAACCCAGGGGGGAGAGGGACAGGTCCGGCAGTTTGTGATGCCATAGGGGGTTTAGATTCTGGAGGCAAGAGGGCTCCTATAGAGCCCTCTGTTGAGGGCTGTGCTATAAATACACTGTGTGGGAGGGGCAGATATGGTGAGAGCAGGGGACCATATCCTGTGGTGGGGGCATGCACTCACTGCCTTTGAGCGATTGCGTGCCCCAGTCCCCCAACCTATTCCCATTCCCTGGGTTGTTTAGAGTCTCAGGACCCGAGGCTCCGGCTGTTGTTATGCAATGTGAGGTCCATTGTAAATAAGGCCCCCCTCATATGTGACCTTCTTCAAGAGGGGGGTGCGGACCTGGCCGGTATTACCGAGACCTGGTTGGGCCACGAGGGGGGGGTTCCCTTATGGAGATGTGCCCACCAGGTTTCCTTGCATTCCACCAGCTGAGAGCTCAGGGTAGGGGTGGGGGAGTAGCGGTCATTATTAAGGAAGGTCTGGGTCTGAGGGAGGCCACTGTACCTCAGATAGCTGGGTGTGAGTCCATCTTTGTGAGGTGGGGTCGTGGTGGGCAGATGGGTCTGTTAGTCACGTACCTGGCTCCCTGCCACGTGGCAATGACCCTGCCCGAGCTTCTCAATGTTGTAACCGAGGTGGCGGTTGATACCCCCAGGCTTATGGTCATGGGGGATTTCAATCTGCCATCTCTAGGTGAAACATCTGAGATAGCCTGGGAGTTCATGGCTTCCACGACAGCCATGGACCTGACCCAGGTAATTCAGGGCCCGACTCACATTGGTGGACACACCCTGGATCTAGTTTTTGTCTCTGGTCAGTGGTTGAGTGGTCTTGACATTGGGGATATAGGAGTGGAACCCTCATCATGGACTGACCACTCGCTCCTTCGACTTGACTTTCTGACCGCTGCACCTCACCGCAGGGAGGCGGAACCGACCAAGTGGTTCCGCCCCAGGCGCCTGATGGTTCCTGATAGGTTCCAGACGGAGCTTGGGCCATTTCCTGAGACACTGACACATGACTCGGCTGAGGACCTGGTGGCCGCCTGGGATAGGGCGGCCGATGGGGCCTTGGACCACGTTGTGCCTTTGTGGCCTCTGACCCAGCACCGAACTCACTTATCTCCTTGGTTTACCGAGGAGCTGAGGGAGATGAAGCGCCGGAAAAGACGCCTAGAGAGCGGTTGGAGGGCCAGTAGCTCTGAATCTGACTTGACACTAGTAAGAGCTCATATTAAGACTTACATAGTGGCGATAAAAGCGGTGAAATCTAATTATTTTACCGCTCTTATCGTGTCATCAGATAATCGCCCAGCCACCCTGTTTAGGGTGACCCGCTCCCTCCTCCATCTGGGAGTGCGGGAGGATCCCTTGCAGGGACGTGCTGAGGACTTTGTTCAATATCTGGATGATAAAATAACTCAGATTCGGGATGATTTGGCCACTGACTGGGTTAGTTCAGGCGAGGTGACTGAGGCAGGTCTTGAGAGTATTATCTGGGCTGAGTTCGATCCTGTGGCTCCCGAGGACATGGACAGGATTCTGGGAAGACTGAACGCAACCACATGTTTATTGGACCCGTGTCCCTCCTGGTTGGTGCTGGCCTCCTGGGAGGTTACAGGAGGCTGGCTCCAGGAGATTATAAATGCTTCTTTGAGTGAGGGTGCCCTACCGGCTGCCTTGAAGGAGGCGGTGGTGAGGCCCCTCTCAAGAAGACTTCCTTGGACACAGCTGAATTAGCTAATTATCGTCCAGTCTCCAACCTTCCCTTTCTAGCGAAGGTTGTTGAGAGTGTGATGGCATGGCAGCTTCCCCGGTACCTGGATGAAGCTATCTATTTAGACCCTCTCCAGTCCGGCTTCAGGTCTGGATACAGCACCGAAATGGCATTGGTCATGTTGGTGGATGATCTCTGGAGGGCCCGGGGTAGGGGGTACTCCTCTATCCTGGTGTTGTTAGACCTCTCAGCAGCTTTTGATACCATCGACCATGGTATCATGTTGTACCGGTTGGAGGGATTGGGGGTGGGGGGCACCATTTTACGGTGGTTCTCCTCCTACCTCTCCAACCGGACACAATCTGTGTTGACAGGGGGGCAGCGGTCGACCCCAAGGCACCTAGTGTGTGGGGTGCCACAAGGGTTGGTCCTCTCGCCTCTCCTGTTCAACATTTATGTAAAGCCGCTGGGCGAGATCATCCGTGGTTTTGGGGTGGAGTTCCATCAGTACGCTGATGAAACTCAGCTGTACATCTCCACCCCAGACCACCCCAACGATGCCGTGGAAGTGATGTCCCAGTGCCTTGAAGCCGTGCGGGTCTGGATGGGGAGAAACAGGCTTCGACTCAACCCCTCCAAGACCGAGTGGCTGTGGCTGCCGGCGTCCTGATATAGCCAGCTGACTCCATCGCTGGTTATTGGGGGTGAATCATTGGCCCCCACAGAAAGGGTGCACAACTTGGGCGTCCTCCAGGACCCACAGCTGTCTTTAGAGGATCATACGACAGCTGTGGCCAGGGGGGCTTTCTATCAGGTCCGCCTGATACGCCAGTTGCGGCCCTTTCTAGATCGGGACTCCCTACGCACAGTCACTCAGGTGCTCGTCACGTCTCACCTGGACTACTGTAATGCTCTCTACATGGGGCTCCGCTTGGGGTGCACCCGGAGGCTCCAACTGGTACAGAATGCGGCTGTGCGGGGGATTATGGGAGCGACAGGGCGCTCCCACGTGATACCTCTCCTGCGTGAGCTGCATTGGCTGCCGGTGGACTTTCGGGTGCATTTCAAGGTGTTTAAAGCGCTCCATGGCTTAGGACCAGGGTACCTACGGGACCACCTTCTGCCACCAATTGCCTCCCACTGGCTGGTTCGTTCCCACAGAGAGGGCCTCCTCAGGGTGCTGTCAGCCAGACAATGCCGGCTGGCGACCCCAGGGGGGAGCCTTCTCTGTGGCAGCCCCCACCCTCTGGAACGATCTTCCTCCAGAACTGAGAACGATCTCCGACCTCCGGACTTTTCGTCGGGCTTTGAAAACTTATCTCTTTCAGCTTGCCGGTCTAGCCTGATCCCTTCTAATTTTAAAATCTTTTAGAGTTTTTTAGAGTTGATTCATTTTTAATATCTATTTGTTTTAAATTTTCAGCCAAATTTATATTTGTTTTTATAATATTTTAACTTTTATGTACTGGTTTTTATTCGGCTGTTCACCGCCCTGAGTCTGTAAAGAGAAGGGCGGTATATAAGTCTAATTAATAAATAATAAATAAATAAATAATAAATTCTATGAAAACAATGCTGAGGAAACAGCTCTGTGGATTCTATGGGAGATACTGAGGAAACTTAATTTGCTTTTGGCTGCTAATTTCAGCCGTCATGTGGGTCCATTTGAATGAAATAACCAATATACATTTTAGAAAATCTGTATGCTTTGTTGCTAAAATATTTTATTTAAATCAAGCATTACATGAGAGTGGCATATGAATTTCATTGCTGCCAGCATGATTACCCAATATCTATAATTATTATAATAAAGCCTCTGTTAAAAATAATTTGTAGGTTTTTGATGTTGATTTGCAAAAGTACCATCAGGATATTGGAGTATATACCGGTATATTTACTTTTAAAAGCCCATGATTATTATCAGTACATACTATTATTATCACCAACAATAAAAATATAAATCAGCTCCTTGTTTGGTGGTTTACATTAATTGGGTTTAACACTTGATTTTAGACTTGTGCTGACTGAATTTTTATACTACATATTAAAAATTGTATCAATGAAGTGTTTAATCCTGTGTAGAGAAGACTTCAGATTTTCACAAATATATTTATCTCGAGTTTTTGCTTTTTGTTTTTGTTTTCAAACAACAGCAGAATGGATTAATTGAGATTTAAAAAGTCAATTTTGCCTTATAACAAAAATTAAAATGCAGCTGAAACCAGAGAGCAATCTGGAACATCTTGATCACATCATTATTAAAGATGGCACAGATGGGAAAGAATAAAAAAAGTTCTTCTACTAGATAAATACCTCCTGCTGAAGCTACACAAGGGAATTTTCTTTGTGTGGCAATAGGAAGCAGAATCACATTGTTATCAGGATGTTTGAAATGAAGATTTCTTTTCCCATTAAAGTGTCTCGTAATATTGTACATTAAAAATGATATCTCAAAGATGCCAACAATGGCAAACATATTTTGGTTGATTTTATATCCATTTCATGAGATGACTACTGACAGAAAAGATGATGGTCTGGAAAAAGGATCATTAGTCATAATTTTGGCTCAGGTAGATGTGAAATTACTGTTAGAAGAATTGTGAAACTATGTTTAAAATAGTTGCAGAATTAAGTGATAGGACAGAATATATTTTCCCTACATTTTTATATACGTACAGAAATATAAGTTACTTGCCATTTTTGTAAAACGTTAAAGTAACAGCTTAATGTATTCCTTAGGTAAATTTTGAGGCCAAGGTGTTAATTTACTGGAGCTCCACCATGTATATGTGGGTTATATGAGGAGATATCAATTTTTTACAGGGGCCTTGGCTTGGGTTTTATTTTGTTTTTTAATGGTTTGTAATTTGTTTTATGTTCGTTCTCCACAGTTTCCTTGGATGGATGGGTGTTGGTAGAAATTTGATAAATAAATAATCTGTTTTGTGATATCAGGAATTTGAAAGGGCCCATTTAAGCTGATATCAACCTGCTAATTAAAGCATGACTCTAATTTAAAACAACCCCAACAGATGGTTGCAGTGTCTGTTGGATCGATGAAACATTTTCTTCCTTCTTAAATTGTCTCCTCTGTTCTGCTTGAAACTTCCAGAACATCCAAAGCTTTTGGCTGATCTGATGTTACATTAAAACAACGTCCTTTGTGAATTCTCTGAAATTCCATGACTTTCCTCAGAAATTAGATTTTTGATTTATTCCTTTTGGGTGTTAGTGTATATGTACAGTAAATGAATATTCTCTATCTTTATCTTGGCTTTCTTGTTTACGTCACCCATAAAGGGGTTGTCTCTGCAAATAATGGTCACTCTTGACCTACATTTTTCCTCCAGTATTTACAATGTAGGCTGAGCAGAGGCTGATGTAAAGATGAGACATAAATCTAAAGCAAATCTGAAAGTATTGTGTATATTCAGTTTATCATTTGTATAGAACTTGTTCATATGCACATTCATAGACAGTTTCTTATTTTGGAACCCAGTTTTCTAGGAATCAATTTGAAATGTAATTCAGTTTTATATGTGTATCTTTTGTGAAAGAGTTCAGCTGAATACATGGAAAGATACATGGCATGGTTCTGCTCTTTTTCTGTACTGCAGCCTTCAACTACTGATCTGCCCGGATTATGGTGACTCTGACCCAGTGGTGGAATTCAATTTTTTTTTACTACGGTTCTGTGGGCATAGCTTGGTGGGCATGGCAGGGGAAGGATACTGCAAAATCCCCATTCCCTCCCCACTCCTGGGGGAAGGTTATTGCAAAATCTCCATTGCCCCCCACTCTGGGACCAGCCAAAGGTGGTATTTGCCAGTTCTCCAAATTACTCAAAATTTCCGCTACCGGTTCTCCAGAACCTGTCAGAATCTGCTGAATAGCACTCCTGCTCTGACCCCTGGTTGATGGGTCCCCTTTGGCTTTGTTTCCTGGATGTTATTCGGAAAAACAGTTACAACTTTCCTTTCACTTGGCCTAGTTTATGTGATTATGAAAGAAAAGATCCATAATAGAGAATGGAGGAAGGGGAGCAACCAGTGACCAAAGATAATATTTGTCCAGAGTTGAAATGAAGCCCAGCAGGCAAATTGACTGGCACCACTTCAGCTGGCACAAGTCGAAAAGAATGATTTTGACATGTAGCTGAAAAAAAATGGTCAGTGGTTGCCTTCCAGGTATGCTGGATAAGAAAAAGTCAGGGGCCTGTACTTATTTTAGGACAAAATAGCCATACAGATCATCCCTTTATCTATCTACTGTATATGCAGCAATCAAAATTTCAGCAATAGACTCTATCAAAGACATTGAACAGAACTAAATGTACATAATGAGAAAGTGTTTAGAAATGAATGCAACTTTTCTGAATTCTTTCACGAAAATATAGTGTATATGTTTAATAAGTAAATCTATAACTGATTTTTCTGTACTAGGCTTTTTTTTCCATTTCCAATTATCTGATGTAGTTCAAAAACAGGAATGATGAATTATCCTTTTTCTGCCTAATACACTTTTTATTTCATTTGGCTGCTGTGGTTATTTCACTTCTTGGCTTTATAAAAAGCTGATTTGCATGTCCAATAATTCCACTGAACTATCTCTGATTAGCTGGATATAATTTACCTGTTACATTATGATTAAAGATAAAAAAGTGAGCAATCCAAATGGTTAATCTAGCTCAGGTAAATTGTGGTTTTATGTAACATTTCATAGAAGACTTCATTCTGAATCTATAATTTTGATATGAGTATATAACTGGTGTGTCTCTTTATATACATGGCTGTGTTCAAGTGGAGATCAGAGAGTCATTTTTCAAGGATGCTTTAACTTGGATATCTGCATTGGGAAAGATGAGTTAAATATCTCTTTCCAATTCTCTGCTTGTTTATATATCTAAAGCCTATATATCTATTTATGGAACAAATCAGGCTCTTAATATGACTAAAGCATAATCAAAGAAATCAACATAGGTAGGAATAAAATCAAGGGTTCCTACATGTGTGATGCTTTTAAAAAAATACATGCAAATTTATTGATTTGTTAATGAAGTCTAACAAAGAAAATGGAAATTATGATTTACATATTTTTCACCACTGTTGCTTGTTAGCAATTAAAATGTAGCACTAATAACAAGCAATAAATACATCCCTCATTAATAACATCTCACAATGATATATTCCAACTTCAAAAAAGTACCAGTTCTGATACCACATTTCAGAATTTTAAAAAATCAAACATTTAGAATAATCCGTTTTTCTCAATAGTGCAACCTCATCAGGAACTCCAGATGCACATAAAAAGTTACTCTTTTTTGTTAATTATATTTCAGAAAAGCATAGCAAATTAAGAACAGTATAATTGCTATCATATTTCTATGCTGACTGGGGAATTCTAGGAGTTGAAGTCCACACATCTTAGAGTTACCAAGGTGGAGAAACATTGGTCTATGTAATTAAAATGTCCAATAAGGACTTCTGATTTAGAAAGTTTCTCAAAATCAGAAGCTAGACAAATTACTCTCCTGACTAAGGTAGTTATGAACTTAAATGACCTTATAGTCAGAATACAAAGAACTAATGGCTGTAAATTTAAGACACTGGTTGTCACCAATAATCCCTCCATGATTTGCAACCTTGGTATCTATGGGTCTACTTTCGCCTACTGTTTTCTGTCTACCTAATAAGATTCAGAAGAGGACTCTACCTTTGGGTTTCTTCTTTAATAGAATGTCACCTGTAGAGGTCCTGAAACGGGGACCCTCATCTGCCCCTCCTTCTTTGAAACAGTATCCTTTCAACCAAAATTAGATTAACACCCTTCTTATATCATCACAGAAAGTTACTTAAAGAGGGCTGTTCCAAAATGCTGTTCCAAAGAAAGGGAAACAATAGTGTTGATGTTTGCTACTCCCTTGGTCCATAATTTATTGCAGTATACTTTCTTGGGGTTTGGGGCTGGTATAACTTTTGGGTTTTCATTGTACTGATTTTAAATGTTTTTCCATAGTGGGTTTTGTAAGCTACTCAAACTCTGTAGAATAGGGTGGCATATACAGCCTAGTAAAAAAACAACAACATATCTGTCAGACCTAAATTCAAAGATGAAACTGCGAGATCCAATCAAGTTCAATACTTTATTGCCTTGCATCTAATGCAATAAACTAAACAAACTAAATAAACAAACTAAAGCTATAACTTTCTTAACTACTAGATACAGTATATCCTGAGAGATTCTAAGGTGTGGCTATCCTAAATCTTGTTCCCTACCCATCCAGTTTGGGACTAAACAGTCTCTTAAACTGGTCTTCTTTTTAGTAAAAATCTGTATTGTCAAAACTCTTATTCACTGATTTTCCAGGTGCTCATTGCATCACATTTTTTGTCCTGAAAGGACAGAAGAGAACTTCATAGATTGCAAAGTGTTCTATAAACTGAAGGCTATTAACAAAAAAAGGGGAAAAAATCATTTTTACATTTAACTTTTCTTCCTCCTAGCAAAGCAGCTTGAGAATGGTTAGAACACAGAAGCACAATATTCTGAGTGGCTCAGCAAACTTGGAATCATCAAGATTAGCTGATGTCAGAAGATGAGAGACTCTAGCAATTATCCTTGTTGGTCTATTAAATTAATTTATTATGCATCAATCTATAATCCGCTAATAAAATGGTATGGTGCAATCCCAGATGCTCACATTTGGAGTGATGAGAGATGATAGCCTGTTTTAATCCTGCTGCATTTTAATTTTATTGGCAGTTTGGAAATCACACTGAGTAGGCACTTAGTTGTGGCTGGAAGCCAGGATCTCATTTATGGAATAACCAAATATATTCAAGAAGATGAAATTCCTGTACTAGGAGCTTTACCATTAAATATACACTAAAATATATAATGTATTATGGCAATAATATTTATACGGCTAATTCATATGTGGGATGATTTGCACCCAAAATGTGTGCAACAGTCACTCACTCTCTCACACACACACTCTTAATGTTGATTCAATATACAGCTTGTAACTACAGAGCACATATCCACATGTTGGACTTTAACACTGATCTCTAGATCAGAAGTAGGTAATCTGCACTCCATATTCTCATTACCCTACTTGCAGGTGTACACTCAGATCACGCTGTCAGATTTTCATCAGCAGAAGAATCAAATATTGGCAGCAACAAAAATTCTTCTCTTTTTTCAGACTTAAGGTGAACGTGGGCTCAGTTTGTTTCCCAAAGATGTCCTCTTCTACATGCTTGTAGAACAGTAAGTAGTCCCTTGCTACCATTTACCCCAACAACTCTACCCCAACAATGCCAGATCACTGATTTTCTGATTGATTTGGAGCTTATGGTCATGGGAGATTGATAGGAATCCTTACTGTTACCACACTGAAAAATGCCTTAAAAATCAATCTCCATCAACCATTCAGGATAGGTAATATCAAAAAAATGGAGTCCATAAAAATACTGGAACTCTATTTCTATAGGCTATAAAAACTGAAGGTTGATTAGCATTTCCCCTGTTCTTCCTCTTAAACCAAAGTGAGTCGAAGGGGAGCAATTTTTAATATCTTTTTCACACTGTTTCCTCCACCCCCCTAAAGCTAATTTATGTTTTACTAACAGTTGTTTTCAGGGGATAGGGTTGAAAGTACAAATACAACATTGTCCTTACAATCCCAAAAGATGTACAAAGTGCTGAGAAATACCATCTTCAGTCATTTGGACCAATTATACTGTGCTGGATAGCCTCATGCAATTTTCTGGAATGTTAGGAGGCAGAATAATGGTCACCAATTTATCAAATTCAAAGTACAGGGAAGTGATCATAATTTAAATTGAGACATTAAAAGCTCCCATCCTAAAGTCCCATACACCCAAGCCAGTCAGTCTTACCAGAGTTCAGCTGAAGCCTGTTGTCCTCCATACCGCCACGTCCTACCACCCACAACCTACCACCCACATTCTCCAGGCACCATGAGAGAGCAACAACAACATACTTGTGCCCCTGAGGATGGAGATGTAAACTTGAGTATCTTCAGGGTATTGATGATACCTTATCTTATGATCTCACCCTTCAGCTTCATGTTGATGTTAAAAAGGAGTGGAGAGAGTATTGAGCCCTTCAGCATACTCCAAAGGAGTGGCTTTGGACTAGACCTTTCACTTCCTATCAATACCAATTGGAACTGGCATTGGAGAAAGGAGCCAAAACAAGCACAAGGTTATGTAAGTCTGCCCCAGTAAGTTAGATAATATTTGGAAACTTATTCTTTCTGCTTTTTAAACAATCATAAACATTCCAGTATTTGAGGGGCTGCCACAAAGAAGAGAGGGTCAAATAATTCTCCAAAGCACCAGAGGGCAGGGCAAGAAACAATGGTTGGAAACTAACCAAAGAGAAAAGCAAACTGGAATTAAGTCCTCACCTAACAGTGAGGACAATTAACCAATGGACCAGTTTGCCTTCAGAAATCGTGGGTGCTCCATCACTGGACATTTTTAAGAAGAGGCTAGACAACCACTTATAGTACAGGTTCTCCTGCCTGAGCAGGGGGCTTGACTAGAAGACCTCCAAGGTCTCTTCCAGCTCTATTCTATTCTATTCTATTCTATTCTATTCTATTCTATTCTATTCTATTCTATTCTATTCTATTCTATTCTATTCTATTCTATTCTATTCTATTCTAATGAATTTATTATATTTTTCTCTAGAGTCAGAATCAACAGGTGTTTACTGAAAACATTCACAAAAGTACATTATACTGTTTCATTGTTTTTTAAATAATATATAACAGTTTATTCAGCTGTGTATGCTGAATGTGTATTTGTGTTTATATACATTTGCATGTATGTGCGTATGTACTGTATGTGTCTGTAAATGTTACCTATATCTAGTCTGAAACTCTGTTAATTCTTGTGATTTATCAGTATCCATGTAAAATACAAAATGAAACTATCAGTTTTGTTGGAAAGAATTGCAAAAGTCAGTATATCTCCACTCAAAAGAAACAGGATTTTGAGTTTCCTATGTTCACCTCAACACAATAAATTTTGTCATTCATCCTGTAGTTTCATATATTTAGTTTAGCCAGAAACAATTTAAATTCTGGCTTAGTGCAATGCATAAGCCCTACCTTCAGCCACACATACATTAACTTTACATAACTATGTACTTTTTTGTGAAAACTGAGTAATTTGGAAAGCATATCTTGCATTTGTTCTCTTTCCTTGTAATCTTATAAAGCTTGCAATTTTTAGTTTTAGTTCACTCAGAGGAAATCTAATTTCCCCCAAGTCCTAATCTACAGTGGGATCCCTTCTGTTTAGGTTAGTTTAAGTTAGAAAGCAAAGGATTGATTGCAGTCTACATAATGGGAAATCCCCTTGTTACTGGCAAATTCAGTGAAATTAATCATTTGTAGACTTTCTCTGCCCAATATAAGGTAGAAAACTTCAAAAGATCACCCTGTTTCAAGTTATTTCAGATACTTTTCTTTCTGAGCTATTAATCACAAGATCTTGCCTTAAATACATAGCCTCATTATTCATTGTATACATTAAAAAACCTATTTATCAATCTCAGTACTGTTACCATGAAGAAAGTCATATCCAATGAAGAAACTCACTTTCAGCTACCATAATCCCTCAGTATTTGGCACTCTGACCAAGGTAAGCTTGAGGTTTAAGAATCCAACACAACTCTAGAGCATTAATTTAGGAAATGCTATTGTAAAGGACTGTAGCCTTAATGCCGTTTTATCTTGTTATTGAACTTTCAAACACTGCAGCTGATCAGTTCTGATAAAATAAGTTCTAAGAAAATTTATCTACACAAAACCTGTCTAAAATTGGCAGATTATCAGTCATAATGTTGTTTTCTTTTTTTTCCTGAGGATGTTTTTTATTATTATTATTATCATCAACTTCTATTGCTGGGTGGGGAAAGCAAATCCCAGTCCTGATACGTGAGTCTTGGTCTTAGTGAATGTATCAGTGGAGTCCAATCAGTTGTTGACGTAATAACCTGTCAAATGAAAACCGTGGGAGATAGGAAGCCCTGGTAAACAGAGATTCTTGTTTTAGTTCAAACTTCTCAGTACAGATTTCTTACATATACACAACATAATATAAGAAGTTACAATGACTGCATTTTCCCCACAATTAATTACAAATAGTCCTTGAGTAATGACTTCAATTGAGCCTAAAATTTCTGTTGCTAAGCAAAGCAGCGTTTGCTAACTGTTAAGTTAAGTTGTTAATTCTGATCACGTAGCCATGGGGATGTTGTAACAATTGTAAGAGTGAAAACTGGTCATGAGTCATTTTTTGTCAGCGATATTGTAATTTTTTTTCTTTGATTTATATGCCGCCCTTCTCCGAAGACTCAGGGCGGCATTTGAATGGTTAATGAATGTTCTGTCCCTGACCCCACGCACACGCACCAACAAGCGTTCAGGAGATAAGGAGCAACCCAGCTGGCAAAAGCCTAGTGGCTGCCTGCCCAGAGTTTATTAGTTACAAAGAGAAGAGATAACTTCTCTCCACTTCTGGCACATCAGAGGTAAGCAGCTCAATAATTACAATTCAGTCCAGAGATAATCCAGTCTTAAAGCAAGAGTCCGGCAGTGCAGAATGGCATGGAAGCTTTCAGCTTTGTTCGTCACAAGGTTTGACTGGCCATCACGCTCCCTTTTATATCCTGTGGGGTGTGGTCCAGTGACTCAGCTAATCTCTGGCACACCTTCCCTTCTGCTGTGCATGTTTCTCCTTGTGTCACTGTTGAGGATCCAGCCAGCACTTATCTCCTTCGTCGCTGTCAACCTGTGGCTGCGGAGACATGCTTGGCTCTGGGCCTATCTCTTGCCCTTCAGTGTCCTCTGGGGGCATTATCAGAGAGGAGGGTCCTGGAGAGGGAAGCCTTGCCAACTCCTCCCTTTCACTCTCGGAGTCCTCTCCTGATGATGACACAGGCTCAGGCAACGGAGCCACAACAATGAATGGCTGTAAGTCAAGGACTGCCTGTCACAATTCTTTGAGAATCAACTGTATTTTTTTGATGAATATGTTTCTCATGGCTGCCTATATGGCTTTGTGTTGTCATGAAAAACAACGCAAAGCCACACACCCACCTCTATCCTGGAATTACAGTTTGTGCTGCACTAGAAACCATAGCAAGCACATTTCATGGAGGGAAAATCTCCCTCCATGTCCAACTGGGTTTCAGTGATTTCCTCAGTGAATAGATCAAGTCTGGTAGGATTAATGTTTTCAGATTTTCTTTTAAATTATTCATTTAGCCATAACCTAAGATGTCTTTCTTAAAATGTACAGGTATAGTCTCTTTAGTTGTCTTTTATCAGAGCTTATCTATAGAATGTTTTCATGATAGGCCTCAGAGGAATGTATAAGTGAATATGAAATAGGACAACTACCTCAAATAGGATGTATAAAAATCCTCAAAGTCATCAAGATACCTCCTGGCAGGAAGAATAATATTCTTCATTGTTTACTGATATACTTGACTAAATCATCTATTTTTCATGATTTATTGGATAAGCGTGTACTGACCAAAAGAAGAGGCATGGTTGATTGTATTAACATTAGAGAATTCGTTACAAAGGGAAAAGATACTTGAGCTGCATAGACCTAATGGAATTTAAAATAGATTATATCAGGTGCCACTAGTATTAGGATCATAGTTTTGATGAAATCTCCTCCCAAGATGAGGAACAGACTCCTGTAGTGGCTCCTTACATAAATGTAATTATTTTTATTAGGTAATCCATAGGCCTTCATTATAATATAGTAAAACAATAAATATTACATGTATAGACAAGAGCCAGAACTTTTCATAACTCCAAGAACCTCAGTGCCAAAAGTTAAATGATTTACAGAGGGCTAGTTTAGTCTTTATCCTCTCTGATGATAGAAAACATTATGTAATTGATTGGACTTCACAGAGTGGAGACAGAGAACAAAAGAATTGGATCATCTCTTTGGAATAAAACAGCACCCTTAAGTAAGATTATGTTCTGATTGTTCTATTATTTTTACTTCCTTGAAATTAATGGATTTTTTAAATAAACTAACACGTGGCTCTTGACAAACTATAGATACATCATTTTAGGGGGAAAAAGTTCAAATTTCTCATAATTGCTTGAAAGGAATTTCTACTACACTGTCCATATTTTCAATTTCTGTCTCAAGTGCAAAAAGAAAACCCTGTGTTATTCAAAAAAAGTCTTCAGTACCAGTATATACATTCCCTTGACTTGATCAGAGGTCTCATTGATCTATATTTAGTCAAATTGTGAAGTTTTAAACTATACTGAATTCAAAAATAAAGATAGTGTGTCCCCCAGCTAGGTGGATCTATAGGTCCACCATTCACTCTACTAGCTGTTTTTGATGTAAGTTGCATATTGATTGTCGCATTCTTAAGACTTCAGTAGCAATAGATAATGTTTGTGAACTGTTGTAGAAGGGCTAAAAACCTATGTTTTCAACATAATTGCATCAATTTTGCTAAAACTAAATAGCCTACTCTATGTTTCTGTGGTCCCATGAAAATATACGGACAATCATTATTCCATAAATCCAGTTAAACATACATAATTGCAATATTATATATTATATTATGGTGATATTATATATCAGTAAGCAGAAGAAAAAGATCACTAGTAAAAGATAAATAAATATAAAGTTTAATCTAAATTGTGAATAAATATTAATTATTTTTAATCAACTTTCTAGTATAAAACTTTTGAACAATAAATGTATGATTCGTATAACTAATCTCTCTGTTCTGTAATTGGAAGCATGTTTGTAATAAACCTGTATAGAAAAAGCGTCTTCCTTGATGTCCTTTACGAGATTTATCTTTGCTGTACTTTAATATAAAACCGCTGACCAAGGATGAATAAACTGCTTTGGAAAGCACAAGTCAATGAAACATAATGTTCTAGCAAACACAAAAAAATAATAAATCAACTTAGCCAATTGAGGATCTGCAGAAGATGTAACCTTGCAACTGTGGACTGTGGTAAAAAACACATTCTTGCTTTTCAAACCATAAAGAACACAATGTCAGTGTTACCAATGGAAGAGAGATTGCTTGAGTCATTTCATTGATTTCAATGTACAGAGCAAACTTGATTTTCAGAAATGGCTCCTATAATTTCTTTTCCATCATATACCTCTTTCTTTCTTTCAATTTAGTGTAATTATGTTATAAAGAATTTTGTGGCAGTTCACCTTATTTTCACTGAAGTTGCAGCATGGATATAACATTCTTAACATTTGTACCACAGTCTGTCACAAAGGAATCAACTCTAAGCCAAGTTTTACATTTGTGTGTTCTCCAATCCCTTCTTGTTTCCTGACATGGCTGCAAGGAAATGGAAATTTTTGCTTCCATTTTATTTAACCACTCTGTAGCAATGAACTTTAAACTCTGCTCCCAAATTGAAGTTAATCCTAACTATAAGTTGTTGAAAGAAGCTTACTTTGTGGACGCAGCTAAGATTAATAAAATAAACAAAAGCTATCTTATTAATATTAAAAATAGAGAAAAATCTGAATGCAGCAAGTAAGATTTTTCTACACTTGTATTTTGTTACATAATTGGAGACTAAGACTTTTATTCCTTGTTTAGAAAACCTCCTAAAATATTAAATGTTATAGCCAGGCCTGCTTTTGCCAAATTGCAGCTCAAAACATAACATTTATTTTTAATTGTGCCAATAATGAGTGAAAAAGAATACGGTGGATATCCAAGAAAATAAAGAAATGGATTATTGAACAAATCAACCCACAGTTCTCACTCTAGGCACAAGCAACCTGGCTCATATTACTCTTGTTTAGACACCTTGTTTGAAGCAATAGTTCTATGGAGAAAGTTCTAATGATGAAAGGAAAGAGAAGAAAAGAAAAACCAGCAGCAAAGTAGTGATGGATGCACCATTGGAAAATCTGAGAAACCAAGTGAATTCTAAAACATTTGCCTATTCAGTGAGTGTTGTTTTTGTACATTTAAGATAAAAACATGCATTTAGTTAACAGTTTTAGGAGGAAATAAGTGATTTAAGCCCTTTTTCTTGGTGTAATCCCCTGCCATCATTTTATGACTACATTTATTGACGTAGGAAGCAAAGAAAGTTGTTGGAAACTATTTTCCGTAACAGTCATTATTTTATATTCTAACATTAAAACTTTTTTTTTTTGCTTAACTCTCAAATTTATTTACAGATAAATTTATTTAACTCTCAAATTTATTTACAGATAAATTCTAACATTAAAACTTGAATTAAAATCAATGCAGTCAGCCAATTGATGCAGCCCATGACGAAGAAGAACAACTGTTCGCAAGAGGAACTTTTTTATAACAAACTACCAATTCCATTATGTGGTAATGCCAAAGCCAAAAATGAGCAAAGTTATTATGATGGGGTAAAAAGACGCTTTCTTGAAACAAGTTAAAGAACAGACTAGTGAAAATCAGCCAAAGTCTCATTCAGATTCCAGGTCAGGATCAAATAAGTCATTATGCCATTTTGATTTTGATTCAAGATTTAAAGGCAACAATATTTTATTTGAAACCATTCTGTATTTGACATTTGGTTCAATAAGAGGTTTAATAATTTAAGATAAATAGGCTAAAATTAAGGAAGAAGAGTCCCATTTTTCTTACTCTGACTCTTGATAGAATAGAATGAAATTAGCAGAGATAGATTTTCAAAAGAACTTTGGTCATTAAGTTTCCCCCAGAAAGTTTCATGGATTTGTTGCAATTATATATATTTTTTTTACTTATTATTTCTGCACCTAATTAAGGCAGTTAGGAAGAATGAAAAAACACAAGAACTGCAACCTTACAGCTATGTGCCTATTAAAAAGTTGTGCTGAACCCAGTACTGAAAATGAGCAATTTCAAATTAATCTATTTAGAAAGAAAGCTTTTGTTAAAGTTCCAAGAATCCTCCAGCTTTTCTGAGCTGGCAGGTTTCTGGCATGGTTCATTGGCAAGATTGGCTTCTTCTAGTAATAACATATTATGTGCTGCTTCTGAAACTTTTTTTAAAAAAAGAGGAATGAAAAAATGTAACTATTGTTGTAAACGTAATACACAATGATATACAATTATATATAGAAATACTCTTTGACAGCATGGTGGCCTAGAGGTGAATATGCTCAACCCCCACTCCCCCTCCTCGGAAGGTTGAGAGTTCAATCCTAGGTAGCAACAGATATTTCTCTATCAGGAAGCAAAGAAATAATATCTGCTGTGAAATTTGCATAGGCATCAGGAAGGGAATCTGGACAGTAAATGTTCAGCTCCATTCAGTCACCCCAACTCCACCCCTATAAAAGGGATTACAGTGTCATAAAAAGAAAAAATGCAACTACTCTTTAAGAATGAGCATACTATCTCAGAGGCATTCATACAATTAATAAGCCTGAGTCTCTCCTCATTCCCCACATGCAAACGAGCCTAAATAAATTTGTAACAGACGACTAAGACATGAACAGCACAACAAGACTTTAATAAGCGGAGTTGATAACCTTCATTTTGTAAGAGTTTACCCTGCTGAGGTCTGAACCTTATGTTCCAAGACTAAAAATGGCCATTATGTCATTAAATCTCATTGTTTTTTATTTTAGGGCATAATGCACCGTGTCAAGTATTGTTAATTTAAAAAGCAAGAGGAAGAAGATTAGAGGTTATGTGTGAGAATATATAAAATTCCCTAAAATCTTCTCATCACTGTGGACAATAAAATATTGAATAGGAGGCTTTTTGTCAAAGCCATATCTGTGAGTCTTTTACTAAGTCAAGTTCAGACATTGAGACAAGAATGAGGTATCGGAAAATAGGTGGTGAAGAACTATGGATGCAGGCTAGCAACATTGTAAAAGAGCAACTAAAACCATCCCAAAGAAAAAGAAATGCAAGAAAGCAAAATGGCTGTCTGAGGAAGCTTTGCAAATAGCTGAGGAAAGAAGGGAAGTGAAAGGCAAGGGAGAAAGAGAAAGATACACTCAATTGAATGCAGAATTCCAGAGAATAGTTAGAGGAGATAAGAAATGAACAGTGCAAAGAAATAGAAGAAAATAATAGAATAGGGAGGACCAGAGATCTCTTCAAGAAAATTGGAGATATGAAGGGAAAGTTTCATGCAAAGATGGGCATGATAAAGAACCAAAATGATAGGGACCTAACAGAGGCAGAAGAGATTAAGAAGAGGTGGCAAAATTACACAGAATTATTACAAGAACGAGCTTAATGTCCCTGATAACCACAATAGGGTGGTCACTGACCTCAAGCCAGACATCCTGGAATGTGAAGTCAAATGGGCCTTAGGAAGTCTGGGCAACAACAAACCTAGTGCAGGTGACAGTATTCCAGATGAACTATGCAAAATCTTAAAATCCAATGCAGTAAAAGTACTATACTCAATTTGACAGCAAATTTGGAAAACTCAACAGTGGCCACAGGATTGGAAAAGGTCAATTTACATTCCAATTTCAAAGAAGGGCAATGCCAAAGAATGTTCAAACTACCATACCATTGCACTCATTTCACATGCTAGCAAAGTTATGCTCAAAATCCTACAAGCTAGGCTCCAGCAGTATGTTGATCGAGAACTACCCGAAGTACAGGTAGGATTTCAAAGAGGCAAAGGAACGAGAGATCAAATTGACAACATACGCTGGATCATGGAGAAAGCTAGGGAGTTTCAGAAAAACATTCACTTCTGCTTCATTGACTACGCTAAAGCCTTTGATTGTGTAGATCACAACAAATTGTGGCAAGTTCTTAAAGAGATGAGAGTCCCAGACCATCTTATTTGTCTCTTGAGAAAACTATATGCAGGCCAAGAAGCAACAGTGAGAAACGGGTCCCGAACCATTGATTGGTTCAAAATTGAGAAAGGAGTTTGGCAAGGCTGTATACTGTCGCCCTGCCTATTTTATATGCAGAGCACATCATGAGAAAGACGGGGCTAGATGAATCAAAAGTTGGAATTAAGATTGCCAGGAGAAATATCAACAACCTCAGATATGCAGATGATACCACTCTAATGGCAGAAAGTAAAGAGGAACTAAAGAGCCTCTTGTTGTGGGTGAAGGAGGAGAGTGCAAAAGTTGGCTTGAAACTCAACATTAAGAAAATTAAGATCATGACATCCGGCCTTCTCAATTCCTGGCAAATAGAGGGGGAAGAAATGGAGGCAGTGACAGATTTTATTTTCCTGGGCTCCAAGATCACCACAGATGGGAACTGCAGCCAAGAAATTAAAAGACACTTACTCCTGGGGAGGAAAGCTATGGCAAATCTAGACAGCATACTAAAAAACAGAGACATCACCCTGCCAACAAAAGTTCATATAGTAAAGGCTCTGGTTTTACCAGTTGCAATGTATGGCTGTGAAAGTTGGACCATAAGAAAGGCTGAGAGCCAAAGAATTGAGGCCTTTGAACTATGGTGCTGGAGAAGACTCCTGTGAGTCCCTTGGACTGCAAGGCAATCAAACTGGTCAATCCTAGAGGAGATCAACCCTAACTGCTCTTTAGAAGACCAGATCCTGAAGATGAAACTCAAATACTTTGGCAACCTAATGAGAAGGAAGGACTCACTGGAGAAGAGCCTAAAGCTGGAAACAGTTGAGGGAAAAAAAAAAAAGAAGGGGACAATAGAGAATGAGGTGGCTGGATGGAGTCACTGAAGCAGACGGTGTGAGCTTAAATGGACTCTGGGGATGGCAGAGGACAGGAAGGCATGGAGCAATGTTGTCCAGGGGATCACAATGAGTTGGACACAACTTTGCGACTAACAACAACAACAACAACAACAATATTGTCATTGGATGATATATTGTCCAGTCCAGATGTAAAGCCTGAAATATTGAATAACTATTTACTATATGTCAATATCATCATGTCATTCAGCCTTAGCCATCCACACAGTTTTGTCTGTTAAAGAAGTTAAGATGATAGAAAGACATAATATCTACTGACTATCCAAATTGCCTTTGAATCTTTCTGTAGTGATTTGAAAGCCTCTAATTTCGTTCAGAGTCTCACACTGCTTGCTTATTTCAAATGCTTAATTTGAAGGGATGTTTCAGTCAACTCCTTTGATTCCAATAATTTGCTGTTTTGGCTAGCCTATTAAAGAATAAGAGGGGAAAATAGGAATAAATAGATTGTTAATGTTTCCTCTCGCTATCTATTGGGACTGACGCTTTCTTAACTTATCCACAAGTTATCTTAGGTTAATAATGAGGTCTCTTGAGACAACACCTGAACTTCTGTAAGACAAAATATATAAGGACACAGAGCTCAGCCAAACTGGAGAGAGTGTCTGTGACTGAACAGAAAGTAACCTTTGTGAACAGATTCACTGATTGTATACTTCATGACTAATGATCAGCTTAATGAAAAAAGTCATCCCTTCATTTGTAAAGATGACTAATGAAGGGAGTCCTGCCAGAACGAACAGGAAAATATTCCATTCCAGACCAGTACTAATGCATTAAAGATCGCCATAGAATGGTTGGGAGGATATGAGAAATGAGACCCACTGATGAAAAGCCAAAATGTTCATTCTGATGAATGAAGGTATTATGGAATATTATTACCAGAAAATAATGTTAGGAAGGAAGGAAGGAAGGAAGGAAGGAAGGAAGGAAGGAAGGAAGGAAGGAAGGACAAACAAAAGTAATAATATTTTACTTCCAAACTAGGAGTAAAATTGTATTAATGCCCCAATGTTGACACTTCATTGGCCAAGTTCAGTACATTGTTCTGCTGAGTAGTCTAAGAGAACAAATGACTCATTAATTTAGCTCCTCATTTCACTTTGTACTCAGATTTCTTTAATGTACCCTAGCTTCTTATATTTTCCCATTGACTTATAGCTCAATAAGGTAGGGTGCTTGACTAGTCCCAAATTCTTTTCACATTTGAATCCAGGGTAATAGACACAGCTGTTGTAATAATTATTGAGTAGAAACAATTCGGCAGGAAATTCAGGATTATCAGTCTGAAAGTAAGTATTATAAATTAACTTTAACTCTAATTGCAGTCCACATAATAATGATTGGGCCAGAGATAGACCAAAACTTGGGAGTTTGGACATTAGGATTCAAGTAGACACTGGGCATAAAAGCTTGTGGATTGGAGGAGACACGTTTCATACCTGAAAAAGCAGACTGCAACATTAGATATTGCATAAATGTTCACAAAATGATTAAGATGATAGCCACATTTGGAGCTTTTTAGCTTAGAAACTGACAAATGTAAGAAGGGATCTAATAAAGAAATATACAATTATGCATTGCATGTTACTATGTAGATATGATCATGAATGGTATGAGATCCAAAAGGTTTTTTAGCACGTGTAACTATGAAAGTTACACGTTATAAACTGCAATGATGACTAATCTGAACTGCTTTAAAAAAGGATTAAAATAAGGTTACCAATGGCAGATGGTTATTATTATGAATATCAGAGGTTACTGCAGAATAGAAAGGTACTATTACAATTATGTCTTGGTTATGGTTTTCCACAAAATCTAGTTGTCTGCTTTAGAAGCACAGTGCTATAATCAATTGAACTTCTATCTTATCTAGCAGAACTGTTTCATCTGCTTTTGGTTGCTAATGAACAAGCAGTGTTTGGTTAAAAAAAAATAATTCAACTTTTTAAATAATGTATCCTGTACACATACTTAATTTGTCCCATACACATAGTTAATGGGCTGGGAAGCATTTTGGATTCAGTCTTGAAAAAAGTGTTTTGGAACATGCACAAGTTCAAATATAACACCTATCTATAATACCTTAAAGCAATCACATACAGGATAATCCCCCAAAATGCAAAAATCACAATTTTCTACCAAGATTACAATATTAATGGTTAGTGATGATTGTGGTAACAGGTCAACACAATCATGCTTTCTTAAAATATTGGTATTCATCACAATTAACTTCTTAATTTCTGATTCTCAGTCCAATGGCAGAGAATGTTTTGGCAAAGTGATAGAAATGTTAAAGAAACATTATGGTCAATATTAAGCAGTTCCAGAAATACATCTAAGCATGATGATGTGACATTATCATTTAGACTAGCATAAGAGCCAAATTTATCATGAGATGTTTCTCTGTTTCAGCATTAGCATAAGTGCAATAGGTAGTGCTCCTATTTTTTTTTAAAATTTGATTTATATGGCGCCCTTCTCCTGAGACTCGGGCGGCTTACAATGCATTAAGCAATAGCCTTCATATTTTTGTATATTTATACAAAGTCAGCTTATTGCCCCCACAAACTGGGTCCTCAATTTGCCCACCTTAGAAAGGATGGAAGGCTGAGTCGACCTTGGGCCTAGTGAGAATTGAACTCACAATAATTGCAGGCAGCTGGATGTTAAATGCTGCCTTAGTAGGAGGCATTAGCCTCCTATACCACTTTGAAATATCTTCAGTGGCTAATAGCCAGGTCTAGATTTATCTAGCATCTTCTACCATAGTCAAGATCAAACATTAGTCCATTCTACAAGACATGAACTCATATAGTATATGTGCAAAATAAGGTCAGAGTGACAGGGTGTTGTTTCTACTTCCATAAACATAACTTGATTTTGCACAGCCTGGTTTCTGAACATGCCACTCTGACCTTATTTTACACATATAATCTATAGCTAAGCTAAAAACAAGCACAATTTTGGTGAACAGGATTTGTGAATCTAGCCAGAATGAAATGATTATGTGCGATCAAGTCACTGTCAACTTGTTAGCAATTTATATCAGTAGATTTTCTCCAGGAAGCTCTGATCCTTGAAACCTTCCAACTGAATGGTTAACATCATCATCTTCAGAGAATCAATTCCAATCACAACAAAGGATTATCCTGTGACCATAAGAAAAGCCAGATGTCTACTTTACTTTAAATACTAGCTTAAAGTAAAATAAAGTTGTGCAAAATTTCACCATTGTGCTAGGAAAAAGCTGAGATTTGGCATACTAGAAAGCAAGCAGTGATATTATCAACTGATATATGGGGGGGGGGGGGGAGGCTTAAATTCCTTCCTGTGTAATTTGCTAGTTGATGGTCTTCCCAACTGTACTGCAAAGTGTATGATCAGGCTGGTAAACTGATTGACAGATGTTGGTTATAGTGAAAGCCCAGAATGGTTTTTTTTACCCAAGGCGCTTCTGGGTTGAAATAATTAATCAGTGACATCACCATTGCCCTCGGGATGCCCAGTTGGGGCTCCTTTCATGTCCCTGGCAGTAGTTGGAGTCAAGGACGAGAGCTCAATCCTGCTCCATGGCAGCTCTCGGGTCTCAAACGCAGGCTTGCTAATTTCTTGCCAGGCACTTGAGCCACTATGCTCCTTGCCCAGGATGGGAGGCAATATTAAGAATAAAGAATCTTATGCCCACAAAATGCAGAGTCATTTTTTATACTTTAAACTGTATAAACCTCAGCAACTGAGTAAATAAATGTACACAAATTTTTATTAGATTAAGTTGCCAAGAATTTTAACTACATCATATAATCAAATGTGATTAATGAGACCCGCCTATATGATGAAAACCAAGGCTGTGTGTTGTCTTTCATAAATAATACAGAAATTATTGCTGTCTGCAATAAAGAAACATGCTGCCAGTAAAGAAAGTTCCCAAAGAATAGACACTAATTGATCCTTAAATTATTCATACCATTTCTCTAGGTACTTATTCTGTACTGGTGTTTTTCCCCCTGTTCCTCTTTTTCTTCTTGTTTCAAACCTCAAATATAAAATGTTTTCTTTAAAAATAAATGTTTGATCTATGATGAAATCCTTTTGTTAGGTTATTCATGAGTAGTCTATATGTGGAGGAATGAAATCGTAGTCATTAAGATGTAAATTTAAAATTTGTATTTGTATGGCATGTGTAATGTTCCATGCATTTCCATCAAATCAGCAAGCATTTCTCTGTTAAAATGGGGTTTTTGTCAATTAACACAATCCTATACACAATAAACTTCATTGAATTCACTAGAGGTTGCTTCTAGACGTTGTATAAAATCAGATTTCAAGAACAATTTGCTATAGTTTGTGCTTTATTTCCTAGTAGGTTGAATGATTAGAAGTTAATCAGGTTTGCTTTCATCAAGTTGCAATTTTTTTTAATATTCACACAGGCAAATATTTTACACCATATCAACAAACGATAACGTTTGTTGATATGGTGTAAATGTCCTCCTTTCTGGAAGTGTGTTTTTGCCTGCGTGATAGGTTGTCAGGTAACATTTCTTCAATCAAAGCTGCGATTCTACTGCATTCCAGTAGTTTACAATCAAATTCCACAATGTAAAACTATCTTACAGGACATCTTTGTCATCTCATAATTATGCCTTCAAAACTACATGTTTCAATGTTGTGGGAAAATGTATGTAATAAAATGCATTAAATTATGATTACTCAGATCTTGCTTGAAATCAGAGTCTTCACCTAGGATTAAAATAAGAAATTCTCTCCCTACCACCATCATCCCAGGTGGATCAAAGACACATTCATACACACAAATTTGGCTCTGCACAAGGAGCCTCTGTAAATCAGGTTCCAATACATGAAGGAAGGGGCAAGATGAAGCATGGACTTCCCTGTACAATAAAAGGAAAACAGATTCTCCTGAATAACATAAAAATTGAATCTGGAGAGTGCACCAAACTAAGGAAATAAATTTAAAAATCACTTCTTCATTTCATATCAGGGGTGTCAAACTCGATTTCATTGAGGGCCGCATCAAGGTTGTGTTTTAACTTGGGGGGCTGGGGTGGTTGTGGCCAGCTCAACTTCACTTGTTTTGGGAGTGCCTGTGGCGGCCTGAGCACTCTGCCAGTGAAAATGGATTCACAAGCTCCATTTTCAGGTGCAATGGCCTCATGCAACTCTGTACCAGCAAAAACAGAGCTTGGGAGTGCCACCAGTGGCCCTCATGAGCTCTGCTTTCAGCTGTGATGGCCTCCTGCAACCCTCTGCCAGCCTTCAAAACTGTGAATCTGTGTTTCAAGTTGCTTATCTTTCCTTTAAATTATGGGTCGCTAACCAGATCTCTAGAATACGTACAACCCTAAAACTGATTTTTTTTAAAAAAAAAACAAAATTACTATTTCTGAATTTTATAAAAACGTCCTGCTCTCATTCTGGTGGTCAATTCCATCAGGCATAAATAGAAGAAAAAGAAATGAGAGTGCCAGGAGAAGGAGAGAAAGAACTTGAAAATGAATAAGTGGTCTCACTCATGTTAGCTTCTGGCTCCACATAACATTTGCTGCAGCTAGATCTTTCTATAGATGGTCTCTGGAAAGATGAATTCCACAATAGAAAAAAAATTGCTTATCTGCATTTGAAACAAATGCACAGGTCTTTCTTTGAGAACATCTTTGCTGAAAAAGGCAACCTTGGCCGTCCTTTTCCCTGTTACTGTTAAAGCAGGGGTGAAATGCTCCCAGTTAAGACCGGATTGCACGATCCGGTAGCAGTGGCGGCGGGTGGTTCAGAAAACTGGTAGCAGAAATCACTGCCTCCCCCCATGCCCAGCTGAGTCACGCAATCATCAAAGGCTTTTTTTAATTTTTAAAAGCATTTTTTCTACAGTCTCTTCGGCCGAAAAAATGTTTGTAAAAGTAAAAAAAAAAGCCTCTGATGATCACGCGGCTCAGCTGGGATGACAGAGGCTTTTAAAAGCATTTTTCTACAACCTCTTTGGATGAAGAAGTTGTACAAAAAATGTTTTTAAAAGAAAAAAAGCCTCTGCCGATCAGGCAAGTCAGCTGGGATCGTCAGAGACGTTTTAAAGCATTTTTTAACAACCTCTTCGTCCGAAGGGATTGTAGAAAAAATGATTTTAAAAGTAAAAAAAAAAAAAGTTAGTTCACTCAGTCATATTGCCACCACAACCAAGCCACGCCCACAGAACCAGTAGTAACAAATTTTACATTTCACCACGGTTAAAGTACTACATATTAATGTTAGCAAAAATGGGTCAGAGGTTCTCATTTGATAGGCTAATTTACTTTCATTGTTTTGCACACATCATGAAAAACAGTGGAATTTCTCTTTTTTGAGTAATGTTGTTTTGGTAGTTTATATTGTCTTTGGACTTATTTAGTAACCTGAAAAAGTACACCTAGTGTCATGGTTGCTGGCTCAATGTGTCGTTACTATCACAGCTACTATGATTGAAGAGGATCTAATAGAGTATCCGGTGAAAAATAAGACCATACATGCCAGCCCTGCTTTCAGCAGTCCATCTTTCCCCTACTCACCATGATAAAATCTGCAGGGAGGTTTTACTCATATGTAATAATGCCGGGATCCAGATTGCATGGAATTTTTTCATTGTACTAAGGTAAATTGAATAGAGGTTTCCTATTAGGAAACCTTTTAGCAAGCCTTTTAGCAACACAGGGAAATTTAAGTCTTATAGAATAGTCAGGCATTCCTAATTCTTATGCATGCTGCTGAATAATACCCTTATGAGAGCTTCTCTGCGTATTGGACAATGCTCTGTGTACTTCAGTACTCCAGGCCTGAATGCAGTGTGGATTGAAGCAATTATACCCTCACTGTGCCTAGCATTCCTTCAATTTTATCCTCTTTTCATACAGTATAAACATATGTAGTATGACTATTCAGGGCCTGTAAAGTTTTCTGGTTAGGTAATGGGGGCATGGAGCTCTTATCAAACTTCAGAATGTGGATCAGGTCAAAACAGACTGCTAGAAGGTACAAATCTGGATACTTTCAGAACTGGAAATCCAGCCACAATGTCACGTGAGTTTTACACAGTCTATTATATAACCCTTTTTTGATTTACATGATGTTTTCTTAATGGGATTATTTATTTATTTTATGTATTAAATGTAATGCTATTCACCTCACTCTCAGAGTGACCCTGTGTGAATTACAGCTAACAACATAAAAACAAGAGATGGTATTCAGCCAGTCCTGACTGGTTCTGGAGAACCGGTAGCGGAAATTTTCAGTAGTTCGGACAACCGGCAAATACACTTCTGACTGGCCCTGCCCCCATCTATTCTCTGCCTCCCAAGTCCCACCTGATCAGCTGGGTCTTCTTTTGTTGCCCTGCACGTGGAGCTGGAAAGCAGGTTAGTGGGGTAGAGATGGAATGGAGATTTTACAGTATCCTTCCCTTGGAATGGGGTGGTAATGGAGATTTTGCAATATCCTTCCCCTGCCATGCCCACCAAGCCACACTCACCAAGCCATACCATGCCCACCAAGCCACACCCACAGAACGTGTAGTAAAAATTTTTGAATCCCACCATTGATAAAAACCATATAAAAATACAGTACAACAGTAAAACGAGAGCCAAGTTGAAACACAGATAGTATAAATTAAAAGTTAAAAGATGTGGGGAGTGCCTTCAAAGCTGCTACCCACCTCAAGGTTGCATACCACACAGTAAGCCCCATGCAAGTTAGCAGGGCTGGGTCTTCACACCCTTCTCTAAGGCAGGAAAGTGGAGGCCTGCCTTACTTCTGGGGAAAGAATATTTCAGAAGGTGGGAGAAACAGCAGAAAAGGCTTTCTCTCTGGACCCCAATGGTCAATTTTTTTAAACTGATGGGGTCTGTAACAGTGGCGGGTTTCAAAAGTTTTTACTACCGGTTCTGTGGGTGTGGCTTGGTGGGCGTGGCATGGCTTGGTGGGCGTGGCTTGGTGGGCATGGCATGGGAAGGATACTGTAAAATCTCCATTCCACCCCACTCCAGGGAAAGGATACTGCAAAATCTCCATTCCCTCCTGATCAGCTGGGACTCAGGAGGCAAAGAATAGATGAGGGTGGGGCCAGTCAGAATTTTTACTACCAGTTCTCTGAACTACTCAAAATTTCCACTACCAGTTCTCCAGAACTGATCAGAACCTGCTGAAACCCACTTCTGGTCTGTAACATACCTTCCCTGCCTGACCTGGTAGGATAAGCTGATATAATGGGGATAAGACATTTCCTTGTGTGCAAGTGTAGATAAAGATTTCTGCTTGAATTAAACTGCTTTTGATGACTTCATAAGGTAAAGGTTCCCCTCACACATATGTGCTAGTCGTTCCTGACTCTAGGGGGCTCTGCTCATCTCTATTTCAAAGCCAAAGAGCCAGCGCTGTCCAAAGACGTCTCTGTGATCATGGGACCAGCATGACTAAATGCCAAAGGTGCACAGAATGCTGTTACTTTCCCACCAAAAGTGGCCCCTATTTATCTACTTGCATTTTTTACATATGTTCAAACTGCTAGATTGGCAGAAGCTGGGCAAGTAACGGGAGCTCACCCTGTTATGTGGCACTAGGGATTCGAACCGCTGAACTGCTGACCTTTCAATCGACAAGCTCAGCATCATAGCCACAGCCACCACCAGTCATCCCTCTAGATTACTTCATTGACACATACAAACTATTTTTTTTACTAACAATACATAAGTAATTTGCATTCTTCAGGAATTTGTTTCTCAACTACCCAGTCCAGCCTAAGAATCTCTGTGGTCTCTCATCCAATTACTAACCAAGTCTTAAGTTGTTTAACTTTTGAATCTTGCCAATGTGCTGTTACTACTGAAATTAAATGAAAAAGAAAATGTGCATTGGCCACTATTGGAGAAGTTTATTGTGTTCGCATCAGGTTATAAACTAATGGGATGGGGCAAATGTGCAAATCTTCATCACTCCTCCAATTAAAATAATCTGGTTTGAAATCACATTGCTGAATCAATATGGGAATTTGATAATCGATATTTATCAAATTCCCAAATCCTAAACATTCAGATAAAATTAGTAATAGTCAGATTTCAAGTAGATCTTTGAATGCTTATAGATTTTCAGTTTTTTATAAACTCATAATTTCTTTGTAGTTCAATGGCTGTCCTTTAAGTGTACAGTAAATAAAACGGTATCCTCTTGGATTTTAGCATTTGAAATCAGTGTTTGTTTTACACTGGCTGTTTTTCCTGGGCAAATTATGCCAAAAACAAAATTAACACTACCAACATATCTGTGCTTATAAGGAAAGCACAAACCAACTGATTATTAATCCATAGTTCACACAAAATATTTGTAAACTGTGCTTGTGTTTCAGATTCAGACTCCAAACAGCAACAGCTAAATGATGTCTGAATTTGTGCCAGTCTATATCATTCTCTGCCTTCCTTGATCTATTTTAACTAACCTTTGCAGCTGCCTCTCGGTTCTCTAATTCTTTGGGGAGGGGGGAGTTTATTGAACATTAATCAAGTCCACCCCAACAGTGTACAGTCTCCTAAAAATGAACTGTTACTTGTTTGTGCTGATACTATATAGTGTACTAATGATTTGGAAAGACCATGTGTACATTGCAATCTGCCAAGACCGGATAAAGAGCAAATTCCCTCCAAAAATATTTGATATAGCAAAGTAGTTTATAGGAGTAAGATCAATATAAATCTTATTCAGTTTCTTTGAAATGTAGGCCAGGTCTGTTGAGCATGAGGCTGATTTTGAGCTGAATTGGTTATTTTTCTGCTCATACTATTTGTCCTGTTTATAAACCCTTCCTTATAGCTTCAATATTTTTCAAAATAGAGTAACAGCAGGTGTGACATGAGAATGATACAATAAAACATCTCAATGAAAAATGTAGTATCATCAAATAGCAAGGAATGGAAGCCAATGACATAGTCCTAATCTAATGGTCAATGCCAAACATCTTTTTTCGGTAAAAAAAAATCAATTGGTCCCCTGAATTATGAGTCCTTTTTGAATCCAACTTTTTATAGTCAAGGGGGTGTGTCATATTCTAATGTTGAATTTAAGGGTTACTGTGATGCTGCAGCACTATACTCATTTCTTTTACTTCTCCAATCATATCTTTCCTTTATATTTGTAATTTTGTATGCTGATATGAAAAGGCTGGTCATAGACAGACAGAAAATTTCAAGGCTATCTCCATTTTTATGAATAGTTTATTGAGAAAAAATAAAATAGTTCATTGAAAAACTATTTAAAGCCAGTGCTTTGAATTGTGTAAGACAATCTGTTGGTAACCTGGGCAGTATTTATTAAATGATCATTGTTCTGCAGAAACACCATGATTGCCATATTTTCTACCAACTGCAGTTTCTGGATCACCTTCAAAGACAACTCCATGTGGAGCTCATTACAATTATCTAAGGTAATCAGGCATAAATGGCTGCTGCCAGGACTTCTTGGTCCAAAAAGGCATCAATGGCCCACTAACCTAATTGGACAAAACCTGCCCCTTCCATTCTAGGGTCCATCTGCTGTACCACAGGAACCATGATTCCAAGGGGAAAACAACAGGTTGTGAACCTGTTGTTAAGAAAGAATACTTCCCTCTAGAGCAGGAGTTTCCAACCTTGGCAACTTTAAGACTTGTGCCCGCAGGCTGGATGTGTCATATGCAGGCCACGCCCACGCAGCTCCACGAAGGGTGAAAGTCACAATACATCACATGATGGCAACGTGACACCACGAGTTTGACACCCGTGCTCTAGAGCAGTGATGGGTTACTCCCAGTTCTGTCTGGTTCTATAGAACCAATAGTAAAATCAGTGGGAGACTCTGCCCACTCACCTGGACATCATAAATGACGATCTGTGCATGCACACATGGCCCTATTGCAAACCGATAGTAAAGGTAAGTAGAACCCACTCCTGCTCTAGAGCTATCAACAGAATTGACACACAGCCAAGATATTTCCAAGCAAATATCACAACATATGGCTGGGATTCAGTTTAAGCCTATTTCATTCCATTAAAACCTTCACAGCTTCCTGATGCCAAGTTAACAACTTCCATAGCATCTCCATTGTGAACCTGTCCTGGCAAGGCCTTGCCAGGACAGATTCACAATGGAGATGCTATGGAAGTATAATGTATAATAAGATATCACCAGTATCATAATCAAGAAATATTTTTCTAACTACTTTCTTTAGCTGTTTCTCAGTCTTCTAATGCACTTTTCTACTGTCTCACATAGTGCAGGTATGTCCTCAATTTATGATTACAATTGAGCCCAAAATTTATGTTGAATCACCGCACTTGTTAAATTAGTAACTCGGTTGCTAAGTGAATCTGGTTTCCCCATTGACTTTGTTTGTCAGAAGGTTACAAAAGGTGATCACAAGACCCCTGGGACACCACAATCATCATAAATGTGAGTCAGTTGACAAGCATCTGAATGTAAATCACGTAACCATGGGGATGCTACAATGGTCGTAAAGCTGAAAAATGGTCATAAGTTTCTTTTTTCAGTGCTGTTGTAACTTTGAATGGTTACTAAGTGAAGTGTTGTAAATTGAGAACTACTGTATACCATAAGAAAGGTGTAAAAGTTTCCTTGCCAAAAACCTAAACCAGGGATGGGTTTCAGCAGGTTCTGACCAGTTCTGGAGAACTGTTAGTGGAAATTTTGAGTAGTTCAGAGAACCAGTAGTAAAAACTCTGACTGGCTCCGCCCCCATCTATTCTCTGCCTCCTAAGTCCCAGCTGATCAGGAGGAAATGGGGATTTTGCAGTAACCTTCCCCTGGATTGGGGAGGGAATGAAGATTTTACAGTATCCTTCCCCTGGAGTGGGGTGGGAATGGAGATTTTACAGTATCCTTCCCCTGCCATGCCCACCAAGCCACGCCCATCAAGCCATGCCACCCCCACCAAGCCACACCCACAGAACCGGTAGTAAAAAAAAATTGAAACTCACCACTGGCCTAAACCAATTTCTTTCAGTTCCCTTTTGAAGTTACATTAAGTGTGTAGGAAAACATGCAAGGGATAGTTAGATTTTCGAGCTGCTGGTTGCTTGCTTCTGCTGCAAATGAGCCTAGCAATCCATTTTTCTTGAAACATTAAATGTTTACCACCCTTTCCATGTTCATTTTTAAATAGTAAAATTGGATGTAATCGTGTTATCCTAAATATTTCTATTTACTAATTTTCATCTTTACATAGGCCTACGGCTGAGCAACCTGTAGTGTGTTGACTATTTTGAAGTTTCAGCATTATTTTTCCTATGCTGCTCACAAACTCTTGAGAAAGGACTATAATGGAAAAATTGGGACACCAGTCAGAACAAGCTGCACAGCTGTGATATAAATGATCAGTTTGATCATTGGACTTAATTATGGATCTTTTCTCAACAATTGACGAATTCTGTCTGAAAGGTCAACATGTAGTTCAATCATTTATGGCCCACAATCCTACTTGTTATGATCCAGCAATCCAGGTTTACATTAAAAAGGAGACTAAGATCATGCCATCTCCTTCAGTTAGTCATTGTCATTTATTTTCTCACACTTTTTCAGAGCATCTATAAATTTTGTAGATGGCTCAGATGATGTTACCATCTGCTGGGAAGCTCCACTTACAGTCCATTCCCTAGCAAACAGGTGTATATGTAAAAGTACATATTTTTCTAATTAGCAATCTTTTGGCAAGAAAACTAGAACAGGCAAGGGGATTAAGTTTTGCTTGTATTTTTTGAGATTATTTTCAAATTACAGACTAGGGGACTGCTGATAGAACATTAAAAAAAATATTGAGTTTCTTCATTTGTACAGATTTTATAATAGATAGATATTTAGATATAGCCATTTATTATCATTCATTTAGTGGGCAAGGATTCTATTGTAAGATCTTATTTGCCAATTTTCAGTTTAAAATATATTGCCGCCTCCATGCTCAGGACCATGGGAACTAGTCAAGGTAAAATTTGACAAATCAAGAGTAGCACCAAGAAAAGAATATTGGGAAATATGGGCACTGTTTAACTAAATTGAATCTGTTCACTCAAGACCAGAACTGTATTTTTGGAATGGGGAATGAACTCATCCCAAAGCAAATTATTTGTGGACTATTCCATATGTTCACTTTTAAAATAACACAAGCTGTTCGTTTGTATCAAACTTTCATCTGAGAGGGAGTCTATCTTTTTTGCTGCACAATGTTCTCAGTAAGCATTTGAGTTTCAACACCAATGGAGTAGTCCAAGATAAATACAAATTTAAGAAAGCCTGTTGAGCAGTTCCAGGCTCATGCAGATAAAACTGGCTTCCTTGATCCTTACTGTGGTATTGCAAATGTCAAAGAATATGGGAAGATATTGTAACCTACTTGTCTCTGACACTGATGAGTTTAACCATGATTTCACTAATAAATGCTCCATGTATGAATTCCGAGTTCTTACATATTTATTGTGTACTTGTATTCTGTTCTTTTTAAGGAGGTCAAACTCTTTTACAATCAGGAGTCCTCTGAATTTAGCACCATAACAGATATCACTTCCTTAACAAATCAAAACAAAAATAAGACTAAAGACACTGGAGAATTGAAGGTTTTAGTTTTATCTTAAAAAATATCATCAATAACTTGGGGTGAAATTCTGGAGTACTTTTACCTTTATGATGGGTCTTTGGTGCTCTCTGAGCTTGGTTGTTTCCTTGCAGATGTTTCATTATTCAAACTAGGCAATACCATCAGTGTAGTTCAGGGCTATCAAACTCCTAGCTCGTGGGCCAGATGCATCATGCACTGGCCACGCCTACGCCTAGTTTAGGGAAGGGGGGGAAGTCCCTATACATCATGTGACATGGCTGTGGTGACGTGAGTTTGACACCCCTGGTGTAGTTCATTACCTAGTTTGGATAATAAAACATTTGCAAGATGCAAGCTCAGAGAGCACCAAGGACCTCTCATTTCAACCTTGAGCTACAAGCATTCTCCTTTATTGTTATCTTTATCTTGTACAGTACAGTACAGTAGTAGTTGTTAAGAATAATGTACCCTATTAAATAAAGCAGAAGGGCTATGTTGACTCATAGCAAAGGAATATTAAATTAAATATTATGTTCCCCATAGGGATCAACCGGATCCCTATAGGAAATCCTTATGAATCATGACAGTTCTTTCCCATTCTGGTAATCTGCTGCTGAAGATAGTATACTGTTTTATAAATACCGGCAGCCTTACAGTGAATGATCATCTATCTTCAATTAATTGATTAAAAGCTAGATTCAGAACAATGGGAAATTGCTTCAGGTATCAGATACCTCTATGATTTTTTTCCAAAAACAACCCATAAATATGAGACATCAGGAATATATCAACAAATCTCTCACAATAACAATAATGTAGACACATTATTGAATTTATTGGCGCCAAGATCTAATGAAACAGAATATGCAATATTATGCTGAGTTCTCTAACACAAAATTTTGGATGTTTGTAAATGAGAGCCTTTCAAAAGCTTTGCTGCACATTGGAACATCGGCCATTTTAAAAAAAGAAACAAACAGCATTTCTTCATGTACGTACGTCTCATCTTCGTTGGGTTCCTGCTCCTCCTCCTCATTCCAAAAATATCCTTCAAAGGAATTGTAGTTTTCAAATTGTGTATTTTCTTAAAAATGGAGAATAGGATGTACACTTTAATAAAAACCCCTAATTTGTATGAATGTCCTGCCTTGGAATTTAGTTTCTTTTCTCAGATACCCATAACAATATGCATTGTTTAGCATGCATGAAATATTGCTGGTTTAGTTCAGTGGTGGGATTCAAATTTTTTTACTACCAGTTCTGTGGGCATGGCTTGGTGGGCATGGCTTGGTGGCTGTGGCGGGGGAAGGATGCTGTAAAA